>CM039473.1:1995539-2139551 GCA_022433065.1 Begonia loranthoides | reverse complement strand
AGTCGAAGAGGTGGGTGGGGGGGGGGGGGGGGGTCTTGGTCTTGTTCTCAGTAACAAACTCAAGAAAGGGGGTTTAAATTTTTGTTCTCAGTAACAAACTCAAGAAAGGGGGTTTAAATTTTTTTTATAAACATTTTTTTTAAATTTTTTCAATTGTCAGATATAACATTCTTCCTCACTTAAAGAAATAAATCTCTGAAATTTAGAACAACCGCAATCGTACAATTGAATAAGTGAGGATATTTTGACATCCTTTCTGATTCAATCTCTCAAGTAGCTTCTTTTTCATTATAGTTTTTTCACTCTACCCAAACCAATGGTATCTCATGATAACAAAGAACTCTTATCTCACGACCTATTATTTTATCAAGTTTCTCTTCATAAGAAACATCCCCCTGGATAGGCACCTCGGTCTAGTATATTACATGTGACGGATCAGATACATACTTCCTCAACATAGAAACATGAAATATATTATGAACATAGTTTTACTGCAGCTGCAAGTTCAGACGATATGCCACTAGGCCAACTCTTTCAAGAATCCAAAAAGGACCAATATATTTGGGATCCAACTTGCCTTTTACTCCAAAATGGCTTATACCCCTCCTAGGTCTGACTTTCAAGAATACAAAATTCCAAACTTCAAATTCAATTTCTCTTCGTAATAGGTTTCCATAACTTTTCTAGTGACTTTGAACTGTTCTCAGCCTTTCTTTTATCAATTGAACTTTCTCCGTAGTCTCTTGTATCACATCATGCTCGAGAGTAGTACATTCCTCAGTCTCTGCCCAACATAACGGAGATTGACACGGTCTTTCATATAAAACCTCATAGGGTGAAACTCCAATACTAGTTAGATAGCTATTGTTATAAACAAACTTTACTAAAAGTAAAAGATCAATCCAACTATTACTGAAATGCAGAATACATGACCTTAACATGTCCTCGAGAATTTGAATTGTATGCTTAGATTGTCCATCCGTTTGAGGATGATGTGCAGTACTCAAATTAAGTTCAGTGCCCAAAGTTTTTAAAGGGCTTTCCAAAATGTTGAAGCGAATCTCTGATCTTTGTCTAAAACAATATTTGAAGGAATACCATGAAGAGGAACAATGTTCTCAATATCCCATTTCCACTTAGGAATGGGTAAAGGTTGCAACAATCCAGTTGGTCTCTAATGTTCTGCTTTATTGCTGACAAATTAAGCACTTAGAAACATTTTGATACATCCTGTTTCATTCCAACCCATCAAAATTGACGCTTTAAGTCGTGATACATTTTTGTGCTGTAGGGATGAATAGGAAACCTCAATTTATAGTTCTCTGCAAAAACTGTTTATCTCACCTCCCAGATCTTTTCAAACTTTTCCTACAGTTCATCATCAATTTTATCCATATCCTTGACTGTGACGACCCAGTTTTTGTACACTTAAAACATAAACACTTTTTCTTTTAATAAAACTGAGTGTAGCAAAAGACTTATCGTCAAAAAACATTTGAGAATAGAAACGTTGCGTAGCGGAAGACTTTGCATTTGAAAATAAATGAAGTAACACGAAATGCCATAGATAAATTTGTTTTCGTTTTACAAATCAAACATCTTCACAAAACCATTTACATTTTTCTTTAAACCTTTAGCCTAATCAGCTACAAGATCCGTAACGCACAAATCATCCATTAGCTGCTCCTTTCCTTGATATCATTTTTACCTACATCACAAGACTTAAACTCTGAGCCTAAGACTCAGTTAGAAATAGAAAATATGCAATGCACATGATATGCAAATTTATAAAACTTATGCAGTTTCCATTTTCATATTCCTTTACCTTTACCTTTAACTTTAACTTTACTTTTACTTAACCATTCAGGCATTGGAGTTGTCACCGCATAAGGCAGAGCGACACCTAATGACCCACATAGGGTAGCCAACTTAAGAACTCACACCTCACAATGTATATTTACATTTGTTTCCATTTTTCCTTTAGTTTCACTTACCCATACAAACGTTAGAAATATCACTGTACAAGGTAGAGTGGCACTCGAACAAGACAGCCATCTCGAGAACTCATATCTCTTGGAGTCTATTTACTTTTATTTCCTTAATATGTCAATGTCATTTTCAAAACGTATGCATGAGAAATCCATTTCTTAACATTTCTTAAAAACAATGATGCATGAACATGATTACACACAACTCAATAAAATCTAGCAAATCATCAATACATCATCAATTATCAACATGATCATTCAACTTAACAACTATTTAACACAAGCATCAAAGCATCAATACATCCTCAAGCAATAATGTGATCAATAACTTAACATCTATCAACACAAGCATCAAATAATAAACAACAACTTACCTCTTGTGATGTATTTTAAAAAGCGAAAACACATGCATCTATTTCTTACCTCTATTCCTTGGAATAGATGAAGAAACAACTTCCTTTTAAGTTTGTTCTTCAAGCTTTTCCTTCCTCTTCTCCTTCTCTTCTTCCCTTCTTCCTCTTTCTTAATTTCTCTTCTCATAGAACTCACCTTCACTCTCTCTTTTTCCTCATAGTTCCCTTTCTCTTCAGCTTTGCTCTTTCCTTTCTCTCTTTTCGTTCGGCTTCTTTCTTTCTCACACAGTTTCTTTTTCCTATTTCTCTCAAGTATTCCTCTTATCTACACTCAATTCTCTTCTCTAACCAACCTAAGCAAGAGACAACACAAATAAGCCCTCAACTGTTGAGTAATCAATACAACCAACCAATAAAAACATAACATCGTAACTCATCCTAGGTGACCCTTGGCATTACCGGTCGATCAAACCCCTTAGGTGATGGACCGCAACACAGCATAAAAATCGACTCTGTATATTTTCTCAAAAAACTAGTCGATCACCAACACTTAGCTGATTGACTAGAAATCTAACATTTACAATCTTTCAAGACCAAAACCGATCGCAAATCACACCTGATCAACCGCGAAACACAATTCTGCTTAAACATTGGTCGTACAATGATCGACCGTCCAAAATCCTCAATTTTGAATCTGTTAAATATGTACTTAAGTTGAACGACCACTTGACCTACTTGATCAACCACAAACACACAAAGAGCCCTTTAATACTCATTTTACACAATCAATGGTTGATCAACCACTCACACTGATCGACCACAACCCATCAGAAAGCTTGTATTCTTTCATTTTTGCAAAACACTGATTGATCAATTCCTCCTCTTGATCGACCACTCTCCTACTAATCCTTCTAAAAACATATAAAATTCACCCTTCCAGCAACCCACAATCACTATCACATTTCCATACTAATATCATCCCAATTATCACTCAACATAACTCTAATTATCCTCAACATCACCATTATCATCCTAGGCTCATTATGACATAAAAACACGAGGTATTACATTGACACACTACAGAAGCATAGAAGTTTCCATCAAATTAAACATTCGTATTGTTTGGTCATCCTACGAATACTCTAGCTCATAATCTTCAATAGTCAAATATATTTTCCAATCCTCCCGAACTAGACATGATAAGGAACCTCGAGGATATCTACTAAAGGCATCAACCACAACGTTAGCTTTTCAGGGATGATATTCCAAAGAGAAATCATAATCTCCTATGTATTCCATCCATCAGCGCTATTAGAGATTTAAATCTCTTTGCGTGAAAAGATATTTCAATATCTTGTGATTAGAAAATATCTCAAATTTAGTACCATATAAATAACTCCATCAAATCTTCAAGGCAAAATAATAGCAACTAACTCTAAATAATGTATAGGGTAATTTCGTTCATGAGTCTTCAACTGTTGAGATGCACAAGCAATCACTTATTTTGTTGCATCAACACACAACCTAAACCAATCCCTGATGCATTAGTAAATACTGTGTAGAACAAATTTTCATTAGGTACTACTAAAACTTGAGTGGTAGTCAATCTCTGTTTAAGCTATTCAAAAGCTATCTAACATTCTTCGCCCCAAATAAACTTCACGTTTTTTTTGTCAATTGTGTTAGAGACATAGCAACAGAAGAAAATTTTTACACAAATCGATGGTAGTATCCAGCAAAAGTCAAGAAACTTCTTACCTCAGTGATGTTTTTGGGTGGCTTCCAATCTAACACAGCCTCAACCTTAGCTAGATATACTGATATGTCATCCTAAGAAACAACATAGCCTAAATATTTTACCTTAGTTATCCAAAAGCTTCACTTTTCTTACTGCGCATATAACTGATGTTCATGCAACCTCTCTAAAACAATTTTCAAGTGTTCCATGTGTTCGTCATGAGTCTTGGAATATATGAAAATGTCATCGATTAAAACCACCTTGAATTTATCAAGATAAGGTAAAAAAACTCAATTCATGAAATCCATAAATGCAGCTGGCACATTAGTTAATCCAAAAGGAAGTACTAGAAATTCAAAATGTCCATATCGAGTTTTGAAGGCTATTTTAGGGATATCCACCTCACAAATTTTCCTCTGGTGATAACCTGACCTCAAATCAATCTTTAAAAAATATTTACATTCTCCCAACTGATAAAAAAAGTCATCAATCGTCGACAATGGGTATCTATTTTCAATTGTAACTTGATTCAACTTCTGATAATCAATACACAGGCATAAGGAACCATCTTGTTTCTTTGCAAACAAAACTAGTGCACCCCAAGGTGAAGTACTATTATGGATAAAACCTTTGTGTAGTACATCATTTAACTGAGTTCTCAACTCATTCAGTTCAACAGGAGACATGTGGTACAGAGCAATAGAAATTGGAGTAGTAGCAAGAACTATATCAATAGTAAACTCAATCTCACGATCGAGTGGTAACCGAGGCAGATCCTCAGGAAAAACATCAAGATAATCACAAACTATCAATATCTCAAAATCCTGCCTGACCGTAACAAGATCACTACTAATAGCAAACACACCCCCATAAATCTCCAATCTCCCCTTATTGCCTATACAGGGTCGTGGAATAGAACTAATAGGGTTTACATGATTTTCACATGGATGCACCAAAACCTTTCCATTTCCTAACATAAAGGTTACTTTTCTTCTGTGAAAGTCAATTTTTGCTTTATAATAACTCAACCAATGAATACTTAGGATTATGTCAAGCTGATCCATAGGTTTTATTATCAGATCAACCAATCGTTCATGCGTGCACAAAATGAGGGTAGCAGACCGAACAAAGGAATTCATTCCATAATTCTTATCAGAAGGGGTACTTAAAATCAAAGGAGTTCTTAACTTTTCAACTTCTAAACCCATAGTACGAACAAACATCACAAATATAAAAGAGTCTGTAGCTTCGGTATCAAACAACAAATGCACTGCAGTATTAAAGAAAGAAAGTGTACCTTCCATAACGCCACGACCAATCTGATCAAGAACCCATACCCTTTAACTGTATATGCCTGGCTAGTCATTTTCTCCTTTCCCTTCTTATTTCCACCATAATTACCTCTAGATGAACTTGGAAGTGATCCAACAACTTGACTAGAAGATCCTGTTGTTGATTTTTAGGTTCCCTTGCATGACGGAATTACCGAGGTTCATAACAATGGTAACGTGCGTAACCTATGTATCATGAAAAATAATTTTAACATGAACATAAAATGGATCGTTGTTATAATATATTAATAATAATATGTATGCAAAATCTTTATTTAGATCTAATCTAAAACATGAAGAATATTACTTTTGTGGCTTACTTCACATGGGTACAAAATCAACCTTCGATCTTCTCCGCCAATCCTCCTTATCTCGAATAAGAACGTGTGGGCGTGATGAACGAAACAAGATCACACTCAATTTATGATAGATCGTATTCTCAACATATGAGACAATCTATTTGGATGAAGAAAACACTTTTCCAGACACAAATTTTGCTCTCAAAATGGATTCTTTAATCTCAAAGATTTCAAAAATCTTTTTTTTGCTAATGAGTTTGGACCTCTATTTATAGTGGTATTGCTCCATAATGGCCATTATGACATTTAGAGAAAAACACTACAAATTCCTCATTAAAGTTACAATTGATTTCATACATTTATAAAAATGTTATGGAAATCAAAAGGTCTTGTCACCATAGCTCAACACTTGGCATTATGACATTAACTTATTAATATCTCATTTAAGGTATAATACATTTATAACAAAAATGTTATGGAAAACAAAAGTTTTTGTCACCATGGCTCAACACTTGGCACTATGACATTAACTTAAATTTGATATCAACTCAAATTTGACACTAACTCAAATTTGACAAAATCCATTTTAAAAATGATTTTCAAAAGTTACTTTATAATTGTTAATTAATTGAATAATTAATAATTCAATTATTTCATTTAATGAAATATAACAAACATATTAACTATGACAACTTTTGTCATTTTGTCTTAATTAATTGAATAATCAATAATTCAATTATTTCATCTAATGAAAAATAATAAACTTATTATTAAGTGTATTAAATAATTAATTATTTAATTTTCTTTGATCATTTTTTTATTATTCGAATAATGATAAAAGGTGACGAAGGGACCGATGGATCTATAGTTTTAAGCTCCAATAATATTTTGTTAATTAATATAAACTCTTTATATTAATTAACATAATTATTAACTCTAAAGTAATTCCACTAAATACTTAAAGTTGTAGTCTAAAAAACTATATAGTATATTTACTCTAATTAATGTCCATTGATATAGTCATTACATATGTATTAACCCTCCATTTAGATTCGCAATAGAGCTAGGTTTATAAGTCGTTAACCTCTCATATTGCGTCTTTATGGTTGCTACTATTAGTTCTTAATTAAATAATTAATTCATAACAATTATGAACTGCGCGCTAATTATTCGATCTTTGAACGAACAAACAAAGGAATCTATAGAAATGGATTTCATTATATCGATATTAACATTCCCAGCTATTCATTTTAATTCACTCCCAATATATAAGGTATACGAATCGTAACTCGTACAAAACTTTACCGAGTAAATCAAAGAATAAATTAAAATAAAATAAGAGTTTGTTAAATACAATGAATTAAGATCATGCATATATGACGATCATTATGATAAAATTAATTGTTCTATATTTAATGGAAATTATCAGAACAATATTATTTTATCTGGTCCAGTCCTATATAATCATATTATATAAATCATATTTATCTTATCTCACTATATATTTAGTCATGATATGACTCTACATTCTTAATGAGATAAACTATGTTTATAACTATGAACTATTTGAAGACTCCATACTTCAAATATAAGTCATGGACATATTCTGGTTATTACTCTTTATATTTTATCCCATATATATACAATATATATATATATATTAATATAAAGTTAGCATAAATAACCAAGGAATTTTCTATGAATTTTATAAAACATAATAGAAAATGTTAACATAATATCAATAAATATAAATTTATTCATATATTATAAAATTTTTCTATTACATTTGCTTGTTGGGCATATTACTCCCAACAATCTCCCACTTGCCCTAAAGCAAATGAGACATGTCTCTAATCCCTAAGCCCTCCAGATGTTTCTCAAAATATTTTGTAGCTACCGTCTTAGTGAAGGGATCAACTAGATTCTCAACTGATGTAATCTTCAGAACAGTCACGTCTCTACGCTACAATATATCTTCTATCACATGATATTTTCTCTCTATATGCTTTGTTTGTTTGTGACTTCTAGGTTCTTTAGCATTCGCCACTGCACCACTATTGTCATAGTACAAAGACAATGGCTTACCCATATTTGGAACTAATTCCAAATCACTAAAGAATTTTCTAAGCCACACAGCTTCTTTCGCTGCTTCACAAGTAGCAATGTATTTTGCTTCCATAGTAGAGTCTGAAACACCACCTTGTTATACACTTCTCCAAACTATGGCTCCACCTCCAAGGGTGAAAAGTGATCAAGCTTTTGATCATCTGTATCAGTTTGAAAATCATAATCTATGTAATCTAGTTGGAATCAAATCCCTACCAGAATATATTAGCATATAGTTTCTCGTTCTCATTAGATACTTGAGAATATGTTTGACTGCTATCCAATGATCTAATATGTCAGGCCTTGTACACAACATAGCATACATCAAGCTCCTAATAGCTGATGCATAGGGGTAACGTCTCATATCTTCTTCCTTTGGAGGTATGTCAGGACACTGCTTTTTAGAAAGAATAACTCCATGTCTAGAAGGTAAATAACCTTTCTTGGAGTTTTGCATCGAATATTTGACAACCATTTTGTTAATATATAGAATGCTTGAGACAAAGCTAACATTCTATTTTTACGATCTCTTATTAGACAAATCCCAAGAATGTAGCTTGCATTTCCTAAATCTTTCATTTGGAATTGCTTAGCTAGCCATACTTTTATATCTGATAATAATTCTACATTATTCCCAATAAGTAGAATATCATCAACATAAAGAACTAAGAAGACCACACGCGTGTCATTGATGAGCTAGTATACACAAGACTCATCAAGGCACTGTGTGAACCCATAAGATTTGACTGCTTCATTAAATATCATATACCATGACCTAGATGTTTCCTTAAGTCCATAAATAGACCTATTTAACTTACAAACCTTTTGTTGTGCATCTTTATCTATGAAACCCTCTAGTTGCTCCATATAAATGGTTTCTTCAAGATGAACATTTAGAAATGCCGTCTTGACATCCATTTGCCAAATCTCATAATCATAATAAGCGGCAATAGAGAGCAATATACGAATGGACTTAAGTATAGCCACAGGAGAGAAAGCCTCTTCATAATCAACTCATTCTCTTTGGGTATAACCCTTAGCTACAAGTCTAGCTTCGAATGTCTCTACATTCCTGTCCACTCCTCTTTTTCTCTTATAGATCCATTTAAACCCTATAGCTTTCACCCCTTGAGGTAGATCTACAAGATCCCAGATGGAGTTGGAATACATTGATTCCATCTCAAGTTTCATAGCTTCAAGCCATGCTTCTTTGTCAACATCTTCCATTGCACATATAAATGACAATGGATCATCCTTTCCATCATTAGTGACAACAACTTGTGCTTCACCTACCTGTCCGTATCGAGCTAGTGGTCATACTACCCTCTCGCTACGTCTAGGTGGTGTGATGATCTGACTAGAAGTAGTCGTCTTCTGAGTACCAATTTGAACAACAACTTTTGTTGTTTCTGATCTGATCTCATCATCATGAATTTCCTCCAAGACAATCTTGCTTTGAGGTTTGAAGTTTGCCATATAGTCATAATCAAGAAATGTGGCATTTGACGATATAAATACCTTGTTATCTTGAGGACTATAGAACAAACCTCCTCTTGTGCCTTTTCCATAACCAACAAACATGCAAACCTTAGATCAAGGTTCTAATTTTCTAGTCTTTCCTACTAGCACATGTGCGGGACACCCCCATATGTGAAAGTGTCTCAAACTAGGCTTGTGACCACTCCATAACTCTAAAGGTGTCTTAGGAATAGACTTAGATGGGACCACATTCAAAATGTAAGTCGCTGTCTGTATGGCATATCCCCAAAATGATTTTGGAAGTGCAAAGTAACTCATCATGGATTAAATCATGTTAAGTAAAGTCCTATTTCTCCTCTTAGCAACACAATTTTGCTGAGGAGTGCCAAGTGTTGTTAGCTGAGATATAATCCCATGTTCTAACAAGTAATCATTGAATTCATTATCAAGGTATTCACCTCCTCGATCTGATCAAAGGCACTTGATTGACTTATCTAATTGCTTTTCAGCTTCAACTTTAAACTCTTAAAACTTTCTAAAAGTTTCTTATTTAAACTGAATTAGATAAGTATAACCATATCTTGAGTAATCATCAACAAAAGTGATGAAGTACTCATAACCACCTCTAGCCCGAGTAGTCATAGGGCCACATACATCTAAATGTATGAGTTCAAGTGGCTCTTGAGCCCTTCAACCCTTTGCAGAAAAAGGTCTCTTGGTCATTTTTCCCTCTAGACAAGATTCCCAGACTGGTAAAGATCCAACATTTAAATCTTTTAAAGGACCATCCTTCACAAGTCTATTAATTCTATCTAGATTAATATGACCTAGATGAATGTGCCAAAGATATGTGTTATCATCATGATAAATTTTATGTTTCTTGGACTTAGGCAATTCTACTTTAAAAATTTCAGTGTTCAACAGTGATTTATTGATGGGCCTTATCACATAAAGTCCACTTTTCATAAAACCAGAACAAATATCTACTCCATTTCTAGAAATAATAACAATATTATTATTAGAAGAAATTGAATAACATTGTTCAAATAAGTGAGAAACTGAAATGAGATTTCTAGTAAACCCTTGTACAAAATAAACATTATTCAACTATAAAAATTTATTTTGAAAATATAATTTTGTTTCTCCAACTCTTGAAGCTGAAACTAGTGCCCCATTGCCCACTCGCTTAGTGAACTCCCCATTTGCTAGGTTCCGGTAAGAACTAAGCATCTGTAAAGGACAACAAACATGATTAGTCGCACCAGAATCAACTATCCAGGGTGATAAATCATTCTCAACTAAACAAGATTCAATAACAAGTAAATTAAATTTACCTGTCTTCTTTAGTTTGAGCTCCTTGAGATACTTTTTACAGTTTCTCTTCCAATGATCATTAACTCCACAATGAAAACATTTTCCTTTGGGCTTTTTCTGGCTCGAGCTATTTTAGTTTCCCTTGTTAGTTTTGTTCCTTTTATTGGGGTTGTCCTTCTTATCCCTTGTTGGATTTGCTCCTGGACTTTTGCCCTTTTTTTCTGAAATTTCTTCTGCTTCTTAAGGGAAGAGTGAGAAGAGGAGGGCTCAACAACATTTGTTTCTCCCTTCTTCTCTACAAAAGAAATGGATTCATTGGTTGTAAGCTTGTTGAGCAATTGAGTCATATCATAACTCAGTTTGTTCATGAAGTAGTTGCTCTTGAATTGTAAAAACTGTGGGCTCAAACTTTCTAAAATCAAGCCCACTTGGGTAGCCTCATCAATATGGGCCCCATTAATTTTAGCCTCATGAATTGTGCTAATCATCATCAACACATGCTCACGAACGGAGGTTTCGGCCCACATTTTGCTATTCATGACTTTCTTGATAGCTTCATGACGTGCTTGGTCAGATGGTTAACCAAACATGTTCTGAAGAGACTCCATTATCTCATAAGCAGTCTCTGTGTTATCAAATTTTGTGTTGAGAACATCTGTCATGAAAGCGAGTAAATAACAACGAGCTTTGTCATTTGCTCGTTTCCATGTCTCGAACGGTTTTCTCTTGTGGCATTTTCAGCAGGGATCAGAGGACATTCCTCAGTCAGGACAAACTTCAAGTTGTCGTGCTCAAAAATCATATTCATGTTCTTTTTTCCAATTGACGAAATTATCGCTAGTCAACTTTTTAGTCGCGAGTTAATTAATCATAAAAGAAGACATTATGCTGTAATGAATAAATAAATAAAGATTAATATTATGCATAAAATTCATAAGAAATATGGCAATTAAATGATGCATGAGCATGCTAAATCACTAAATAAAATGCAAATGCTATTATTGCCTCGATACATAATATTTTTCCTTAGGGTAAAAATATTATCTATGTATAAATTTATTCAAAATATCTCATATTTTCAAAATGTATTAACTATCGATTAGTTTTGGTGAAAATGTGATTAACACATTATATCATATTTTTATGAGTGTATACCATCGTTTTGGTTTTATAAAACTTAACTCATAACTGCCGCCTTAAGGACTGTCAACTATAAAATACATTTTATAAAACCTATCTCTAAGAGATCAACCATGGTATTGATTTAAGTGAACACTCTCCTTAGAGAGGACGATAACAAATTCGTCTCGGAGCTCCGTTTAAATCTCACGTTGTTATATCAACGATAGAGACCATGGAAAGTTACGCCTAACTCTCTGCTCCCACTCATTATTTTGAATTATAGTGATTTTATAGAATATCACATATTCAATTAAATCTATATATAAAATATTTAATCAAAATAAATTTATTTTATATATAGATTATTAATTTTATAATCAAATTATAAAATTAATGATACTAAATAAACAATTTATTTAACACTTGCAATGTAAAAATTTTAACAATAA
Source organism: Begonia loranthoides (assembly GCA_022433065.1). NCBI lineage: Eukaryota > Viridiplantae > Streptophyta > Magnoliopsida > Cucurbitales > Begoniaceae > Begonia > Begonia loranthoides. The sequence goes on along the minus strand of CM039473.1, from coordinate 2,127,372 downwards.
AAATTTTGCATTATTTTATTGTCTCACATAATTCATAAATATGAATTAATAGTTTTAATCTAATTAAAACTATTTAATTTTTTAACAAACTAATTTATTAAAATTAAATAAATAAAATATATGCTAAGAATGCATGTCAATGTGAGAAAACTAAATGATAAGTAAGTTTTATGTGCAAGTACTATATGACATATGAATGCATGACAATGATAGAACAACTTATGATAGAACAACTTATATCAAGCATAAAAGTAAATGAAATAATGACTGGGTCGATTTGGGTATTTCTAAAATTACATATAAATCCATAAAAAAATATAAAGTCTTGGTAGCCTCCACGTATTTGTGTCATACGTCGCAGTGACAACAATTGCACACCATAGTCTTGCTCCAAAATTTGTCTTGTCCCCAATCTTTCTTTGATCTCCATCAATATTACATAAATAGTATTTACCTATGACAAATTGAGTTTACATCAAAATTAAAAATAAGAAATTGAAAAAAATATTCCTAACCCAAATCGGCCACATGAAATTACAATCATTATTTCAATCATGTATATATCCATACATTCAACATTCTAAAAATATATATAAATTAAAAAAATGCATAAGCTTACTTATCATCACATATTATGATTTTCATAAAATCGCATTATTAATATATTATAACTACAATGAAGCTCTGATACCAATTGTTGGTTTTTAGGTTCCCTCGCACGGTAGAATTACAGAGATTCATAACACGGTAACGTGCGTAACCTATGTATTCAATATCTTTATTTAGATCTAATCTAAAAGACGAAGAATATTACCTTTGTAGCTTACTTCGCACGGGTACAAAATCAACATTCGATCTTCTCTGCCAATCCTCCTCACCTCAAATAAGCACGTGTGAGCATGATGAACGAAACAAGATCACACTCAATTTATGATAGATAGTATTCTCAACACATGAGACAATCTATTTGGATTTAGAAAACACTTTTCTAAATCTAACACAGAAGACACAAATTTTGCTCTCAAAATGAATTCTTTAATCTCAAAGATTTCAAAAAACTTTTTTTTGCTAATGAGTTTGGACCTTTATTTATAGTGGTATTGCTCCATAATGGCCATTATGGCATTTAGAGAAAAACACTACAAATTCCTTATTAAAGTTACAATTGATTTCATACATTTATAAAAATGTTATGGAAATCAAAAAGTCTTGTCACTATAGCTCAACACTTGGCACTATGACATTGATTTATTGATCTCTCATTTAAATTATAATACATTTATAACAAAAATGTTATGGAAAACAAAAGGTTTTGTCACCATAGCTCAACACTTGGTACTATGACATCAACTTAAATTTGACATCAACTCAAATTTGACATTAACTTAAATTTGACAAAATCCATTTTAAAAATGATTTTCAAAAGTTACTTTATATTTGTTAATTAATTGAATAATTAATAATTCAATTATTTCATTTAATGAAATATAACAAACATATTAACTATGACAACTTTTTTCATTTTATCTTAATTAATTGAATAATCAATAATTCAATTATTTCATCTAATGAAAAATAATAAACTTATTATTGAGTGTATTAAATAATTAATTCATAATTAATTATTTAATCTTCTTTGTTCATTTTTTTATTATTCGAATAATGATAGAAGGTGACAAAGGGACCGATAGATCTATAGTTTTAAGTTCCAATAATATTTCATTAATTAATATAAACTCTTTATATTAATTAACATAATTATTAACTCTAAAGTAATTCCACTAAGTTGCACTCTCAAAAACTATATAGTATATTCACTCTAATTAATGTCCATTGATATAGTCATTACATATGTATTAAACCTCCTTTTAGATTCGCAATAGAGCTAGGTTTATAATCCGTTAACCTCTTATATTGCATCTTTATGCTTGCTACTCTTAGTTCTTAATTAAATAATTAATTCATAACGATTATGAATTGCGCGCTAATTATTCGATCTTTGAACTAACAAATAAAGGAATCTATAGAAATAGATTTCATTGTATCAATATTAACATTCCTAGCTATTCATTTTAATTCACTCCCAATATATAAGGTATACGAATCGTAACTCGTACAAAACTTTACCTAGTAAATCAAAGAATAAATTAAAATAAAATAGGAGTTTGTTAAATACAACGAATTAAGATCATGCATATATGACCATCATTATGATAAAATTAATTGTTCTATATTTAATAAAAATTATCAGAACAATATAATTTTATCTGGTCCAGTCCTATATAATCATATTATATAAAACATATTTATCTTATGTCACTACATATTTAGTCGGAATATGACTATACATTCATAATGAGATAAACTATGTTTTTGACTATGAACTATTTGAAGATTTCATACTTCAAATATAAGTTATGGATATATTCTGGTTATTACTCTTTATATTTTATCCCACATATATACAATATATATATGTTAATATAAAGTTAACATAAATAACCAAGAAATTTTCTATGAATTTTATAAAATATAATATAAAATGTTAACATAATATCAATCAATATAAATTTATTTATATATTATAAAATTGTTTTATTATATTTACTTATTGGACATATTACTCCTAACATCTTAAAGAAAAATGTGAATTTTCGTCAGTTTTCCACTGTTCTGCCTACTTTTGCCTAACTTATGACTATTATACCTACTTTTGCCTAACTTACGACTATTATACCTAACTCTCCAACAATGTTGCCAACCTTCCATCATTTTCGACTACTTTTACCTAGCTTTCTGGTGGAATTTATCTGAAGGTTTACAAAGGTAGGTCTCCTGCGGCTAAGATTCCAAAAAATTGGATGGATGATGATATTATGTAATGTTTCTAAGTTTTTGAAATAGTAAATAGTTATTAAAATTTTATTCTTCTCTTCTATTAATCTGATTCTCTTTTTGATTTTAAGGAAATCAAACGTGTTGGATAATTATGGAATCCGCTAAGGGTCACATGTAAGTGATGTTGCTTGTTTTTGGCCTTTGACCTACATCACAAAGACGCTAGGGTTATTTTGGTGTTACTAGCTATTATGTTGGTTGAGGATATACTTATTGCTTGATGTTTACTGTTTCTACTAAGATGATGTTTGAGGATTTGTTCACTATTATTGGTATGTTCATGTATGTTAGACTGATATTAGGTACTATGTGTATGTTTCATGCATCATGAAAAACATTTTCATTAAGAAAAATAAAAAAGAATGAAAGACTAAAAGACAAAAGGAATATACATAAATAGTCATTGTGGGTGGGGTTTCAATTAAGGTGTTTCGCATGAGGTGAACTTAATGTTATCACTCTCTCACCTAGACTGAATTACCCACAACGATTGAACTACTAAGTGAAAGAATAAGAAAAGAACGTTGATTGAAAAAGACATGATTTTTACAAATTGCAACTCATATACATGTCATGTCTATACATCTCTTACTAGGAGTTAGGCTCATAGGTGAACTTTGTGATGTAGATAATGATGAATAATTTATTAATGATGTACCTGACGAAACAAACGAATGAAAGTGGAAAAGATTTAAGTAAAGTGAATTGAAAAAGTGGAAACTTTTTATTTTAATATGTTTGGATTTTAAGTTAATGCATTTGCAAATATTTTAGTTTATCTTACATTGGATTTTTTTTATATTTGTATTTTAAATGGATTGCTTTTTATAACTTATGCTGTATCATTTAAAGATATGATTTTTATGAATTGATATATTATCTATGTAAAAAATGACATGAAAAAGGGTTTTACGTCATGAGATGTTACAAATGGTATCAGAGCACCCAGGTTAAAGTCATTTTTGCAGACTGCTTGACAATGAAAACTTCAACATGGGAATGCTTCCCCAATTGTAAGTATATTAATTTAATTATAAGATTTATTACTAAGTCGTTTCCTTAATTAATTATATTAGGATTACTTAATATATAGTATGGTAAGAGAAGCCCGAAGGAATATGGACCCTAAAGATTAAGCTATAAGATGGTTGTCTGAACTGGTAGACTGCCATTTCCAATACCTAGAGAGAATGGCTGAAAAGGAAGAACAAGGAAGAGCACGAGCAACTGCTCATGTGGATGTTGGATGGGAAAGGTTTCGTCGATTGAAACCCTTAAGCTTTGATGGAAATTCCCTTGATCCTACCAAAGCAGAAGAATGGATGCGAGCATTAGAGGACATGTTCTAATATACAAATATAGAGGAAGAAGATAGAGTTCCCTGGGTTACTTATTTATTGATTCAAAATGCGAGATTTTGGTGGGACTCAATTAAAACTACCCACAATACGAAAGCAATGACATGAGAGAAAGTCAAAGAGATATTTTATGATAATTACTTTAGTCATGTTACAAGGAAACAAAAGTTGGTTAAGTTTACTCAGCTTTACCAAACAAGATCTATAATAGAATATGTATAGAAATTTGAAGTATTGTCACACTTTGCAGCAAACTTAGTGGCTACAAATGAGCTCAAGGTATATCAGTTTTTACAAGGCTTAAAGGTAGATGTATATAGTGCCATAGAGATTTATGGCACCCATGGACTGCCCTATTCCCAAATTGTGTCTAAAGCGTTAGAAGTAGAAGAATTAGAATCCACGGTAGCCAAATAGATGGAAGTAAGATGGAAATTTTTTAGGGAAAATCAGTCTCAACAGAACAAGGGAACAAAGAGACCCTTCAATGATGGTGAGCAACAAGGAAAAGGGAAGCGTGTTCAAGGAGGACAAGTGGTGAACAATAATGGGGCTAAGATGCCTCAAGCTTATCAATGCCTCAAATGTAAGAAGAACCATTACAAAGAATGTACAGCAGAAATCGGCAAATGCTACGATTGTTGGAAGGTGCGTCACATAGCCAAGGATTGCCCAACTCTTGTTGGAGAACAAAAGAAGGTTGCCCCAAGAGTTTTCTCCCTTATCAAAGATGATGGTGATGAGCACCCTACTATTGTGATAAGTATCATATTTATTAACGGCATTCATTGTTATACTTTGATTGATTTTGGTACAACGCACTCATTTATGACCTCAACATTTTACTCTAAATTCAATTGCCTAACTGAATTGTTTGAGTATGTCTATAGAGTAAAGTTACCATCAGCAGAATGAGAATGTCTAAGGAGTGTAGTAATAGTATAAATAATGAACTTCTATATGTCAATTTTATTGTGATCAATATGAAAGGGTATGATGCTATTCTCGGCATATATTGGCTATTTCATCACTTTGGAACCATCAATTGTAGAAAAAAGATAGTTTGTTTCCAACTTCCTCAAGGTGACAAATATATATTCCATGGTACAAAATATTCAAACAAATTGCATGTTATTTTTGCAATCCAAGCACAACAATTGTTTAAAAGTGGATACACAAGTTTCTTGGCCAGTATAAGGGATACACGTGGTGCAGGACATGTAACCTAGTGACATTCCTACTGTACAAAATTACCCAAAATCTTCTTGGATGATTTGGCTAAATCACCACCAATTAGGAAATTGAATTTGTAATTGACGTGTGTAACATCCCGTAGCTTTTTTCATGTAAAAATTTTATTTCCTTTAAATCATTTGCGTTAGAGAAAAACAGAGTAATAAACAGCGGAAGTCTTAACCATATAAAACTCAGAGTAAACGAAATGCGGAAGTCTTTTAGATTTAAATACCACACACCAGTAGTTTAAAAACTATTTAAAAAAGCATTGCTAAAACATTTACTTAAAACCATTTAAAGCCAATAACACTTGAAAGTAGTTTGAAAACCCTTAAAACAATTAAATTCGCTTATCCCATTTTCGTGAGCCATAACCCCCAAGGTCAATGTCACCAACATCACAAACGCCCAACCTAGCAATACTCCATCAGCTACGTCATTTATCAGCTTTATCCAATCGTTGCCTCCTTACCTACATCACAAGATATAACTATTAGCCTAAAGCTCAGTAAGCGGTATAAATATAAAACATGAAGTACTCATACAACTTTTAAGTTCGTATACAGTTTTCTGTTTTGCTTATCAGTTTACTATACCTGTCTTTTACTGTTATTTATTCAATTTATGTGTCGGGCATATCCAACCAAATCACACAAACATCTGTTTACTGTTCCTGTCTTTTATTGTTATTTATTTTGTTTCTGTGTCGGGCGTATCAAACCGGACCACACAAACATCTGTTTACTATTCTTGTCTTTTACTGTTATTTATTCTATTTCTTTGTTGGGCGTATCCAATCAGACCACAAAAACAACTATTTACTTTATCTTTGGTTTCTATGCCAAGCATATCCAACCAGACCAGAAAAACAACTATTTACGTATATTCAATTTTCTGTTACTGTTCCATTTTTCTTTAGTTTCATATACCCATCCAAGTGTTAGAGATGTCAACTTGACAAGGTAGAGTGGTGTATGCATAAGGCGGCCATCCTGTGGCACACACCTAGGCTACAAACTCAAGAACCCACATCTCTAACAATCTATTTACGTTTATTCATTTTCATATACTTTAGGATACCAAGTCTTAACATTGTTGTGTGCATACAATCCTATCTAACGTGTTCCTCAAAATGTGATCCATCCTAACTAAGCAACTGAATCTAAATCTAATAAACATACAATTCAAACAAGCAAGCAAACAAACAAACTCTAATTCCCATGATGTAGGCCCTTTCAGATAAAACACATGCAGTACTACTTACCTGGAGTCCTTAGCTTTAGCGAGTTAACACTTAAATTTCTTCTCCTCAATTCCTATTCACAATCAGATAGATATTTTACTCATCAATAACAATTCTCCAAAAACTATTATTTATTCGTAGGTTATACTTCAAGGATTATTATTATCCCTAACTACAACTTAACAGGGCTTAAATTCTCTTCATAGCATTACTCTCAACAAATCAGGTTACATACAATCCATTCCTTTCACTTCCAAACTTAACCATTTATTCTAACAACCACCTCATCCTACGACTCATCTCAACAATTTATTCCACATGATAATAACCAATCATAAACTCAAGCATATATTAATAACCAACTTCATAGATATCACCCTAATACTTAGATTCTACTTAGCATAAATACAGTGGCTTAATCCATTTCCAAATATATCCCATAGCCAACATAATATTACCCGAACCAATAATATATCCAATATTATCACTTGGTAGAATCATCCAACAGTGTATAAAAACTGAATTAGCAATTTATTTCACATTTATCAACAACATAAAATAAATTAGGAGCCACCCGACTACAATTCACAAATGGTTTATCAATTTTGGCAGAGGACATACCATCAACAAAACCAATACTATATATCCAGGAGAGAGAAACCAATACCTGTAAAAACCCAAAGTGAAGATCTGTATTTCCTCACTGTTCTCCTTTCATCCAAAACCTTCTCAGTCACTCTCTGAAAACCCTTCACAAACTCACACCTAATAATCACAAAGTTTCCCCATAGAGTTTCTTTTCTCTGTAAACCTTCTCTCTTTCTCCAAAACTTTTAGAACTTCTTAGCAACCCTCACAAACACGAACTCCAGAACCTCACATTCCAAAATCTCCAGAAGCTTAGGTTTCTTCTCTGTCAAACTCTCATCCAATTCATCTCTATTTATAGGCTAACATTTGAACTCTTCATCATGTGAGTGAAGACAGAAGGCCAAGGGTTTGGATGTTCCACCGTCCAGACGCGTCCAACTACCAACCAAAATCTTCCAAGGACAACGTTTCCATTCCAGGTGACCTTTCAATTTGGCGGTCGATCGATCGCCAATCATTCAATCAACCACAGATTCCTTCTTCAAAATTAGCGGTCGATCGCGCCGGTCGATCAATTTTAGTTGGCGATTGACCACCAATCATCCAAAACATTGCTGCATTTTATCGTTGGTCGATTGATTTCCATCAATGGACGATCGACCGTCGTTTCCCTCCAATCAACCACCAACCAAAATATTCACATGAATTCTGTAATGTTCTTAATCTCACATGAATATTATATCTTCAACCTCCATAAATCTTTATAGTATACTGTTAATAACCCATAATTCACATTCCCAAATTATCCTAACCTAAATTCTTCTATACTTTTGTGCCTAATTCACATTTCCTCCATCACTTTATTCTAAACCTAATATATCCATGAATATTATAAACAACCTTATTACATCCAAGTTCATTTTCTCTTACTAATTCCACTAACTATCAATCTAGTTGATATCGTTCTATCTAACTCCAAATATCATCAAATAATTTAAGGTATCACAGTTCACTTTATCAAAATATGTTTCTCTTGGTCAATACCTTAATCGTCTATTTTAGCTCCAAATACCCCCATAATCATCACTTAAGTTGTATGCTTAGCATCACAAAAATTCAAGATATTACAATGTGTATCTTGGCACAGAACCTATATCAAGCCCATACAAAATAGCACCGGCTGAATTGAATGAGATGAAATCTCAACTCAAGGAATTATTAGATAAGGGCTTTATACGACCTAGCTTTTCCACATAGGGTTCTCCCCTTCTATTCGGTAAGAAGAAATATGGTACAATGAGAATGTGTATCAATTACATAGCACTAAACAAAGTAACGGTAAAGAATAAGTATCATTTGCTTGGGATTGACAATTTATTTGACCAACTCCAAGGTGCATGTGTATTTTTAAGATTGATCTGCGATCATGATATTACCAACTAAAGGTCAAACCTGATGATATTCTCAAGACTGTATTTCACACTAGATTCGAACATTACGAGTTTATGGTTATGTCATTTGGTTTAACCAATGCACTTGCAACATTTATGGATTTGATAAACTATATCTTCAAAGACTTCATTAACGACAAACTAATCTACCCCTATTCAAGGGAAGAACATATGGAGCATCAAAAGATTACATTATTGATCTTAAAGGCGTACAGACTATACAAACAATTCTCTAAGTGTGAATTTTGGTTAGAAAAGGTTAACTTCTTGGGTTATGTCATTTCCAAAGATGGAGTAGATATTGACCTAACTAAGATTCAAGCCATTTTGGATTGGCTACAACCAAAGAGCATTAGAGAAATACGAAGTTTTATCTTAGAATGATACTATAGAAGATTTATAGAAGACTTTTCAAAAATTGTCTTGTTGTTGACTAGTTTAACTAGAAAGAATGCCAGATTTGGTAGTTAAATAAATGTAAAGAAAGCTTCCAAAACTTGAAACACAAGTTGACTATGGCTCCAATCTTAGCTTTACAATTAGAAAGCAGTAAGTTTAGTATTTATTGTGATGCCTCGAAGAACAAGTTAGGTTGTGTGCTTATGTAGGAGCATAAAGTAACTGCATATACTTCTAGGCAGCTAAAGGAGTATGAACATAACTACCCAACTCATGATCTAGAATTAGCCACTATAGCTTTGGCACTCAAAATATGGAGACATTACTTGTATGGTCTTCAATGTGAAATTGTTATGGACCACAAAAGCTTAAAGTATATCTTCAATTAGAAGGAGAGTGATACACCAAGGGATGCAAGGTTTGGAATCCCCTTTGTTGCTAGCAGTAATCACGGCTAAAAACAGAACACATAATTTCCAAATATGCAACTCGCTCATTTGTTGTCCAATTGACTTGAAAATTAGACCAGACTAAATTCAATGAGAGATGAGAACACCCTCCAAAAATCACAAAAATATACTCACAGGAGACGAAATTATGAGAACGCAATTGAGACTGTCCGAAAAGACACCAAAATGGCAGTTTCAGGCACGAAATAGAAACAATCACAATTCCCTCAATATTTGTCCAAAATGAGCAAAATTTAGACCACGTACCTCTATATATGTAAACAAGGCAACCTTTAAAAATCAAGGGGAGAATCCTATGGAAATTGGAATTTATATAAGGAGAAGTACTATTGACTTGAATAGGTGCTTAAGGGTAGAATTAGAACCCGAATGGAGAAAGACACTCCAACTTGGGTTTTAGCAGGACTTCTAAACCTTCATTAGAGATTTCCACCTCTAGAGGGAAGTGGAGGACGGATTAGTATATGAGAAATCACCGGAAGGCTTGCAAGGAACAATGGTGATTCAATTCTTTGACACAAAATCCACTTGGATAACACCGCCAAGGTAGATGGCCAATTTGGAGGGAGCTCCAACCTTTCAAAAGGGTTTCTTTTCTTATTCAAAACTGATTAGGACAAGCCCTAAACAGAGAATATATAACCCCCTCCCTTAAATTAGGGTCCTAAAAACAAAATTATAAAATTACCCTTCAAAATAAAACAAACAAAACCTCTCGGCTATTTTAAGCATAATCCAGAGCAACCAAAACTGATATTATCATTTACATCAAATAACTCCAAAATAAGTCATAAATTGATTCTATGCTACCTCCTTGGAATACTGGAGTATCTTGAAGCATCTTCTTATTATTGTTGTCCTCTCCCAAAAATGGCAATGGACGTGTCGGTTGAATGGGGGGCCTTAGGTGCTTTGTTGAATTCCCCTTTTAGAAGGTGTTTTGGTTTGTTCACTTCACTTGTAGATGGAGCTTCTCCTAATTGATCATCACATGCTTCACCTGCAAAATAAGAGGAAATATAAAGGTTAGTGAGCCCCTTAGCTCGGGGCCTTGTTATTAGTCCTTGTGGCACCTTAAGTAGAAAAGCAGTTGTTGTACACTCTTTAATGCCAAAAATGACTTCAACTATTCAGTCTAAAATTCAAAATTTTGGATTGGAGATAATTACATTGCAATTGGCTTCTACACTTTCAGCTATGACATTAACGCCAACTATTTTTGAGAAAATTAAAGAGAAACAAGCAGACGATTCCAAGTGCATGAACCTCAAATCAAATTAGAATTTTTTGGATCAATTAGATTTTTCTATTTCTAAAGAAAGGATCATAAAATTTAAGGGCATATAGTATGTTCTTAAGAACAAGAAGTTAGAACGAGAAATCTTGGCAGAAACTCACTCTACTTTTTCAGTTCACCCTGGGGAGCAGGAAGATGTATAGAGACTTAAATAAACATTATTGATTGCCGAATCTTAAGGAAGACATTGCAAAACATGTGGAATTATGTCTAGTTTTCCAACAAGTAAAAGTAAAACATTAGAGGTCGATTAAAACATTATAGTCCTTGCCAGTAACAAAATGGAAGTGGGATCAAATTGCAATGGACTTTGTTGTCAGCTTACCAAGAACAGTGAGGGGTCATGATTCAATATGGGTGATAGTGGACAGGTTATCAAAGTCTGCCCACTTTTTATCAGTCAAACTGACTTATTCAATGAATTAATATATTGAATTGTACATCGAAGAGATTGTAAAACTTCATGGGGTACCCATTTCTATCTTGTCAGACCATGATGCAAGATTTACCTCAGCCTTTTGGAAGAGCTTACACAAGGCTATGGGTACAGAATTAAAATTCATTACAACATTCCATCCTAAAAACTGATGGCTAATGAAAGAGGATGATTCAAATATTGGAGGACATGCTTCGAGCTAGTGTACCTGAAGTGAAAATCTCCATTGTATTGGGATGAGGTAGGTGAAGCTAAACTACTTGGCTTGAAAACTATTCATTAGACGGCCGATTCGGTGGCCATTATTAAATAGAAAATGCTAACCACCCAAAGCCATCAAAAGAGTTATGTAGATCGCATATAAGGAGATTTGGATTTTGAGACAGAGGATGTGGTATTCTTAAAAATTTCACCTTTCAAGAGAGTCATGAGATTTGGTAAAAAGGATAAGCTTAGTACAAGGTACGTAGGACCTTTTTCTATTGTAGAGAAAATAGGAAAGATGACCTACAAACTAGAGTTACCATCATCAATGTAATGAGTTCACAACGTTTTCCACGCGGTGATACTAAGGAAATGTGTTCACAACCCCTCTCATGTGGTGTTACACAAAGATGTCGAATTTGACCAACATTGAGCTATGAGGAAAAATCAATTCAGACATTGGATTTTAAGATCAAGGAAGTTTGACACAAGCAAATTATGTTGGTAAAGGTGTTATGGCAAAACCACTCGTCAAAAAAGGAGACATAAGAAAGGCAAAAGGACATGGAAGATAGATATGTAGAACTATTTTGTGATGTAAATTTTGGGGATAAAATTTAATCAATGGAGGAGGCATGTAACACCCAGATAATTTGCATAAATAGTTTATAACTATAATGTCACATTTTGGAATTTAATAGAATAAATAGTATAACAGTTTTGAAATTTTTATGAATTGAAAATTTTATTTAAAAATATTGTAATTGTTAAGAAGGTTATATTAGGCAAAGTATTTTCTTAAAATATGTAACTAAATTAAAAATCAGGAAGCTGCCACAGAAGGATTTCTTTGAAAGGGATTGAACGAAGGCTGAATCCTTGGATTAAATGGGCAAACAAGATGAGAATAATTGGATTTAAGAAAAGATGCTTCTTTAAAAGAAAAGATTCTATGAGGAAAGGAAAGATGCCGCATGGAGAGAATTATATAAATAAACATTTTAGTTTAGCTAAAGGATTAGCATAAAGGAACGTTGCTTCTATAGAAAAGAAAGATGTCATGTGGATGTGGGGGGAAGAAGGATCATTGGATTGAACTAAACAATGCAATGTATAACTATTAGGTTTAAGGAAAGATGTTTCTATGGAAAGGAAAGATTCTGTGTGGAAAAGAAGAATGTTGTGTGGAAAGAGTCAAGTAAAATAAAAGTAAATGGTGTCATTTTTTGGTAAAGAAGCATATCTGCGAAAATGAATGTGTTTGTAACTGAGAAGGAAATGTCATTGTTTGGAGGTAACAAACATCCACGGTGAATGATTTCATTGCAAAAGGAATGCATCCACATACGAAGAGACATCTGTTGTCTAGGATGATAATGTCGTATTGGGAAAAACAAGTGTCTGCAGATGGAAACACATTTGTGGTAAATAAGTTGGAGGATGATCATCATCATTTGAAGCAAGGATAGGCATGCAGAATGAAGTATCTATGGAAGTGTTAGCTTATGCGGAAGGATTTGTGATCGCGATAACATTAACAATCACAAATGTAAGCATAAAAACTAACGTGGTAAATTACCATTGGACAAAATAGACAAAGTAGATGTCTGCAACGATTGCTTACACATTCGCCGCTGTTGTAGATAGATTTAAATGAGATTGTTTTTCACAGAATCCAAGAGCAGCGATTCAATTTTTGAGCAGATTAGGAAACAATGAAATTAGTATTCAATTTCTGCGAGATCCTCCATTTGACCATCTATAAATAATAGGGGACCAAACCCTAACAACTCTTGAACTGAAAAGACAAAAAGAATTCCCTCTAACACTTGGGTGGAATTTCTCTCAAATTTTACAAAGGTAGGTCTCATACGAATAAGGTTCCAAAACATTGGATGGATGATGGTAATGGACGATGATATTATGAACTATCTTTGATTTTTTTGAAAATTCGAATAATTATTAAAGTTTTATCATTTTCATTTTGTTAATCTGATTCACTTTTTGATTTAAGGAAATCAAACATGTTGGATAATTATGGATTCCGCTAAGGGTCATAGGTAAGTGTTGCTGCTTGTGTTTAGCCTTTGCCCTACATCACAAAGATGCTAGGGTTGTTTTTTGTGTTACTAGTTATTATGTTGGTTGAGGATATACTTATTACTTGATGTTTACTGTTTATGCTAAAATGATGTTCAAGAATTTGTTCACTATTATTGCCATGTTAATGCATGTTAGAATGTTATTAGGTATTATGTGTATGTTTCATGCATCATGAAAAACGTTTTCATCAAAAGAGATAAGAAAGAATAAAAGACTAAAAGACAGATGAAATATACATAAATATCCGTTGTGGGTATGGTTTCGAGTTAGTTGTCCAGCTTGAGGTGGACCTAATGGTGTCACTCTCTCCCCTTGACAGAATTACCCACACCGACTAGACTGTTAAAAGTAAAAAAAAAGAACGCTGATTGAAAAAGACACAATTTTTACAAATTGCATCTTATATACAAGTCATGTCTATACATCTCTTATTGAGCGTTAGACTCATAGGTGAACTTTGTGATGTAGGTAATGATGAAGAATTTATTGATGATGTAACTAACGAAACAAACGAATGAAAGTTATAATTTAAGAGGATTTCTCATGGATAAAGCTAAGATGTTGTTGAAATGATAACTAACCCTATCTTGCTGGCTTGTCTTGTCGGCCGCAGCGGATAAGAGTAGAGTGAGAGTCTCTGGTCAATTTACATTGATGGTGAGACCATTGGTCAGGGCATGGATATCTCAGTTGTGAGAGAGTTTCCAGATGTGTTTCCTGATGAATTGCTAGGATTGCCTTTGGACCAAGAGATTGAGTTCCCCATTGATCTTCCGGACTGAGAGATTTAGTTTCACATTGATCTTGTTCCAGGTGCTACTCTAGTTTTGATCCCCACTTACAAGATGGCTCTGACAAAGTTCTCTGAGTTGAGGAAGTAGTTGGATGAATTGAAAGATCAAGGATTCATTCGTGAGAGCATGTCTCCTTAGGATGCTCCAATTTTATTTACAAAGAAAGTCGATGGATTGTTGAGGCTTTGCATCAATTACCGAAAGATGAATTCGGTAACCATCAAGAACAAGTATCATTTACCTAGGATTCATTAATTGTTCGAGCAACTTGGTTGTTCACGGTATTTCTCTAACATTAATTTGAGGTTCGGGTGTCATCAGATGAAGATCCGTGAAGAAGATATCTCGAAGATAGGTTTTCGGATAAGGAATGGGCATTTTTAATTCCTAGTCTTGCCCTTCAATTTGAAAAATACCTCAACTACTATAATGGACTTCATGAATCAAGTCATCACGCTATATTTGGATCGGTTTATCTTGTTTTTTATTGACAACATCTTGATGTACTCCAAAACTTGGGGTGAGCATAGAAACATCTTTGGATTATGTTGTAGACCCTAAGGGACAATCAATTTTTTGCCAAGAAGAGGAAATATGACTTTTGGATGTCATAAATAAATTTTTTGGAACACGTGGTGTCATGCAAGGGGATTTTTGTTGATCTTCCACAGATCGAGGCAGTTATGAAGTGGTAGACTAAGAGGAACGTGTCTGAGATCTGCAGTTTCCTTGGTCTTATAGGATACTATTCGGTTTATTAAAAAATTTTCCTTGTTAGCCATGTAATTGACCAAGTTGACCACAAAAGGGGTATGGTTTTGAGTGGGATGATCATTGTCAGAATGCATTTGAGGAGATGAAGAACAAATTGACCAGTTCAGCAACTATAATAGTGAGCAACCTTATGTAGTTTTTACTCATGTGTCAGGAATTGGCCATGGGTGTGTACTCATTCAGCAAGGGAAAGTGGCTGCTTACTCAACATGGTAGTTGAAGTCCTACGAGCAGAATTATCCAACTCAGAATTTGGAGTTTGCGGCCATAATTTTTGCTATGAAAATTTGGAGAAGCTATTTGTTACGGTGCTTATTTCTAGTTGTACTCTAATCATAAGAGTCTGAAGTATCTCTTCAATCAACGAGATCTAAATCTTAGATAGCGCAGAAGGATGGAGCATTTGGAGAATTACAACTTTAGCCTAGAGAATCACTCAAGCAAGGCAAATGTGCTAGCTGATGCTGTAAAATTTATAATTTTGGCATTTTATATTTTTCTGAATAAATTTTTTGCATAAATCGAGTCAAATTTTCTTACGTTGACCAGGTTCTTGCCACATGTCGTGGGTCTTCAACCATGTGTGAATGGGTCTACTCAATGGTTAACTGGTGCATTTCATGTTTTCCAATAACCCGAAGTTGCTAAATTGTGTTCGGTAAGTTTTCGTATCATTAGATCGAGTTTTGAGTTATGTCAGTTTTAGATTAGGATTGAATGATTTTTTTAAATATTTATAATATATTAATTTGTATTATATTTAATAAATATAATAGAAATTAATATATTATAAATATTAAAAAAATCATTAAATAAAATAATTAAATATTCATATTAAAATTTCCTTTTGAAAAGGAAAATCTTTTCCTTGCGGAGGAAGAGAGTCAGTGTGGGCGAGGGAGAAGATTTGTGTTTGTGGCGTCTTTTTCTCTGTCTTTTGTGAAGACATTTCGCGGGTATATTATTTTGTCCTTTCCAATTTTAGGTTGAAAGTTTGGGTATTTTTGTGGCTTTGGATTCGAGCTTGGAAAACTAAAATTCGAGAGAAATTTCTGGTTTACGTTGGTTGATTTGAAATTTATGTAGGGGTATTAGCCATTTGGAGGCTCAAAATGGGAGAAATGGCGTGTCTTTCATTAGGAAACACTGCTAGAAAAGTTGTCCTAGTTGACCTCTACTTGAGTTTGGTCAATCACGGATGACCCTATGCAAGATGGTGATGCACTAGTTGATTTTTGGTCGACCAAAAGCTATGTAAGCCATTTGTAGCAGTCGACCGCAAATATGGGTGCGGTCGACCACTACTGTGGGGTCAACAACAACACTATTTTTGGTCAACCATAAGATGGACAAATTTGACACTGGGGGTCCGTAGTCAACTGTTGGGGTCTCAAGTCAACTGCTGGTGGTCCATGGTCGACCATAGGAGGTTCCAGGTCGACCAAACAGTGTCATTTGTCATGTTTTTTTTATTCGTTTATGCATTAGTTGGGTTCCTAGACTTGGAATAGGACCCTTCCACTATTTCCTTGTCAATGTTGATGAAAATTCCAAAACTTTGGCATCATTTTAGGCTCAATCGAGTTTATAAATTTTGAGCCAATTCCCGATGAAGTCGTACTCAAATTACTCTAGCTAAGTCTCCTCAGTTGTTGAGTCATTCAAGTTGGGAGTGTTGTTCCTCATCGACCGCTAGGTCTTTCAAGGTCTTTTGCTATTGAGTCTTGGGCGATCGTTGGTGTAACGACCTGATTTTAATTACTTTGAAAATCGTGTAAATTTAAAATTTTTCTTTTTATAAAAACATCAGAGTACTTTTATTTTATAAAACCCGATCATTAAAACTCTTTACTTAAAACACTTATCAGTTTCAGCGAAAGTAATAAAATCATTTTATGAAAACACAGCGGAATTAAAATAAAACATTTAAAGAATATTAAATAATTTACAACTTTTTTACAAATCAATTCCTTTTAATTCTTTAGCCCAGCCGGCCACAAGATCCACCCGTGCAAATCCTTCATCAACTGTCTTTAACCTGTTCTCCTGTTTTCTCATACAATACCTACATCACAAGACCTAAACTAACGAGTCTATTGCTCAGTAAGTTATATAAGAAAATAAAACGCAGATATGATGCATGATTAAGCAATGCATTACAGAGAAGAATCGTATCTCATTTGTTATTCGGGACGATGGATAAGTCAATTACTCTCGTGGCTTAACCTATGGTTTTGACGATGAACCACGTCAATCAGGGTGTAACCACGAGCCATACACAGTCATTTTGTTGAAGACGTTGGGGGTTTCAAAACGGGGTAAAGGTGAACCGTAACTTCCACGTAGCTAACTCTAAACCTACCACTCCTTACGTGGGAGGAATACTGCTGTATGGAAGTGTCACCGATCACCCGAACCCCCACACACCTATTTACATATATTAATTATGTCATGCAATATGCCTATAAATACCTATAGTCCTATATGATCGTACAAATGTCTAATAAACATATCATTAAAATAACACACAACATGCAAATCCTAATTCTTGCGATGTAGGGTCCGAAGACCAAAACTAAGTATCAAATTACTTGGCATCTGGGATACTTACAGCATTCCAATTTAACCTTCACAATACCTTCAGAATAAATGACCCTTAATCATTAATCTAGTCAATAAGAATCTCAACTACTTGATACCATTATTCCTCGTTTGTTTTGCAATATAATGTTATAATCAGTTCAGATTATCTTCCCTTAACATGTAGCAACCAACAGTTAAACGGTTAACTTTTATATTCATGATATCACATGTCCATTGATCTAACATTCTGTAGCGTTTTCTCTTTATAACCAAAATCAAGCACTTGACAGTTTATTCAACAGATTGGTGCCAAAACTCAGTTTTATGCTCTTGATACAATGACACCAAATGTGAGCAGAAATATGATTTATAACACAACGATCCATGCCCCATCACATTCAGATTAAACTGTGCTAAAGTCAATAACCCTTGCACAAATGCAGCTTAATATTAACTAAACAGAACCATCACTACGCGCATACTCACACCTATTCTTCATGTACTTTGCATAATTTATAATTATTACTTGAAGTCAAACATGACAATTACAATTTCCAGTAGCTAAAACAAAACCTTACATCTATCCTCCATGCCTTTCAATATCCAATTCCACACTCTCAGCATTTAATAAGCAAGTAACAGTATGGCAGTTAAAGTTCCCAACGACTAAAAATAGAACACAACAATCCACAAGCAAATCAACCATTCGAAAACCCGTAATGTAGGGCCTCTCAAGCCAAAACAATATTCCAATTCTTATCTTAGACTTCCAGTAGCACAATCGCCTTACTTTCCAGCAGGTAAGATATTTCCAAAATTTTCAACTTCCAAAGTTCCTTCACAAACATGACATTCGATATCAACACTATTATCAATACACTAAACCAACTTGGCCTAATCTATTGAAGGTTCATAAATCAAAGTCACCACTTACCTTAATTTCCCAGAAGTTTAACCGAGCAAACCAAGAAATCACAGCTCAACAGTAGCTTCAAACCTTCCAACTACCAATAATTCCTTTGCCTCACCTCACAATCGAAGTCTAGCAGCAATTCACACTGCTTCACCCAATTTCTCCTCAGCAAAGTGACACTCTCACAACTTCACAACTTGCTAGCCAGAGAAATTAGCAGGAAACTTACCTATATAGACGGAAGGGAGGAGACAGGGTAGCTGCAGAAGATAACCTATAGAGAAAGCAGACTGCCATTGCTCAACCCAAGGAAAATGTGGTCCAATGGCTTAAGGCCGCGTGGAAAGCCCTGCAAGCTGCAAGGGAGAGGCTAGGTGTTGCAGGGGGTAGACTGGAGGAGAAGACTTTGTAGATTTCGACAAGAAATTGGAAGAGAGAGACTGAATTTAAATGGGTTTCTAGGAAATCCCCGATACTGCGGACGAGTCGAGTCATCCGCAGTACTCGTCCGAATTGTCCCAGAATTTAGGACAGATTCATTCGGATGCCATTCGTTCCTGTCGGCAGTTGTCCGCATTGTCCGAATTGTCCAGAATTTAGGACAGATTCATTCGGACGCTGCGTTGTGTCGTCCGTAGTGTTCTTCGGTGTCCGCAACCCAATTTTTGTACATTTTTCCTAAGTTTTTCATATTTAGTTCATTTTTCAACTTTGACCCTCTACTTTCATGCACAACTTACATTCACTGTTGCATAATTTGACGTAATATTCGTATATTAAGATCATCTAGAATTATTACATCATCAAAAAGGGAAAAGTATTTTTGGGGTATTACAATTGGTGGGTGTCGTCTCCTGCTACTTGGTCTCAAATTACCGCATCTAGATCCCATCTGTCACTATTGGGTTTTGTCAATGATTGGTTGGTGTTGATTGACCTTGACCATGTCCTATTGATCCCTATGAGTTCTCAATGGATGGTAGACGTGTCTTGTCAACACTAGATGGTCCCGATTGACTGTAATTGAGTAGTGTCAATGCTGCAAGGTCCCGGTTGACCTTCACTTTGCCTCGCCAAAAGTTGTGTAGCCTTGGTTTGCCATTGTTGTGCCTTATCGGCGTTATATAGTTCTGGTTGACCACCATTGTGTCTTGTCGACCCTAAGTGGTCCCAATCGATTGTAGTCAGGCTTAGTTGACTCCAACTATGTTTCCTTGACTACTGTGTCATTTTGTTTGACATGTCATATTTCGTCGACCTTCGTTGTGTCTTGTCGACCGGTGGGTCTTTCTCGTTGTCTGTTAAGGTGTCGGGTCGACCGTCATCAAGTTTTGGTCGATCGCATTATTTTTTTCTTAGAGTTTCAGTTTAGCCAACCTCATTCGACTTTGTTTGTCATATTTTGTTTTCGGTCTACTTTTGTATTCTGGTCTAGAACTCTTGTTGGATTCCTAGCTTTGATTCGAGATTTTGACATCGACTTTGTTTTAGCTTTCGTCAATGTACCATGTTTTGGTACCTACACTTTGTGGCGCGTGCTACTGGATAACAGTTGGGTTTCTCTATCATCATTGAGGTAGGGATTTTACACTTAGTTGCATTGCATTTCATTATGGTTTTCAAAACGTATTTTGTAGGTTGCCATATATGAAAAACACAATGGGGGACTGTTTGACAACACTTCAATTTTTATACTACGTATATACCTGAGTTTTACACGTTTATTTTACCTGCATAGTTTTCATGGTGTGATATGGTTCTGATACGGGAGGTTGAGTTCTCTTGATACTTTGGATGGCTTTGGTGTCAAAGTATCATGAGGATATCCCTAATACATCTTCTACTGCATGAAGATATTTTGTGTCCGAGCAAAGTGAAAAAATGAGTAGAGAAGTGTTGATGCATCCCTTGGGTTTTGAGTCCCTAAGCCTGATCAGGGTGTTTAAGTATTTGGATTGTGTCGTCATTGGCTGGTTCACCGGCAATCGCTGTGAGGGGCTGGATCTTCAAATTACACTCAAAGTACCTTCGTTTGGGCTCATGAGGTGTGACCATTATTGGCTGCCTTTCTGTGGTTTGTATCAGAGGGGTGCTAGTGCAACCTCTTTTTTCGCGAACTCTCAATTTGACTGATGAAAAATGATAGAGTCATATTTTATTATAGCTAGCTATGTATCCAATAAGGTTTTGATGATTACCTCATCGGTGCCTCTTGGAGCTTATTTTGATGGTAAAACAAATGGTTTTTAACTCATGCACAGTTATGGTAACGAGTGCGAGCAAGGGCACGGACTCGAGTACAACATTTTATTGAGCATGGTTTTCAGACGAGAAAAAGGTAAATCGGTTTTAATAAGCATTGTATTTAGTAAAGTTCCTTACTGAGTTTATTGTATTTAGTATAAGTTGACTGTCTGTGAGCCACCTAAGATGGCCCATAACAGTCTCCAAAATGTTTCCAATCCTTCTTTTCCTCGTTGTATGAGGATCAACTCTCCTTTCATTCTTGCTTAAGCCATTGGCATCATAGATTCCATCAAAATTCCTGAGTTCATGATTCCTTGCCTTGCCAATCTTCTCACTTTAAGACCTTAGATAGAAAGATCACTCTTGTACCAAAAACATTGAGGTTGCTAATGAGTATGCCTAACTCTTCCCTCCAGCGGGCATTTTCAACCACACTATCAAAAAAATCCTACTTAACACCTCAATATATTGCTTTCCAATTAATTCTAATCAGAGCAAAACTCTTGACACTACTTTTCCATCCTTAGGGCAAGTCAATTAGTCCTAGGTTACATGACCAAAATTCACTCTTATGATTCCCAGGCACTTCTCGTTTCCAAATCCACCCGAAGGATTTCCTTTTGTACATTTGGCACCAAACAACCAATAGTGCCTCGATGTTTAGTTCTAACTTCACTGATCTACTAAAATCATGTCTCATCATTTTTCCACTACATGGAAGGCATCTTAATTATTTATTGTCAGCTAAGATTGTGACATCCCACTTAAATCTGGGAAACTCACTCAACCAAATCCTCTCCCTCTTGCATTGAACATGCGATTTAGTTCACATTCTAAAGTTTGAGTGCATGCACCACCAAATATCCCCTACACTAGATAAACGCATTGCAAGATGATGAATCTGTCCTTAGGGTAGGTTTTATCATCTCCTCTTTCTGGATCCTTCGCATATGCCTTCTAGTCTAACACCATAAGTAAAGCTCAATTAGTCCTTATGTTTGAATTTACAAATTTTAGAATTTCTGTTTTATCCAACTTAGACTGCTATTTCGTTCATCCATATGGTTCATCATCCAAGAATGGTCTCCTTAGTCAAACATTCATCTCCCCACATAGTTGACTAAATGCAAGTGAAGTACTCATTGTCATTTTATACTTTGTATTATATTTTTGTTTCAACCTCGTTGAGTAAATTCATGGTCATCCCTTTACGCAAGGAAAGTTTTGCCCAAATTATTGTGATTTAATTACTTATTCTTCTTGTCTCCGAACGCCTATAATCATATTGGAATCCAAGCAAGAACAATTAAATTAATTTTTTTTTGAACACTCACTAACATTCCTCAACACTCGAAGTTTATTCCTTCCATCCATGATACTAGTCTTCACCTTCTTAAGTGCTCCCCTACTACTCTTTGTTATATCCCATGATAATTCATGACTAGTATCATCTCATTAATCTTTCAAACTTGAAGGGGTAACTTATCCAACAATCTAGACATGTGGCGTAAAAGAGCAACAACAACCAATCACATAGAGATACTCTAATGTCTTATACCAAGTAGCTCCCTTGCTAAGCTTTACACGTTCAACAATCTCAACATCGATACCCGAATGTTGTTATTACCAAATTTATTATCTTCTTCAATGTCTTAGGAATCCTTCCATCCCAATAGCCCATCCAATAGTTCTATAATGCTCTTTGCTTACTTCTACAAAGGTCTAATAAATCCTAAAATCTCTTGACCTACTTCCATAAAATTTTCACCTTTGATAATCTTTGAAGTTAAGGGCTACTATTCCTCAATGAACTTCAAGTCCTGATCCACACTTAGTTATTATTTGTAATAATTTTTTTTTGAGAAATGTCCCCTTGGGTTTACCAATAAAAGTTCCAATTCCACAATGGTTGTATCACGTGACAACCTCTACCAATTTGAATCTTTCATCCTTTAGTAGATGACTTTCCCATGACTAAAATATGGCTAAGAGTCCTACATTAGCCTTTAAATTAAATGATCACATTCGTAGGAGGCTTCGTTAAATGTAAGGGAGCAGTTCCAAAGGAATAATATTCAGTTTGCGGAAGCCTAAACTTTCACGGTAATTCAACTATCCATTAGCGGACATGTCCACAATTTGAAAGAGTTCCCTTCCACTAATATCTATGTTTCTGCAACTCAACCGTTCAACCATGTTTTTCTATCTTACTTCCTTGGTATGATCCTCCTTATGGTAATAACCTCTTTAGTATGGTATCCCTTGGGGAAAAATAGTATCCTTATCTTTCCAATTATTGAATCAAAACTCTTTCATTTCGATTACAGATTATCTATAGTTATATCAAAACCTTAACTCCCAAAGCAATGTCTAACTTACACATGCTAAGACAGGAAGTGTTAGTATAAGAGAGGTAGAGAAGGGTAGCATGTGTCATGTCTATGTTGGTTAAGAAAATGAGGCCTTGGCGGGATAGCCAAGGATGTGGCTGTAATGACTTGGACAGAATTCGAGAGATTTTTTATGACAAATATTTCAATCACGCAATGAGTACGAGGAAATTGGTGGAATTTACTCAGCTACGGCAGGAAGTGTCGGTTTCAGAGTATGAGTGCAAGTTTTAGCCGTTATCGTGGTTTGGCTTGCATCGAGTAAACAATAAGGAGCATGGAGTACACTACTTTGTGTAAGGACTTAAGACAAAAATTCTCGATGGAGTAGTGGTGTCGGGAACTAAAGACGTGGTTTACTCTGAAATGGTATCAAAAGCTCTTGATATTGAAGAAGTAAATGATTGGAGTTCAAAACAGAGTGACTCTATCGTAAGTTTTCAGCCACAAGCATGGGACAAAGCAGAAATGGATACAGAAACAGGTACGAAAACAGAAACGGAAACAGGAATGAATATGGATATGGATAAAGATACGAATATGGATACGAATATGGATACGAATACAGATACGGATACAAAAACGGAAACGAAAATTAATTTCCAGAAATGAATTTCTAGAAACAGAAATGAATACTGATACAGATACAGATACAGATACGAAAACAAAAATGGGAACAAAAAAATAAACGGACAGGGATATATGAACAAATACAGAAACGAAAACTGAAACTAGAACGGACACGGATACAAATAAAAAAACAGGAATGGATATGAAAATGGAAACTGAAACAGAAATGCATTTGAAAACAGATACGGATACAAAAACAGATATGGACACAGAAACGGCCATGGAAATGGCCACAAAAATAGATACGGAGACAGATATGGATACAAAAATAGAATCAGAAATGGAAACGGGTATGAGTACATAAAAGGAAACAAGACTAAACGAGGATCTAAGAGGCAAAGTGAATAGTAGATTGACTGGAGTGTGAAGGCGTCCAACTCAACTATGGAATGAAGTAGTTTATGATCCAACAAGCTCAAAAGGATGGATTTGGATGGTGAAGACCATGTTGTGCACGCTGAGGTCAGTGTGTTAGGTCTCATGTCACCAAGTGCAAGGGACGTGATGGGAAAAATAGTAAAGGAGATATGATGTCAATGATTGATGGTGAGTCAATTAGAGATGAAGGAGATCAGGGAGATCCTTCCTTGTGGTGAGTCACATGGAAATCAATGATAAACTTGAAGAGACATGTCAATTTAAAGAGAAAATGCTGTAACTTTGAGAGTTGGCGTTGACGATGAAGTAACGTACTGAGTAGAAACAACATTATGAATGGACGAGAGTTACCTTTTTGCTCACAATGTTCTTGTTTTTACTTACAAAACAGAAAAAAGGTGGTGACAAAAGTGTTTTCTACTAGGTGCAAACGAAGATGGAGCTCGATGGTTGGATCGACATTTTTGGTGTGAAGGGATGCTTTGGATGCTTCTATGATAAAACAGTTAATGACTATTTTGGTTCGTTAAGTTAAAGAAGCAATCCACTAACCAAATTTTGAGGACAAAATTTATATAAGGAGGGAGAAATCTAATACCCAGACTTTTTATATCGGGATTTAATATGAATAGTTAGAGAGTAATTGTGGGTATTTAGATTATTTGGATAATTATCGGGGTATTACCAAAGACGTAATTGATAGATTATAATTTAAGAAAATTATTGGATAATAATTAGAGTTAAGATAGTGGGGTTGATTGGAATTAAAATGCAAGAAGGATAATTAAATAAAAGAGTTAGTTGAATATAGGATAAATGGAATTAGAATTTTAAAGGGGTAAAAATTAAAAAGGGGATAGAGGAGTTAAACTGGTTCAGCTGGTGAATTGGTTTGGTTTGGTTGGTTGGTTTGTTGGATTCAAGAGAGGGGAGAAATTAATTTGGCCCTTGGCCATTTTTCAAAGGAACCGGAGGGAGGGGGAGGACCCGAGAAGAGAGAGAGAGATCAGGTAGGAGAACCACAATGGAGACGACGATGGAGCTTTGTCGGGGTTCTCTCATGGTGTGGTGATGTCTAGGTTGGTGGCTGTAGGCAAAGTGGAGCAGCGAGTCATGGCTAGGGCTCGGGATCAATGCATCCACAGGGAGCAATTCTAGCTTCGGGTGAGGTGTTGTTGAGGTAAGTTAAGTTAAAGAAGCAATCTCTCTCTCAGTTCATCTCACCCGAGAGCTCTCCTCCTTTGCATGCTATTAATCGGGCGTTGGTAGGGAGTAATTTCTTAGGTGAATTGCTCCTGCTAGGATTTAGCAAAGGTTGGAACTGGCGGTCCGCGAAGAAGCGGTTGAAGGACTTGTGCTCTGGTTT
The DNA here is from genome assembly GCA_022433065.1 of Begonia loranthoides. NCBI lineage: Eukaryota > Viridiplantae > Streptophyta > Magnoliopsida > Cucurbitales > Begoniaceae > Begonia > Begonia loranthoides. Next base: position 2,101,611 of record CM039473.1, on the reverse strand, counting down.
GCAGTTTGATTTGAACTGGCCCAATTCTGGTTCTTGCTCTAGAAACCGACAACGTGGAATGTGTGAGGTATGGTGCTGAGCCAGAGTATGGCTTGCCGTGCCTCTCTAATGAATTAGGAAGGCAGCAGAGAGGGGATGAGAGCTCTCTGGTGAGATGAACTGAGAGAGAGATGGAGACAGAGTTGAGAGCACTCTTGAGAGGTTGAGTCGAGACCTTCCCTGTATGCTGGTAAGGTTCCTCTCTGTTGTTTCAATCATTTGAACTATATTTTTAGGTGTTAAGTCTGACTCTGATATTGGGTGTTGTTTTGGACTGCTTTAGTTAGTTTGTGATATTCAGTTATGGGTTTCTAAAAGAGTTTATTGGATGAAATAATCTGTTGGTTTTAGAATGCTTTTGGTTGCCTGCTAAACCATGGTTCTGTTAACTATAAAATGTAATGCTAAGTTGAAGAAATGTTGATCTAATGGATTTGTTCTCTATTGTAGTTGTTAGAAACTGTCAAATGCTTGAGGCCTTTAATTATTGTTGGATGTTGATAAGTATGGAGGTGTTGTGTGCATGGAGATAAACCTGTTTAGTTACAGCTTTGATGATATTCCCTGTTGTTTAACTGCTCCTTGGTTATGAGAGATATTTAAATTGGATATTGGTCTGTGCACGTACAATTGTGGTTGAGTGATAGTAAATGTTCTCAGTTTTGGTTAAGGATATTTCAGATGGAGTGTGATTTATAAATTGGTTAGAAAATGGATATTGAGCTGGATTATGAAACGCTATCAAGTGATGAATAAAGATTAAAGGTATAGATAATGGTGAAGTTGTTAAGATGAGAATGTTAGAATTGTTATGTGTCATGTTTCATTTTAGGCTTTAATGGGTTCCTAGAATTACTATGTAATTAGGATAGGAAAAGAATGAAATTAATAAGTTATGATTATTAATGAGTAAATGTTTTAATCATGTAGGTATTGAAAAGAAAAAGAAGGATAAAGATTAAGTACGAATACGCAATAAAGCTTTGAGGTAAGAAATTGAGTAAAGTCGTTGGCCTGTGGAGGCCCTACACTATTAGCAATGTCTTTCCTTTAATTGTTTGTTTGTGTTTTGATAGATCCCAAAACTCCAAGACTCAATCCGATTAAAAATGACAATCGACAATATTCAAAATCAGACACTGAAATTAGAATGCAGAGAACTCGATGTGCATACAGGCTTTGGTCCTCAAATTTATAGGGAAAATAGATAACAAACATAATAAGGACCCCTCCAAAAACCACCTTAAAAGCCTCACATAAACAGAGTTATGCGCGAGAGAATCTGGAACTCGGAAATGGAAATTGTGGAAAATTAGGTTTGCGCATCTCTTAGCAAAAAAAGGCATAACTTTAAAATTACGAGTCCAAATCAAGCAAAACCACCTAGCATTTCCCAAGGATAGGTAATGTAAGACCTCGAATTTTTATATATGGGTATTACCAAGGACGTAGTCGGAGCGTTAAGTGAAGGGAGTATTTCTGGTAATGTTTTCCCCGTTTACGCGATGTAATTAAATGGTGGAGTGATTAGGACATTACATTGCATATTTATATGTGTCATTTTATGATGTGTATTTAAGGGGAAAGTGTTATGGGATGAGAGCTAAGTAGGGAAAAAGGTGAGGAAAGGTTGTTCTGGACGTTTTCAGATGCCTGCAGACGACATGCAGATGAGTTATATCATCCGCAAGTGCATTGAGTGGCATCCCCGATGCTTAGGACGCACAAGGATGGGAATTTTCATCCTGATGTGTCTGGAAGTCAACTTTCAGATGCATGCAGATGACTTGCAGATGAGATATGTCGTCCACAAGTGCATTGCACGTCACCATTAGCCTTGGGACGAGTCAGGACACGATTTCATGTCTTGACTTCACTGTCTTGTGGAGTTGCGGACGTTGTCTAGACGATACGGACACGGATGCCTGCATCCGGATTGAATCTGTCCAAATCTTGGACAATTCCGGATGAGTTCGGACATGTGGACGTGGGTGGCCGCGTCCGATTTTTGGACACATTAGAATGCATGCGGATGCCATTTTGCGTCCGAATGTTGCCTTCAGAAGGTACGGAATGGGCAGGGACACCATTTCTCGTCCGAAGGCACAAATCAGCCTTAGGAATTTTACTCTTGCGGATGAATGCAAACCAGACCAGTGCGTCTGCACTCGTCCGAAATAGCCCAGATCTATGAATAAATTACAGATAAAATGATGAAGAATTTTCATTTAGCCCATTATTTCTAGACAAAAGCGACTCTCCCCCCACCCTCAACCTGGAGACCACGACCCTCACCGTGCAGCCCAAGCTAGAGCCGACCTCTCCCTCCCCTGTGGGTACGAATTGTCTCCCTCTTCCAAGTATAAACTACCTCTTCTCTCCTTGCGAGAGAGCTCTTCCTGTGTGTTAGTGAGCTTCTGAGTGAGAAAATTTGAGTTCTAGGTGGAAACGTGAGTGAGCTACATGAGTGAAGCTTGGAGTTGCTAGAGCTGCTGGAGCCTTGAGTTGGAGTGCTGTCCCTATTTTGGGTTCGTTATTTAGGTAAGGAAATAAGGGTGTCTTAGCCTGTAGAGGCCCTACACCACAAGTAGATTGTGTGAGTGGTAGATTATTGATGCTCTATAATATTTCTTGGTTGCTAGCTTTGTTCCTTAGTTGTTAACTAGCTCTGTGATATTTCCTTGTTGAGGTCTGTAGGCTTCGTTGCTGTGGCTATTTCCTTTGTGCGAGTTTTGTTAGTTCCGTGAGTTCCTTGAATGATCAATTATGTTCTATTTACTTGGCTATTATGTGATTCAAATGCCTTGCTTAGATAAAGAGGAATGCTAATGCTTAAAGGTAATGAGTGGTTAATGTGCGAAATGATTTCCTACTATCTACTTCACTCGCTGCTTAGTGTAAATTTTAAGTGTTATAATTCTTTCATTTATATTGTTTGTGTTGTTCTGCCATTGGTTCCGTTGTGGTGTAGTTAAATCTTCTTGTGATAATCATAATCGTTAAATCAACTGTTAACTTCCCTCATTCACAATATGTATATTGTTCTACTTCCTTAATTAATAACTCATACTCTAAACTTGTGACATTGAACAAAGTTATTGAGCATGTTTAGTGTTAATAATTTTGATGCATGTCAATTAATTAAGCACATTAACTAACTTGACTAATTGACTTAACCAACTAGAATAATTAACTACACTCAAGCATGTTAACTACACTCAAGCAAATTAATTAATTTACATAATAATGGTATATAATTTAATTGTACATTACTTGAGTAGTTGACTCATTAGAATAATGGAAGCATGTTATTTAACTTAACTTAGAATAATACAAGCATGTTATTTAACTTAGAATTAACCTAACTAGAATAATCAACTAGACATGCATGTTGATTAACTAGACTCAAACACGACTAGTCAAGTATGCTTAATCAACTAGCTATGCATGTTAAATCCATTAAACTATTAAAAGTATGTTTAACTTAGAAGCATGTTTAATTGATTAACTAGGATTTTTTTACATTTTGAAATTTGGAATGTTTAAGGGTCAAGAGGAAATTTTGAATGGCAGGGACAAATTAGATAAATACTTGTTGAAAAATAATAAAGTGGACCACCAAAAAGTGAAGAGAATTATGGAGTTTAGGCATTCGCAGGAGTGAACAGTGACGCAGAAACAAAAGTATTCATGGAAAAGAAATATGCCATTGTAGAAAAGTTTGTAAAATAAGTGGTGTCATTTAGCTAAAGAATTCGTGGAAAGAAAAGATGCTTCCACGGAAAGGAAAGATTTCGTGTGGAAGGGAAGGATATTGCGCGAAAAGAGTTAAGTAAAGTAGAATTAACTTTGTTGTTTTATGTTAAGGAGAGTGCCTGCGACAACGTACTAAACAGGAAGAAATGTTTCCATTTATAGTATTAGTCCCATGATCATGTCACATCTTGTTAAGCATGTTTATACTAATTGTCTCATGTTCAGGATTTATTTTATTGACAATGATTACTAATTTTAGTATCACAGTTTGAACTTTTTGGTGTAGGTATCAATGACAGTGAAGACACTTTTGTGAAAGATGCTATTGAGAATGAGTTTCTATGAGTGGCCCTTGGAGGTTGTCTGAAGATATATGGCTTGTGAAGGTTTATTCAGGGAAGAGTTTTATGTAATCTAAACTATGAGTTTTAATATTTGAAAATGTAATGGGTTTGATATTGATGGGTTTGAGATGATGTTTGAACTATGTTGGATTTTTATTAAGTATTGTCGCTGCATATTCTAATAATGCGTGTCCAAATAAAATATTAGAATTTAAATAATAAAATAAATTTAAAGAAAATAATTTAAATCATATGTTTTCTTATGTAGGCCAATAGGCAAAACGTTGAAAAACTGGTATCTTTACTTACCTAGACTATAAGAATATAGAGTTTTAGAGATTTTCTGAGCTTTCAAGTAAACTTGCCTACCTAAATAATTCTTATAGTGAAAATCCTTCTTAGGTATTAAAAAAATATTCATTGAAAGAAATTGGGCATAAATTTTTTACTGATAAAATCTTAGGTGGACCAATAATCAAATTCAGATCAACTTGACGGTCCGAGAGCAATTCGGGTTGAATTTGAATCGATTCTTGTTTAAAGGGGTCTAGTTTGGTTCGGATAGGTCGGTTCGGTTTAGATGTCTAGTTTTATTTGGCAAGACCAATTTAGTTTGGCTGGACCGATTTGGTTCAGAATAAGGGTTTGAACCCTTATTTCTTCTTCTTCTCCTCTGATTCTTCCTCTTTGTGAGATAAGAGGGATCCTTCTTCTCGGTGACGTTATTTGTCATTCACCGGTGGAAGGATGTTAGCACACTGGAAGAGAACTCGGTCAGGAAAAAATTTTATGGTGTGTGGAACAATTTAACCAAGTGGTCGATCAACTGCTTGAGGTAGAGGTGATGCTTCATTGGTGGTTTTTGGTTGAGGCTGAGTGGCGAGAAGTGGTCGAAAGTCTAAAGTAGTGAGTTTTGAAAATTTCTAGAGGTGTGAGTTTCTTCCTCTCAATACCTTATATTTATAGAGAAGATTTTCGATTGAAATCTCCCTCACATTCAAGTCGGTTTTGGATTTTTCTTAACAGGTTGAATCTGTTGAGCAAAAAACGTCCCGATCAGCTCGAATTTTTCACTAATTTTGATAGATTTTAGGGTTTTGTTTCTAATTTAGGAGAAAAAAAATATTCTTTAATTCAATTTTGAAAAAATTACAAACCCTAAAACATTACTTATTTAGAAAATAATAATTTCTTGTAACAATTCAAAAATTAGAAAATGGAAAGCTGTTTTATGAAATTTATTATCTGGATATTATCTCATAGAATATATTTTTTTTCATATTCAAATTTATGCCGCAAGAAAAGAGATTGAGAAAGCTAAAATAAAGGCATGTGCTGAAGATTCAAAACCTGATTTGGAAACTTAAAATTGTTTGAAAAGCTTTATTAATCCATGAAAGTTTCCTAATCTCAAAAGTTCTTGAGTTCAACTATAAATAAGCCTCGCTCGATCCTCAATGTAAACAACTTTTCAATTAATTCCTAGTGTCAAGTTTTAGGAATAGAGAGTTCTAGATTAGAGTCGTCTTAGTTTATAGTATTTTCACGCACCAGGAAGAATGGGTAGAGAATCACTCATTGAATGGTCACCCAGCAGGATTAGTATATGTTTTATTTGTTTCTCTTCATTTCTTGAAAATGTTTAATTATATTGTTATGGTTTTTATGTTAAACAATACCACCTTATTTTCTATAGATTGACATAACTCTTGTAAAACTTGACTTATCTTTTATTAAATCTCCACATAGATATATTGTAAAACCATAATTTTTTTAATTAAAATATATGAGTAAATTTTTATGTTTTTGAGGTCAACTCAATTTTTGTAAGTCATCATCATGTACACACATGTAATTTTAGTCAAACGGTCAAACATGGTAAAAAGTGGGACTACCTTATAGTTAAAAATCTAAAATAGTGAAGAGAGTAAATGACAAATTAACCATTGTAGTTTGCGATTAATGACAAGTCAATCATTATGGTATTTTTTTTAACAAGTTAACCACTGAAGTTTGAAAAAATAACAAAGCAAACATCGAGCGACGCTTTGAGACTAGAGACCTCGAAATCGCGGTCTCTGAAAATTTTTCAAAATGCCGCTTCATGTTTTCTTTGTTATTTTTTCAAACTTCAGTGATTAACCTGTTAGAAAAAATACCATAGTGGTTGACTTGTCATTGATCACAAACCACGATGATTGATTTGTCATTTACCCTAGCGAAGAAAAATTATAGTTACATTGGATGAAGTTTTGGATGACATTAAGATTTTTGAAGAATTAGAATTTGAAAATTTCTTTATATATATGACAAAATATAGTATCTTTTATTTTAAATTTATTAAACAAATTAATAAAATAAATTAATTATTTTTTTTTATAAAAGGCAGGAAGCCTTTGTTCATTCGGCACTGAGCAACAGAGAGAGAAAGCGAGAGAGAGTCGTGTAAGAGAGTTTTTTGGTCGCTGATGTGAGTTACTAACATTTCGATCTTTGAGTTTGTCAAAAGATCTTTGAGGGTTCAAACAAGTTTGTTTATTTCATCCTATTGCAGAGTACACTATTCCAAGTGGTAGGAAGACTCACAACTCTTTAGGTAGGGTTTTTTCTTACTATATTTGTACATGCATAATAATTTCAAAATCTTTATTTTGTGATAGATCATATAGAAACCGGACATGTTCTATTTCGCAACATGTCTTGTAACACAAAAAAAATTTTGACGAATAATTTATGTGTAACATTATTTTTTTTTTTGAATTTCAAGGAATAACCAACATTACATTCTAGTGGTGAAGATCTAACTTTTGGTGAAAATTGAAAATTTATGTATTCGTCTAGAGACATTCCAAACAGTGCTTTACCCACATTTCCAAAATCTTCATACTTTCCATAATTTCTTAACCATTTCCAAACTTACATCCCTCTTTCTTCTTTGACTTACCCTAAATAACATGCTTATAACAGCTTTTATTCATCTCATCCAATAGCTAGTAATTCACCAACAACCACTTCACAGATCCATTTCTAACTTCAGACAGTAATTAACTCAACATCACAACGATGTACTGTGAGCAGAAACCCAACAAAAAGCAACTTAAATCCTCAAACAGTGAACCAATAGAGACATTCCAAACAGTTAACATATTCCAACTTAAACAGCCAAACATAGCAGTGACCAACAAACATAACAATAACTAGGATTAACATGCCAATATACATACACGGTAGTACACTCAAACTAATAACCAGTAAAGCATTCCTTATAGCATATTTTCATCAAAGCAAAATCTATATAAACATGGCAGAATCCCTTTACTAACATATCCATTACAAACTATCATCCAATAGATTATCACTTTGTCAAAATCATCCAACAACAGGGAAGAAAACTGTTATTTGCAAAACGCGAGAGAAGAGAACTCCAACAAACAACATTCCTCCTTCATTTCCTGCTGAAACACACCAGATTTTAGGAAGAACCCGAGAATCAAAAGCAAAGAATAGAAGTAGAAACTCCTTCTTTTCTCCTTCTTCTTCTTCCTTCTTTTCTCTACTTCTCACCACCTCCCTATTTCTATATTCCTTTCTCTTATTTCTCCAGAAGCTATCTATTTCTCTTCCTCTCTTTTTCTCTTTTTATTTTTCTCTCTATTTCTCTTGGCCCTTTCTTTCTTCTCTGTAATCTCTAGAACACTCTTTGGCTCTTAGTTTTTCTCTAGAGCGTTTCTCCCTCCCTTCTCCTTTCTCTTTTATATTTATCCTCAAGCCTTCCTCCATATGCTTCATTTATCCCCATAATATCTCACTTAACCCTTCATATGAATTGCCATGTGTAAAGGAGGACATGCAAACAAATTACAGAAAATGTCACCTCGGGGTTTACAATTCCAGTGGAGTCGGTCAAGCATATGATCGACCGGTCCAACGTCTATTTCTTTGCCCGCCATGGTTTCACCTCTGAAATGTTTCACCATGTGCAGCTGGTTGATCAAATGATGGACCTATCCAACGCAGCATTCAGCGGTCGATCAATGGATCAACCCCTCCCATGCCGAACTCTACTTACGTCACTGCCATAATTTTGCTCACTCATCCCTTTCTTGTCTTCACTAATTTAACAATAATCCACCAATTATTCTTACCAATAGTCTTATAATAAGCCTTAAATCCCCATTCCAATAATCGACACTAATTATACCAAACTTATTTTTGGGGTATAAAAATCATCCAAAATCTCCAATAATTTACAATTATTATCATCCTTTATATAAGCTTAAGATGACTCAGACATTCCTGGTATTACATAACTGGTTGTGGAATGAAGAGTATCCATGGAAGGGAATGTGTTTGCGTGATGATGTGTTTGCAGAAGTGTTTGTGTTTGCAACAGAAGTGTTGGCATGTGTGGATACTTGGAAGGACATGTGGCTGCACATAAGTGGTGTTTGTGGAATGAAGTATAGCCGCAAAAGTTTTGGCTAGCGAGAAAGTGTTGGTGTTCTACAGCAGAAGTATAGGTGACTATGGGTACTTCCTCAAGGAAGGACACGTGGGCGCACATGTGCGTTGTTGTGGAGTGATTGGATATCCACAGTGGAAGCATTGGTGTCGGCAGATGAGCTGGAATCCACAAAAAGAAATGAGTTACATGGCATATTATGATTGGCAGATAAGGTGAGTGGATATTCGCACCAGAAATGTTGGTGTCCGTATATGAAGTGGAATCCGTGAAATGATATTTGTCTGTAGAAAACCATGTGTACGTGGTAGGTTGTGATTGGCAAGCAATTTAATGAGATATTTGTAGCAGAAGCATTGGTGTCTGCGGATGAGGTGGAATTAGCGAAATAAGGTTTGTTTAGCGAAAGACATGTGTACGTGGCAAATTGTAATTGGTGGATGATGTAAAGGGATATCCATAGTGGAAGGATATGCGAACGTGGAAGATGGTGATTGGTTGACAAAAGTAAGTGGATATCAATAGCAGATATCAGTGATGAAAGCATTATGCATCTGTGGTAGAAAGCACAACATCTGTGGAAGGAAGCACACATGCCTGCGGCAACTATACTGGAATGTTAAAGACACGATTTTTCACAGGATTTAAGAATGCAACATATTTTCAAATTTTCTAATATATTTGTGAATATATTTTTGGATAGATGAAAATGAAGGTTGCTATTCTATAAAGAGGAAGGCTGAAATGAAACCCTAATCATCCATTCATTAGGAACCATGAGAGTTTGCATTCTTCCTTTCAAGCTCTCTGAAGGTACATAATTTGGATTTGTTCATCGTTCGTAAGATGGACTATGACAATGAATGAAATAATGATGAGAATCATGAGAGCTGAAACTAAGTTTTAGAAGCAGTGTAGTTGATAAATTTCTCATCTTTTTATTAACTCAATCTTTATGCATCTGAAAGAAAATAAGAGTGTTGGAAACAAGTTAGAGTGAATGTTAGATCAGATTATGAGTTAACAGACTTCACTAAGAATTCTAGGTTAATGTTGTTTGCATGTATTTGACATTTGGCCTACATCACAAAGTGCTAGGGTATGTTATTGTCATGATGATAATCTTGCTTATAATGCCCTACAACTTTGGATTGATGATGTGTTATTTATTTTATGTTTATAGTATGTTGATGATAAGATTACATAAGTGATGTTAGATATTGATCGAGGATGTGTTTCTGTTTTGTTTGCTATGACGATTTCTTTTATTAGACATATGCGTTAATAGAATGATGTAAGAACTTTGTAGACATATTGTTGTTTGTCATGCATATGATAATAGACTTGATTGTTATGATGTATTAAGTTTTGCGTAGTAAGATCACGTGTACATCACATGCATCATGAAAACATATTTCTTTTAAGAACTGAAAATGATTTTTATGCATACGTTTTCATGTAAGAAAGATAGAAGATGAAATGAAAAATATGTAAGAGCCTTTGGCGATTTGGCACCAATGATTTAAGTTTTTGTGGGCTAGTTCCTCAATGCTTTTAGGCTTTGGTGTCGTATCCTAATGTTAATAAAAGAAAAGAAAAAAAAAAGAAAAGAATGAAAGAAAGAAAAGAAAAAAAAAGAAAGAAAGACTGAAAAATAAAAAATACATGTTTTTATGAAATTGCACCTCATGCACATAATATACATATGCATCTCTTACTGAGCTTTATGCTCATAGATGAATTTTGTGATACTGGCGGGGATACTTTTGATGATACATTTAATGAAAGAAACATGTGAAAGTTGCAGTTGAATGAGTACTCTCATAAGATTGTGACATTGTTAGAGCGATATTGACCTATAGGTGAAGACATGAGAAAGGAAAACTAAAAATGAAAGACTTTTATTTAAATTATGAACCTTTAAATATTTGGATTTAAGTTAAGGTGTTTTTGCAAAGATTTATTTTTATTTTATGTTGAGTTTCAACTACATTGAGATTTTTAAATTAGACTCTTTTTATGAAAGACTACTGTTGTTTATCTTTCAAAAACATGTTTTGTTTGACTTATTTTCAAAGATGCAATCTCATGATATGATGGAAAAAATGACAAGAAAAAAGATTTACACTACAAGGTATTATAGAAATGGTATCTGTAATGATCCGATTTTTCGTAAATCCGTTAAAATACGTAAAATTTGAAAATTTCCTTTTTAAAACAAAATGTATCAGAGTGTGTCTAACTGGATCGCTACTGACTCTTTCTTTAAGACTCGTTATGAAAACCAATTGATAAAATGTGCGGAAGCGTTATAAAATAAATCATCGTAAAATATGACGGAAGCGAAAATAAATCATTTAAAGAGGAAACTAAACAATGGAACACAATATAATAAAACTTATGTGATTACAACCGTTTCTCATTTTACTCTTTAGCCTGGCCAGCCCCGAGTCTCGCACATGCAAATCATCCATCACTGTTTCATTATGTGTTTATCATCTACTTATTATCTGTTCATCATTGTACCTACACCACAAGTAAGGACGTGAGCATACACCCAGTAAGGAAATGGGGAAAAACAATTATACATGACTCTCTTTAATTCCTTTTTGGAATGGGGCCCACCCAAACCAATTCTCTCATTACATTCATTGGTTCTTGGTTCTTTACTCGTACTTCGAGCTGGAGATTGAAGGTTGTCCTTTGAGATGACCTAGTTTGATCGGCTTCTAACCTCCTGTGTGTATACTAGTACCTCTTCTGACTAGGTGAGGTTGTATCCTAGTTGCCAGGCTAGATCCGAACTACCCATCTACCCCAACTCTATATTCTTTCCTTTTCCTGCGTATCCCGCCTTCAAGGTTTCTTCCCTTCTGGCGTATCCTGCCTTCAAGGTGTCTTTTAGTGATAGGCGTATCCCGCCCATCCTGAAACATTCTTTTTCTTAGTTTTTTTCCTCACTCATGCATGTGAGTACCACCCCGAGGGGGTACCCCCTACTTGGTTTCTATTAAGATTAAAACGACATAGCACTTTCAAACGAAATAACACATACATGGAAAGAAAATAACAATGCTTTAGAGGATCCACAATAAATAATGAATAAAACGAGTAATAGCACATACTTTATATAGCGATGGTAACGACGGCACATAACCACGAGTTGGAAGCAAAACATGCTATTAACATCCAATAAAACAAGAACATAGCATGCTTTTATATAATGAAAGTAACAACAGCATAGGGTGATGAACTAATGTCAAATTAGAACAACGTAACATGCTTTTAAATCAAAGGAAACAGCAGCGCACGGGGTCGATTTAAGACGGCAAAAGATGCTTAGTATTGACTATGACAGTAGAAAATTAAAACATCTCACATGCTTTTAAATCGACTATAACAGTAGTAAATTAAAACATCTAACATGCTTTTTAATCGGCTATAACAGCAGAAAATTAAAAACATCTAACATGCTTTTTAATCGACTACAATTGTAGAAAATACTACTAATCATGCATTCGATCAAATATTAAAACATCGGTGTTACACAACTACATAGTACTACGAACATGCTTTTAGACAACTAAAAAAAATGACAACGAACATTATCAAATTAAATAGTGAAGCATGCTTTCGATCAACTAATGACAGCGGTGAATAATCAATTGAACGAACAATTAAACATGCTTCTAAATCAAAGGTAAACAACAACATTTTCAATGACGAAGTGCAATAATGGACATGCTCCTAAATCGGTAATACAGCAATGAGAACATCGAAACGAAGTAGCGAAATATGCTTTTTATCGACTAACATAAAATAGCAATAGTGGACACTAATCATGCTTTTGTCTGGCTAATACAGCAGAATTCAAAAAAGAGTAAAACAGTGAATTATGCACACAAGTCATGCTTCTTAATGGTAAGTAAATAGCAGTAACGATGACGAAACAGAGTATGGAAATCATGCTTTTTAAACCATAGCATATAGCTATGAATACATATTGAATGAAGGCAGTAAAACGAGCTTTATGGTGCTAATATTCAGCAGCAAAACCATAGAAAACAGGAGACGAAACGTGTCCCTTAACAACCGCAAGCAACAGTAATTATTAGCGAATAACACAATGAATGACATACTCTTCAATAATCAAGATATGTAGTAAGTGCCATCAATTACAAATAGCTTAAACATGTTTCTAATCAATGAAGAAAATAGCGAGAACAATGAAACAGTTATGGCCATGCTTTTCGGATGTCTACAATATCAATGAACATTATACTAAATGAAACGATGAACATATAACGAATAATCCTTACATGTAAGCTATAGCAATGAAGTCACCATTAGTACTAATCATAGAGACCCATTAGTCATTCATTCATACTACTCATCCATTTTAAACATCCTTTCTTTGATCCATTCAAGCTTAACTAACACTTTCGCATGGGTATAAGTATTTAACACAAATAAAACACAACATCTATTAGAACATCTAAAGAGAAATGAGAGATTTCAAGCAACAAATATTGTGCAACAAACAACTACACAGAAAAACTTAAAGGCAGCCACAAAACTATAGAATCTCTACAGCACAACAACCACTTACACACACTTTACTTGGGTGTAGGGCCTCCAAATGGACAAGACTACCCCATTCCTTACCACTATCGATGAAGACACAAGCAGGACCGACAACACTCCAATCCACCATGGTTCCATAGCTCCTATAGCAGCCGGAGTTTCACAGCAGGTCACACTCCTCACTACACTCACCTTTACGTTCACACACATAGCACTCAACTCACAACACACTCATTCACTCATCAAGACTCACTCTCACAGGTTCCTCTCTCTCTGGAGCTCTCTCTTAGGAGAAATGAAAATGGCAGAGGGAGATGGGAGTGGCTTATGCAAGAAGGAGAGGGAACAAACCATACATGTGGGGGCAGGGTGGTTGGCTCTGTGTGGCCTAGGCTGGGATTTGCTGTCGAGGAATCGCGTTTCTATCGACTACGGGTCGATCTCCTTCTGATTTTAAATCATTTTTTTGTCGCTGATCTGGGCTGATTCGGACGAGTGTTGCCGCGTAGGATCTCCTCCGCATGGCTAAAATCACTCAGGCTAAAATGGGATGGAAGAATGCGTCCCTGTCCTGTCTGTACCGTCTGCAAGTGGGTTTCAGATGACATTTGGCATCCACAAGTGGCGTCCGCGTATCGTTCGAAAGTGTCCAAAAATCGGACATAGGCAAATCGGACGATACCTTAACTAGTCCACAGTCGTCCCAACTCGTCTGAAACTGTCCAGGTTTAGAACAGATTTGATGCGGGTGCTACTCTTCTCGTCCGCATCGTCCGGACCCTCGTCCGCGACTCCATAATATAGTGAAGTTAGGACGTGAAACCTCGTCCTGAGTCATCCTTAGGCTAAAGGAGACTTGCAAAGCAAATGCGGATGACTTGGCTTGTTCGCATCGTCCAGGACCTCGTCCGCAACACTACTGCCCAGAGTACCCAGGATGATACATCGCTTCCCCCTACTCGTCCCAAACATCGGGGACGTTGTGCAATGCAAATGCGGACGACATGATGTGTCCGAAGTGTTGTCCACAGGCATTCGAAAACACCCTGGACAACCTTTCACACATTTTCCCCCTTAACTCCTATCCTATAACATCTTCCCCATAAATACATGTGTAACATTCCAATTTCAAATACCCAACATTTACAGCAATTTTTCAAATTAAGAAACAATCTCAAATTTTCCCCAAATCAGAAAAACCTAATTTGAATTTATTTCCAAACCTGTAACGCGGATATTTCAAATTACCAGAAATTTCCAAAGACAAAAATCAATCCTAATACTCTCTTCCCTAATTTAGCTCAACCGAAACCCTATATGGTTTTGGTTTCCTAATTTGCTACGCGGAGTCGACCCATATAAGGAAATTCTGCATAATTTCCTTCTCGGCCATTGAATCTGGCCTCAAGAATGGCCAGATTTGTAATAACCTTTAGAAGGAAAGTAAGTGGAGACTACCCCTATAAATAGAGGGTCTCACCGAGCTTAGAACCCACACCAAATCAAAAGCTCTCTAGAAAGCTTAACTCTGTCGCGAAGTAATCCCTCCCGAAAGAAACTTCTCTCCAGCCGAGCTACCCTCCGCGGCGACCCACCTCTTACCGTAGCAGCCGACGACATCCAAACGACGACCAATGAGTTCTCCTCATGAGACAAAGAAGGAAACTCTGTCGATGGACTGCTGAAGGTCGAAGAAGAAGAAGATGAAGAAGGTCCGATTATTTGAGGAGTAAACCAATTCAATTTTAAGTGAACAGAATCTGTCCAGTCTAGCACACCGAACCGGCCCATTTCATAGACCCGACCCAAATTCGTCTTCGATTCAATTAAGGTTTTCGACGGTAACGATTTTCTGTCCAAGTTTCTTTCAAGGATTAACATCATTATTTGCGAGAAATTAATAGATAAATTATTTGGAAAGGTTTTCAACGTTCGTTCAAAGACTAAAATTTCCCCAACACCCTTACACTCTCGGAATCCATGTAAGTGGTACACTTACAATGTTTTGGCCATAGGCCCTACATCACAAGGCATATAGTATTTTATTATTAAAGTTGTATATTCTTATTCTGTCATGCACGATTATATATTAACACATGATATAATCAAGATAAAAATTATAGGTCATCTTGCATGTGTATGAATATGATGGAATTGACGGAAACTCTGAGATGGCTAATGAAAGCCTGATCGCATGAAACCTTGCGATGGCCAATGAGAGCCTGAAGCTTGGTAGTTATTTTTGAGATGGCTAATGAAAGCCTGAACGCATGAAACCTTGTGAAAGCTAATGAAAGCTTGAAACTTGGTAGGGCGGGAAAATGAATTCCAACCAGTATGTAACTTTCAAACTTAAAAACTTGGTAATGCATGAGATTTAACATTTATGCACGTGTTTCCACTTACTGAGTTTATCTCACATCTTAGTCTTGTGATGTAGGTGAATTTTTAAATGAAGATGATTTTGCGCTGATCTAGGATTTCCCCGAAATAGAAGAGCATACAGAGGGAGACGTTGGAAATTGCAATAATGGGTCAGAAGAGTGAATTTTATTTAAATTGTTGTTTTAAAATAAACTCTACTTAGCGTTTTAAATTTTATAAACTATTTCAGTTATGTTTGGATATTAAATTCTGTTTTTAATTAATAAAGTTTTAAATAGATGTTTTGTTTAAAATTTATTTAATGAGATAGAATTAATTAGATAAGTCCGAATAAATCTAAATTATTTTGCTAATAAATATAATTTGTCTTATTAAATACTTCCACCTTAATTATTTGTTTTTACTATTTCGAAAGATTTACTAAATGTTTTGTAATTTAGGGTTATAACAACCAAATTAAACATAATTTTGTAAATCAATTTGAGGAGATATTTTAGGGTTTACAATTTGGAAAAAATATAATTTGGGGCGTTACAACATGTCACAATTAACGCGTAAAAATACGAAATGTAATATCCCCCAAACTCCCACACTTCAATTACATCACGTATACGCGAAAAACGTAACAGAATCACTTCTCGACTTAATGCCCTAGAATGTTCTTGGTAATACACTGATAATTATCCAACTTAAAAAGTCGAGGTGTCACAGTATCAGAGCAACTTAGGTTAAAGTCATTTCTACAAACTACTTGACAATGGAAACCTTAATATGAGAATACTTTCTCAACTGTAAGTATGTCTAATTTAGATGACAACTTTGATTATTGAATTACTTTCTTTTATTTGATGGTATTAGGATTTTCTAGAAGAAAGTATGGTAAGGGAAACTAAAAATAACATAGATGCTAGAGCCAAGACAATTGGTTGGTTGTCTGAGTTGATGGAACATTAGTTTCAGTATTTGGAACGACTAATAGAAAGAGAAGAGCAAGGAAGAAAATGACTCGTTCATGTTGAAACTGGATGGGAGAAGTTCAATCAGTTGAACTCACCAAGTTTTGATGAGAGTTTCTCTGATCCAACCAAAGCTGAAGAATAGATTTGAACTCTAAAAGATATGTTTGACTATGCCAAGAGAGAGGAGGGAGAAAGAGTTTCTTGTGTGACATATCTGTTGACTCAGGATGCAAGGTTCTGGTAGGACTCAATTAAGACAACCCATGAAGTAAGGAAGATGACATGGAGGAATTCAAGGAGGTGTTTTGATAGGCAGTTCAACAACACTACAAGGACATGAAAGCAGGTGGAGTGTACCCAGGTTTGCCCAACTAGATCCATTACTGAGTATGTACGGAAATTTGAAGCCTTGTCACAATTTGCAACACACCTCATGGCTACAAATGAACTCAAAGTATATAAGTTCCTGCAAGGTCTAAAAGTGAAGATATACAAAGATATGAAGATGTATGGCACTCAAGGTGTACCTTATTCAATGATCGTGTCCAAGGCACTGGGAGTGGAAGAGTCTGAATTACAAGTTTCCAAACATATGGAAGCAAGAAGGAAGTTCCTATGGGAGAAGCATCCACAACATAAAAAGGAAGGGCAAGCTGGTACAATAGGAGCAAAGAGGCCCTTTAATGATGAAGAACAACGAGGGAATGAAAAGTGTGTCCAGGGAAGGGCCAATTATTATCCATGACAATGCCAAAAAAACTCAAGCAAGTTAGTGCCCTAGGTGCTAGAGGAACCATTTAGGCAAATGTGAGTTGGCACTGAGCAATGTTTCAAGTGTAGGGAGATGGGACAAAGAGCCAAATATTTGCCAACTTTAGTTGGGGAGTAGAAGAAGGTAGTCCCAATAGTTTTCTCTCTTATCGAGGATGATGGCGATAAGCAGCCTGTTGTGGTGTCTAGTACTAAATATATTAATGGTATAACTGCTTCTACTTTGTTTGATTTTAGAGCTACACAATAATTTGTGGCATGAGTATGCCTATAGAGTAATGTTACCATCTAGAGAAATTCTAAAAGTGGTGATATCTTGAAAGAGTGCACTATTAGCCTGAATAATCAATTATTGCATGCCAATCTCATTGTGATTGGTATGAAGGGATATGATGCTAGTCTCGACATGGATTGGTTGTTTTGACATTTTATGACCATAATCTACAGGGAAGAAGCACTTTATTTCCAATTATCACATGGTGAAGAATACATTTTTCCTTGCACTAAGGACAAGTTTAAAATGGCAATCATTTCCACTATTAAAGCACAATGACTGCCAAAGGGTGGATGTTGATTTTAAAAGTTATTGGACAGTGCCTTTGTTATGATAAAATTATGCTCAAAGGTTGTTTTAATGTGTAGGCAAATGATAAATGAATACTCAACTTACAATGAGTCAACGTTTTGGGTCATGTTATTTGTAATGACCCAATTTTTATTTACTTCAAAATCGTGTGAAATTTAAAAATTTCTTGCTTTATAAAATCCGATCGTTAAAACTCTTTACTTAAAACATTTATCAATTGCAGCAGAAGTAATAAAATCTTTTTATGAAACACAGAGGAATTAAAACAAAGTGTTAATGAATATTAAGTAATTTACAAACCCTTTTTACAAATAAATTCATTTTTAAATTCTTTAGCCCAGCCAGCCACAAGATCCACCCGTGCAAATCCTTCATCAACTGTCTTTGACTTGTTCACCTGTTTCTCGTACATACCTACATCACAAGACCTAACTAATGAGCCTAACGCTCAGTAAGTGATATAAGAAAATGAAATGCAG
Source organism: Begonia loranthoides (assembly GCA_022433065.1). Lineage (NCBI taxonomy): Eukaryota > Viridiplantae > Streptophyta > Magnoliopsida > Cucurbitales > Begoniaceae > Begonia > Begonia loranthoides. Next base: position 2,083,246 of record CM039473.1, on the reverse strand, counting down.
ATATGATGCATGATCATGCTATGCATTACAGAAAAGGGCCGTATCTCTTATGGAAGCCAAAAGTGAGATACACCCAGGGTCATGTGGGAGCTATATCCATCGGAGGTGTTCCACAAGCCGGTATCACACTCTTTGTTAAAGACGTTAGGGATTTCAGAACGGGAGAAGGATGAACCCAGATTCCATATAGATAACTCCTACCACATCGCTCCCTATATGGGAGCATTCTATCGATGGAATGTCACCGATCATCCCGAACCCCCACACGCCTACTTACATATATTAGGTATGTCATGCAATATGTTCGTGAATTCATACAATCCTATATGATGATATAAATGTCTAGTAAAAATATCATTAAAAGAACACACAACATGCAATCCTAATTCTTGCGATGTAGGGTCCGAAGACCAAAGTACGGTAAGTATCAACTTACCTGTCATCCTTAGCGGGTTTCAAAATTTAACGTTATCCTTCTTTCTTTAATACCTTCAAAGTCATTAAATAATTCATCACTAGAATCACATATCATTAACCTTACTTCTACGACTCATTTCCTTAACAAATTCTAATATCTTAGCATGTGCAATTTGATAGCAACAAGTCACAACAGTTGCTCATTCCATCAATGTGACATGATAATACAAAGAATTTACTTCACAAAACCAAATAGTAGCAGTTGTTTAACGACAATAATTACAAACCCTATATATTCACAGTTGTCCAAACGATAACCAGCAGAGCAAATACCCAACAACAATGCTAACATCCATAAGCATCACATAAGCTTTACCCAACAGGTTAACAACCCATGCCCAATTGCATAGCCAAACGGCAATACATGGTACCCATAATCCAATGTGCAGTTAACATAGAAAAAACCTACCATAATTTATTCCAACTTCTGCACAAACAAAACTACAAAATTCACAAACCCTATACTCATTCTTTAACTCCACAATATCAGCATCAGATCATCAAATTATGTCCATTCACAAAGTGCTAAAACAGATTCATCAATGCATTTCCATAATTTCATCTTCCAAGGCTGTACCACACATTTATAAATTGCAAAACATCAAACTTTACTTCCCACGTTGCATGAATTTAACTCAACATATAAGCATAGTAAAATCCATTTCACAACAAAAGCAACATAGAATATTTCGCCCAATATTCATCAGTCGAAATATCAATAATTGCAGAATATAAATCTCCATTGTCTATCCAGTGGCAACCCAAAAGATACAGAACAAAACAGCAATTCCAATCCCATTTTATAGAGCATATCTTTTGTACACTAACAACTAATAACATAAAACTTAATCCAACTGACATCTTCCTTACCTGAAAAGAGGAGCAGACCCGAGAGTGTTGCTGCCAACTTCTCCTTCCTCTTTTTCTCCTTTCTTCTCCCTGACTCTCGGCCACTCACTGTCCAGTTCCCTTCTTTATAATCTGCCATTGATTTATAGACATAAGGAGACCTCCAGTGACGCCAAGCTGATGGGAAAATCACCCAAATCGAAGGAGGTGGTCCATTGCACAATCTCCACGTGGAAAGTTGCTATCGTTTCCGGAGAAGGAGACATCATCGTGTCAGGCAGAAGAAAGTAAACCGGTTCATCTGTGGAACCAACAGAACCGAACCTGAACATCATAGCCGCAACAATTTCTCGCCTGAAGTCCCCTGGCCATTCAATTCGTATCCAATACTTTGCAGCAATGAATTCAATCAATTCATCTAAGCAATCAGAATACTAAATACTATTCATAAACCAATAGAGACGCTTACCATGGTAGGAAATCGCAGCTCCAACCCGCGGAAACACAGACCGAACGAACCCGTACCCTAGCCTGCATAGTTTGCGCCCACTGTATGTCGCGCCGACGGCCAGCAGCCCACACGATTGTTGGACCACCCACGTCATCACCGTCGCCATCGCCTCTCGCTCTCTTGCTCTCAGTCCTTCGTCATCTCTCTTCGCCTCTCTCCCTTTTGTCTCCTTCTCTTCAGCAATCCAAGGCTAAATGTTATCTTCTTTTGTTTTTCAACCAACCCCAAGAACCAAACCACTTAAACCATCGTGAACCGGTCATCCATGAACCAACTAACATCCTTCTCTTTTTAATTTATCCATTTCTCTCATTTAATTTTAATTCCCATTTTTTTCCTTTTAATTCATAATTTCATCTTATTTATTTTAATTCCTTTAATAAATCTATAATTATCAAATATACGTATCGTATATTAATTGACCCAATTTTCAATTCTTGACTTATTCCTAATATCAACTAATGATTATTACGGTCCAATTTAAATTTCTCAATTCTATTTCCTAAATTAATTTTTCATTCAATAAATCCTTGATTATTATTCAAATATTCCCTAATTAAATTTCTCATTAAATAAATCTCTAATTATCCTTTTTAAATTCCAATATAAAAGTCGGGGTATTACATTATTTCTAAGGATGGTGTTGCTATGGATCCAGCTAAAATTTAAGAAGTCTTAGATTGCCCACAAGGTGAAAAGTATAGTATTTATTATGATGCCCTGAAGAATGGATTGGTTGTACTTCGAAGTTGAACAAGGCAATATGTTCTTGAAAATTTTTTCATTCAAAGGTATTTTGAGATTTGGTAAAAAGGAGAAGCTTAGTCCAAGGTATGTTGGGCCTTTTTCTATTGTGGAGAAAATAGGAAATATGACATACATGCTAGAGTTACCATTGTCAATGGAAGGAGTTCACAATGTCTTCCACTTGTCAATGTTAAGGAAATGTGTTCATGAACCCTCTCAAGTCGTGATATAAGAGGATATTGAAGTCCAACTAACATTGAGTTATGAGGAAAAGCTAATTTGGATTTTAGGCTTTAAGGTCAAGGAACTTTGACATAAACAAATTATGTTCGTAAAAGTGTTATGGTGAAATCACTCATCGGAAGAGGTGACTTAGGAAAGCTAACAAGAAATAGAAGAAAAGTATTCAGAACTATTTCATGATACAAATTTTGAGGAAAAAACTTAATTAATAGGGGAGGAATGTAACACTTGGAAAATATCCACGAATAATTTCATGCGTAACATTTTTTTTTAGAATTAAAAGGAGTAACTAACATTACATTTAGAATTTATATTCTCGTGGTGAATGTGTAACACCCCAAATTTTATTGTCTTAGTTTTACTTGGAATTTGTTTAATGGTATAGTTTAGTGATTATTGCAATTATATTGAATGAATTGTTGTTTATGGCCTTCGGAGATTGAGAATTTTCATGTTATAGTGAGGTTGGCCGGCGTGTGGTCGACTAGCTATGCTGGTTGATCGCTCAAAATATGTGGGGTTCTCGGGTTGTTTTGTGATAAACCAGAATGGGTCTATAATGACCCGATTTTTTATTTACTTTAAAAATCATGTAAATTTAAAACTTTTCTTTTTATAAAAACGTCAGAGTATTTTCCTTTTATAAAACCTGATCATTAAAAATTTTTGCTTAAAACATTTATCAATTTCAGCAGAAGTAATAAAATCATTTTATGAAACGCAGCGGAATTCAAACAAAGCATTAAAGAATATTAAATAATTTACAAACCCTTTTACAAATAATTTCCATTTAATTCTTTAGCCCAGCCAGCCATAAGATCCACCCGTGCAAATCCTTCATCAACTGTCTTTGACCTATTCTCTTGTTTCTTGTACATACCTACATCACAAGACTTCATCTAATGAGCCTAAGGCTCAATAAGTGGTATAAAATAAAAGGTATGATGCACATGTCATGCAGCTTTAAAAATCTCTTTTCGTTTTCCGTTTATGTTTCTCTTCTGTCTTTTCTTTTAGCAGTTTTTAAAATCTCTTTTAGTTTTCTGTTTATGTTTCTCTTATGTCTTTTCTTTTACCGTTTACTTGATCTTAACTTTATTGTTATGCCTTTGGTATTCAACTCAAGCCTCAACCAATGGGAGACTAATCCACCCAAAGCTTCTAACCATGGGGACCATGTCCACCAAACCTCTAACCATGGGCACCATGTCCGCCAAGCCTCTATTTATTGTTCTGCCTTTGGTATTCAATTCAACCCTCAACCAATGGGGGACTAATCCACCCAAAGCCTGTAACCATGGGCACCACGTCCACCAAGCCTCTATTTATGAGTTTGAGTTCAACACCAAAAGCCTTAACCGTCTAACATTGGGATGCAACTCAACCATTGGGTAATGAATTCACTCAAAGCCTCTAGCCATGGGGAAAATGTCCACCAAGCCTCTATTTATAAGTTACGTGCCAAAGCTTTAACTGGTTACCATTGGAACATAACCCAACCATTGGGGGGCTAATCCACCCAAAGCCTCTAATCATGGGGACCATGTCCACCAAACCTTTATTTATGGGTTACGTGCCAAAGCCTCACCATGGGAAGCGCATCAACTAAACCTCTTAACCATGGGAGAACAATCCGCCGAAGCCTCTATTTATGGGAAGCGCATCAGACCATGGGGAGTGTGTCCATCAAGTCTCTCTAACCATGGGGAGTGCGTCTGCCAAGCCTTTATCTTTTTCTTTACTTTATTTTATTATTTACTATTTAATATTCGATTCTATTTTCTTTACAAAACCATGCTTAAAACCATTTTCGTATAAATTTGAAAACCATGATGCATGATGTTCGTGAATGCATACAGTTCATATCATATCCCTATGTAATAGCGAAACATGCTCATCTATTAAACATATCATTAAAAGAACCTAATTCTAATAAACACCCAGCAAACAGGTTTACAATTCACAAAACATATCTGGTAAAACAGTAAATAACCTAAATATTCTAGTAAAGTGGTAAAAAGTCAGCAAACAAAGTCCTAATTCTTGCGATGTAGGGTCCAAAGACCAAAGCACATGCGTATCACTTACCTGGCGTCCTTAGCGAAGTTCAGAAATTAACGTTGTCCTTCTTCGCTTTTATACCTTCAAAATAATTATCATTTATTTATTAATATTTTTATCAAAAATAAATTTTAATTATCGCTTGATGAATTTCTATTAATTTATCTTCATTAATTTCATGGTTAATAAACGAATAACCTTAATTTATACATTTTCCTTTAATTCACAAATGTCCAATTTAACTGATATTTATTCATTAATAAAAATCATTGAATTTCCATAAGCCTTAATGCTTAACAAATCCCATTAATCAACTTAATTACTTAGCACCCTCGCAATAACAATTTCAGTAACTTAACATGTGCAATGAGATAACAATAACCCACAATAGTTGCTCATTCCATCAATGTGATCTGATAATAGAGAGAATTTACTTCACAATACAATTCATTATCTTTTAATGAAAAATCCATTGGAACCAACAAAGCATTTATTTAACTTTATTACCCAAAATCACACCCTGCACATTTAGGCCTTCTTGTATCCAACTAATCACTCAAAAATTTTCCAAAATCAAGACTTTAAAACTAGCAATTAATTAGCATTCAAACAGTCCAACTATCCAACCATTCGAAACCATTCGAAACCTCTCAAACCTTTCATTAATTTATAGATCAATGTAATCACAACATAACATTCACAAGAAACCAATTTAGAAGCATAAGCCAAAGTCCAACTTAACAACTTATATATAACTATACTTCTTCAAGACAAATCCAACCTTAACAGATGCAACTATCAACAAGGCTATGAAAAGGATAAACTTAATTAATAGAGGATCATCCAAACAAAGAACAACAACCCTGTCCAAGCATAACATCTAGTAACCAACAGTTACCCAAAATGCATAATACAAATTTCTCAAGAACAACATTCAACATAATCAAACACAACAGTGTATCACACCAAATTTTCTGCCATTTTCTACTGTCCATTCTTCAGATAAAATACAGTATACACAAGAAAGATGAAGAAGTTGTTCTAACCATAAAGACTCGAGAAGTAGCACCTCAAAATCATTCACTTGCACCTTCATATTTCATCACCACCACTCGGCCATCATCATCCCCTCTAGCACTTCTTCATTGTCCCATTCCTTCTCTTCACTGCCAGCTCCACCCTTAAAAATCTGTCATTGATTTATAGACAGCAGGAGTGACGCCATGCTTGTGGATAAGTCGCCCATATCAAGGAGAGTGGTCCACACAGATCACACCACATGGAAAGCTGCAATCATTTCGGGAGGAAAAATAAACCTGTTCATCTGTGGACCAACAGAACAAGACCTGAACTGATGCCCTGCTCCAACCTCGCCAATTCGTCCCTGCCGTCGCCGATTTGAAAATGTCAAACAACAGAATGCCAAGGAGAGAAGAAACACTAAACAAAGACCATTGACTTACCTCCACCGATGGTTCGCAGCTCCAATTCAGACTTTGAGAGTTGCGGTACACTGAGCCCTAGCTCGCCTTTCATCTCGTCTCCCGCAGCCCCACCGTCGCCACCATGCGCCGGACAATGCGTACTCGACCTCACGGCGTCGTCTCCCTCACATTGTTGTCCTTCCGCTCGTTGTCGCCTTCTCTTCTCTCTCGATCTCCCTCTTGCTTTCTCCTCTCTTCTGTTCGCCAAAATGGCCATAGGCCAAAATAATTCCCTCCCTGTTTTGTTTTCAATTGACCCATGACCAGCCCTGAACCGGTTCAGCTACTTCACTTCACCTTATATTCATTTTTCTTCCATTTAATTAATTCCTCATTTTTACTTTCTTGTCAATAATTAAATTCTTCATTTAATTATTTTCATCCCAATTCAAATTTTCTTTTCTCCGAATATTACTTAATGATAATTATCGATCCAATTTAAATTATTCGATTCGGTAACCCAAATTAATATCTCGTTAAATAAATCCTTGATTATTAGCCAAATATTCCCCCAATCAATTTTCTTATCAAATAAATCTCAATTATCCATAATTAATTTTGTTACGAAAATCGGGGTATTACAGGGTGGTTGACTCAATTCAAAATAGATTGAATTCTATTGCTCACGGGTAGTTTTACAATTGATTAGAAATGCATTTGTGGTCGACCGGAATCATGATAGAATGTGAGAATTTAGCCTCGAGTAGGTTTGCGGTCGACCAAAATTGGAAAAATGGTCGAATAGGAATGTGAAAAGTTGCAAGAATTCATGATTTAAGAGAAAGAAAGTGGATTACTCAACATGGGTTTTTCTTAGACATTGGACACCTCTTCACCACCTTAACCTCTGTAGCTTCAAAGGTCTATTTCCATTGGAGTTGGGGGAACCATGAGAGAAAAAGAAGAGAAGGATTGTGAAAGAGAAAGAGAAGAGTAACTATGAGGGTTGAGGAGAAGAAGAAGAAAGATTGAAAGGAGAAGCATTTGGAGAAGAAGAAAACCATAGGAAGTTTGTTATGTCTCAATTCCTCCAAGGAAAATTATGGTAAGAAATGATTGTATGTTGTTTGCCTTTCTTGGTTGCATCACAAGAGTTAGGTTATTGCTTTGAGGATATGTTGTTGTGCTAAATAGAGGGATATCTACATGATGGATACTTGTTTTGAGGATATGTTGTTGTGTTATGATGTTTAATCACATGAGATTAAGTTGTTTGATGGTTGAATGTTATAGATGTTAAGTTAAATTGAATAAGTTGATGTTTGATGATATGCTAGGTGATAAGATGATCTATGAAATTGTATGCATTCATATATATTCATACATCTCGATTTTGATGAAAATGTATCAAAATGGCTAATCTTTTATGTGGTTGTTCAAGTAAGAAAAGATAAAGAAGATTAAGAACCTATTGATAGAGGCTTTGGTGGACAAGTCCCCATTGATAGAGGCTTTGGATATTTAACTCATTGATAGAGGTTATGGTGGATGTGGTCCCCATTGATAGAGGCGTTAGTAGGTTCTTCCCCAATGATTGAGGTTATGATTTGAGTTCCAATGATAAAACAAAGAGAGAAAAGAAAAGAGAGGAAACTAAAATGGAAATATTTTATGTAAAGTGCATTTCCCAATTCATAATGCATCTCATTTCTTACTAAGCATTTGGCTTATAAATTATATCTTGATGTAGGTAAGGATAGTAACAAGGATAGGAGCGGCTAATAGAAGATTTATGCATTGTGGATCTTGTGTTGGCTGGGCTAATCAGAAAAAGGGAAAAAGAAATATACGTGGTTTTTAATTTATGACATGTTGTTTTTTTAAAAGGATAAGGATTTTAAGGAGGAATTTCTGTCATGGTATTTATTACATTTATTCTCAAATGTTTTCTTAAGAAAAGTCTTCCGCTATGCTATATTTTAAAAGTGTGGGAAAATTGGTTGTTACAGAAGGTCTAAGTTTTGGTAAAAAGTGGAAATTTATATATTCGCGGAATGAAGGGTATATTTTAATACATAGAACAAATATTGTATTTTACTAAGAATGTTTTCGAATTAAAAAAAAAATCAGTGTGAAAGTTTGTGGGTTAACTGATTGCGGAATGAAAAGTATCCATGGAAGGGAATGTGTCTGCATGATGACGTGTCCATAGAAGTGTTTGGGTAAGCAGTGGAAGTGTTGGCATCCATGGATACTTGGAAGGACACATGGCCGCACATAAATGGTGTTTGCAAAATGAGGTGTATCTATGAAAGTGTTGGTGACTGCAAAAATGTTGGTTTACGTAGCAGAAGTGATGGTGAACATGGTACTTGGTTAAGGAAGAACAAGTGGTCGCACATGAGTGGTGTTGTGAAGTGAACAGATATCTGCAGCAAAAGCGTTGGCATCCGTGGATGGAATTTGCAGAGTGAAGTTTGTCCTAAAAAAGAAATGAGGTACGTAGAGGATTGTGATTTGCAGACAAGGTGACTAGATATCTGTAGCAGAAGCGTTGGTGTCCGCATATGAGGTGGAATCCACGAAATGAGATTTGTTTGTGGAGAAACATGTGTACGTGGCAGGATGTGACTTGCAAATGATGTAAAGGTATATCCGCATCGAAAGCGTTTTGCGAACAAGGTGAAATCTGTAAAATGAGGTTTGTCCACATAAAGACATATGTAAGTGACAGGTTGTGATTTGCAGACGATGTGAGGGGATATCTACAACAGAAGTGTTGGTGTCCGCGGATGAGGTGCAATCCAAAAAGAGGTTTTTTTTGCAAAAGGATATGTGAACTTTGTGGATAGTGATTATTGGACAATGTGGCCGAGCAGATATCCACAGAAGATATCGACAGTGGAAGTGCACGCATCCGCTGTGAAAGAATATGAGTTCGTAGCAGAAAGCTCGGGTGTCTGTTGCACGAAGCACACGTGGCCACGATAACTATACATGATAGTTTAAGAAGTGATTTTCCATGGAATTTTTGGATTGCGAATGTATCGTAGGACAGCGAGTATATTTTTAGATTTTAGAATAAGTTTGTGAATATATTTTTGGACTACTAAAAATAAACGTTGTTGATCTATAAAAAGGAAGGTTGAGATGAAACCCTAATCATCCATGCATTAGGAGCCACGAGAGTTTGCGTTATTTCTCTCAATCTTTCTGAAGGTATGTAATTTGGATTTGTTTATCATTCATAAGATGGACAACAATAATGAACAAAATATAGCTGAAAATCATGAGAGCTAAAACTAATTGTTCAAAGCTATGTATTTGATAAATTTCTCTTCTTTTTATGACCTCTATCTTTACATTTCTTTGAAAAAGAACGCGTCTGCGAGAAGATGTGACAAAAGTTAAATGGTGGACTTATGTTTGAGGGGAGCAAATATTTTCTAGGAATATTCTCAATGGATACACATGTATCCATAGCGGTAGCTCATGCTTCCACAACAAAAAGCTCACCTAGTTGTAGTAGTGTTTCTGGAAGATGAAATACGTATGCAAATAAGAAGAACAATGTAGTATAGATGATAGGAGACATCTGTGAATAGTAAGGGACTCTCATTTGTGTCTTAGTCATGAAAATATAATTACTTGTTGAGGCTTAACTGCCTGTGGAGTTAATACAACCATTTGGAAGATGAGAAAATGGTGACTTGTGGCTGAAGGGGTATGATCAATAAATTGATTGATGATAAACCGGGACATGCTCATGAATACAGAAAGGAAATGGCTTTTCATTATACTCCCCTTACTCATTCAAGGGGGAGACCTCAAAAGTCTACCTAGTCATTACGATATAAGGACACCTTTGGCGGTAAGAAAGCATTTTGGTGCTAAGGAGACTCATGAAATAAGAAGATAGTTGCTTCCTTCCATTTTAAAAATAGCCTAGGAACTGATGGAACAAGTAATTTTATATTACTGGAATTGTACTAAGGATCAGATGTAAGTAGTGATTGCATGTGTTTGGCCCTTCTAGGTCTACACCACAAGACACTAAGTTGTTCCTTGTAACATCTTATTTCCGTTTATACATTTCCATATCCATTTCACGACAATATAAAAATTTTGATCACTTTAAAAACCCATTTAAAATATACTTAAAAGAAATCATCAAAGTACTTTACGCAGAATAAAAAAAATATTTAAATTGTTTTCCAAAAACAACAAAATTTAAAATCTTTAAAAACCATAAAGTAAAGTCTTTAAGCAATTTAAACAACTTTTATTCTAGGTCGATCCACGCATGGTAACACAAGCTTGCATCGCTTCACACTTTCTCCACGTTCACGTCACCTAGATCACAATCGATACCTACATCACAGGAGGAATAATGAGCCTATTGCCTAGTTAGGAATATTAATGAAATGCAGATGCAAAGCCTATGATAACTCTATATGCGTAAGTCTAATAGATCCATAAGTTGGGTGAGAGCAACTTCTTTAGTCTCCGAACTCACTTAAAAATGAATCCACTTACATTTATGTTTATTTACCTTTTTGGGTGAGAACAACCTCTTCAGTCTCTGAACTCACCTACCCGTTGAGTGAGAGCAACCTCTCCAGTCTCCGAACCCATGTAGAAAACATCCATTTATTATCTTCATTATTATTCCATGCAATGCATGATATGCAACTGATACAAAATCATCAGCAACCCTACTGACATGCCTACATGAATGTCATACAACAGTTCATATATCGCAAACAATATTACAAACAATTATCAAACAATGAGCAAGAATCATGTATCAATTATAATTTAACACTAAACATGCTTTCACTAAAATAGTCTCAATTTTCGTAATAGTGATACAACACATTTATTCCTTTATCTTTTACACATTATCTCCAACATGAAATTTATAGTTCCATTTTCAACAAGAGCAACTTCTTTAATTATATATATTTAACATTGAAGACACAAAAGTATGGCAAAAACCAAACCTACTATGCATTAAGGACCTAAACAACTAAAGATGGGAAACATATTGTAAATCTTAATTTCCTATAGCCATACAACGTATCAGAGTATCAAATTTTACTAATTAACAAAACTAACAAATCCTACTTATTTTAAATCATGCAGGGAACACTACGGGGAACACCACAGGAAATATTGAAGACTTTCATTCTTAACTCTACCAACCCAGAAGTATATAATTCTTAGGAAAATCACACAAAGCTTATTTTCATGATTAAACAATTAACAGTTTGGACGATGAAAGGAGGCAGGTTCATTACAAGGTTCATAAGCAACAATAACAGAGTAATATTACATTGACAGTTTCATTCTAAAAGACACAGGTTCACTAGCAGGAAAAATGAATGAACATAAGCATGTTTAGGTAATTATATTTGCAGAGAACAGTAACAATCCGGCGAAACAATACTTAGCAGATTAATAGCAGGGAATAATGATCATAGAAAAAACATGCAACTCATTTCTTTTTGATGAATGGTCATCAACATATTATCTTACTATTATCAATACTATTATCAAACCGACAACAGGGAACAACAAGAGCAGAGAACCAACAAAGGCATGAACATTACAGAGAATTTATAAAGGAAAAACATGTACAGAAGAACACGAGCAGTAACAATATCTTGTAAAGAACAAACCAAATAAACCAAACAAAGAAAACATATGGAAAAACAATCCTACAACCATGATGTAGTTCCTTACGGACAAAGAACACACATTATTCCTTACCTCACGTAATCCCTTTTCTTCTCCTTCCTTAGCAGCAGCCCTCCACTCAAAGGCATCGTCACACATAGAGACACAAAACTGAAACTCACCCGAAGAACAAAGAGAAAACTAGAGAAAATAATCTTATGATTTAGTTCCCCAAGCCCCTAAATACATTTTGTAACACTTATAAGGTGATGAGGAGGCGCGACGGTTTGATCTCCAGGGAATCTTCCAGCGTCAAAACATCGGTTATGCTTTTGCAGATGGACAATCAGTGCAGCGGATGATTGATTCATCACCCCTGATCGACCGCTAACATCCATCAATCGGCCGCAAATTCCATTCAATGTTTTACTGGTCGATCGTCATCGATCGCAACATACGACCGCCAAAATCATCCAATTTATTTAATCACAGCCAATATAAATTCTTATTTTTCTTAACAATAATAAGTAACCACATCACTATAATTCTAAAGGAATATTACAACATTATCTTCCATAAAAATATCACAATAAAGTGTGATAGTTCGACAATAACCAAAATATTATTTTTCACTTAATCCAAGATTTACAAGTAACTAAATACCCCAGGTATTACATTCCTAGGTGCTATTCTGTTACTTGTTGATATGCATATATTGAGGATATGTTTATTGTTTAGATGTTAATGATGGATACCATGTTCTATGATATTAATGATATAGATAATGTTATGTTATGCTGATAGTTTAGATGTTAATGATACATAAATGTTCTGTTATTTGATGATATAGTTGATTTGAGAATATGTTGTTTTGTTTCATGATGTTAGTGGTTATTATGTTGCTCTGTTGATGATGATGTTTAAAAGTCACGTTAAGTTGATTGCAGGTTGCATTATTTCATGCATCGTGGTTTTTAAGAAGATGAACGACAATGTTTTTCTCATGCATACGATTTCATATAAGAAAAACAAAGAAAGATATGAAGATATGAAACAACTTCACTGATTTGATTCCAGTGGAGCTTTGGTGGGTTATTCCCTCAATGGAGATTTGGTGGGCTTATCCCCCAATGATGATAAAACTTTGGCTTTGTGTCTCAATGATAAGGAACAAAGAAGAAAGCAAAGAACAATCAAGAAAAAAAAAAGAAATAGAAAAGAAAAAGAAGATTGGAACTGCTTATTTTTAAAGATTGCATATCATGTTTGTTAATTCATTACTTACTAAGCATTAGGGTTATAGATGGGTTTTGAAGTGTAGGTGATATAATACCCCAAATTTTACCATGTTAATTATAAGGTTAGGTATTAATTTTATTGAGTTATTGCGGTAGAGGTTGACTTATGGTTGAAAAGGATGTTTGTAATTAAGGAAAATTTGATGATGAAATAGAAATAGAGGTTAGATGTGAAGAATTAAGTAGATTTGTTCTCGAGTAGATTCGTGGTCCACCAGAATAGGATTTGCGATCAACCAAATTAAAGACAGATTGCAATATGTTGTCCTTTGGTAGATTTGCGATCAATCGGAAGTGGAGTTGTGGTCGACCGAGATAGTGTAAAATGACATTCCTTGGAAGGATAAGTTTCCGTGAAGAGGAATATTTGATATTGGACTGCTTTGAAAATATGTAGCGGCTGACCGATAATCAGGGAGTGGTCAAGTGGGAATCTGAAAAGTCAGCAGAACTTAGATAACATGTCATGATTTAAGGGAGGGAAATAAGTGATGACTCATCAATTTATTGCTGATAGGGTGACACTTCAGTAACATGGAATGACACCTCCTACTTGGATTGAAAAGATTATTTAAGGACTTACATTGAGTGAAGGAAAAAGAAACAACTGTGAGAAATTAGGAGAGGAAGATGAAGCTTGAACCAAAAGAAGAGGATAAGCATTTTGGAGAGATGAAGAAAGCCCTTAGAAAGCTTGTTGTCTCTCTCGACTTCTTCAAGTTTTTAACGGTGTCAAAAACGTGAGGAATGATTGTGTGCATTTGCCTTCGGGCTACATCACAAGAGTTAGGTTATTGTTTATTCACTCAAGGATTTAATGTTTGATGTTTGTGTTTGATAGATGTTAAGTTCAATTGAACATGTTCTTGCTCGAGGATATGTTGTATTGATGATATGTTAAGTTGTATGTATTCATTTATGCTCATGTATCATGATTTTCAAGAAACTTTATGAAAATGATTTATCATGCATAAGTTTTTCAAGTAAGAAAGATAAGAAAGATAAAGAGAATTAAAAGACAAGCTTGAGTTTGTTAGTTTGATCTCAATTGATGTTGAGACAAACTAGTCGAAGGTTGGTGAGGTCATTAAGCATTGATGTGCATTACTACTAGTGAGTTTTGATTGATGTCATAACGGATCGCTGTAGATTGTTGTGTACAACCACTAGCAAAGCTTTCAATTCATGTCGGAGCTGCTTATACCAAAGGTGATAGGTCGTTGTGCATTGATGTACATAGCAGCTAATGGGCGACTCAATTGATGTCGAGTCTGTTATCAAGAGATGTTGTGCATTGATGTGCATGGCAGCTAGTGAGTCTTCGATTGATGTCATAATAGATAGTTGTGCATTGGTGTGTACAACTACTAGTCAAGCTTTTGATTGATGTCAAGGCTAATTATACGGAATATCGAAAGAAAGAAAACAAGAAAGAAAACAAAAGAAAGGAAACTAAAGTGAAAATGTTTTATGTAAATTGCATATCATGTTCATGTTGCATTTCATTTGTTACTAAGCGTTAGACTCATAGTTTATATCTTGTAATCTAGGTAAATCATGATAAAGGAAAAAAAGAAAGGAGTAGTTGATAAAAGATTTACGCGATAAGATATTGTGCTGGTCGGGCTAAAGGAAATGTAAACTGTTGTTTTATTTATGAAATATTTTGTAAAGTGTAAAGAAATCAAGAAGAAAGAAAGAAATTTTATTGCAGATATTTTCAAATGCTTTTATTCCAATGAATTTAAAAGAAAAGTCTTCTGCAATGAAAGATATTTAAAATATAATTGCAATATTTGTGTGCTACGCTATAATTTAAAAGTAAAAGAAAAGGGAGCATTACAAGTGATGAACTAGACAATGATACATGGAATAAAAGAGTTAGATGAAAGATGCAGTTGAAGAAGTATCTCCATAATGACGACTTGGTGTTGTTACAGCAAGAATGACCATGTGGGGTAAAAGTTTGAAGTATAATTTATGAGTTTATGAATTATGGAAATTTATGGAAAATGTACGTTGTAAGGAGTTTTATTGTAAATGATTTCACTTATGATTTATAGCAAGTATTCTTTTGAGAAATGTTTATGCTGCACAAATTTGAAAGTATTGAGGTCTTTATGTATTTGTAAAAAGAAAAGTCTTCTGCTATGCAAATGTTTTCAAAGTATGAGAAATAATTTAAAAGTTTGAAAGTATGTATTTTTCAAAAAATTTTTAAAAGAAGAAATAAAAAATATATCAAATTATGTATGTTTTCAGTAAGCAAATTTGGGACGTTACACAATGTGTATCAGTTCATGCATGGTCCGAAGATAGAGATATATAGAGATGTGAAGATATATGGCACACAAGGTATACCTTATTCGATGATCATGTTTAAGACACTAGAAGTGGAAGAGCCTGAATTACAGGTTTCCAAACTGATGAAAGCAAGAAGAAAGTTCCTAGAGGAGAATCAACCACAACATGTTTAACTTGCTTTTGAAAATCCAAACATAGTGGAAGACTTTCCTTTATAATATAAAAGGTTCATTCATTCCTTTGCATGAGTACAAAACACATTTTACAAAACATCCTTACAAATAGTCATTTGAAACACATTACATCATTTTATACAAAGCATACTATCTAGAGCCATAACCCACCGGTCAAAATTGACAAACAACACAAGCGCTCAACATAGCCATCCTCCATCAATTGCAACCTCACTATCATTAGTCCATACTTCCTTCATCCATGTTATAGTCCTCACCTTCATCACAAGATTTGCTTATGAGTCTAATGCTCAATAAGAGATATAACAATGATATGCTTTTGCTTTGCATTTTCATAAAACCATGCATTTTCTATTTCAGTCTTTCTTTTCTTTCGATATACAGTCCAGTAACTGGGGTACATCAGTCAAATGGAGAATGACACCATTTGGTCCACCTTATACAGGACTACCAACTCAAACCTCGACCCACAACATCTATTTATGTTTTTTCAGTCAATTCAATTTTTCTTCAATCCAATCGTTGGGGTACATCAGTCAACGGGAGAGGGACACCAATTTGTCCTTATAAAGGACAACCAAGGACTACAACATCTATTTACATTTATTTAATAAAAAACTAGTGCAACAAAATTCTTTTATGTCCTTTATTAGAATACATTTCATGATGCACGTAGAGTGCATGTGAACGTGCTAATGCGATTCATGTTCTCAAGTCCTATATCACGATAACATATCAAACTTCTAAATCTATCATACCATGTCAAACATTAAACAACCAATCTATTATTCTTCTAAATGATCAATACTATCCTCATATATCTTATAACATAATAATCATGGTGATATACAAACAACCAAATCAATCATAATATTATCCTTATATAACACAACATGTCGAACAATATCATAATATTACATTAGCATTTTGTGATATAGGTTAAAGTGACCAAACACATTCAATTATATCTTACCTTGTGGGTTTAGCACGGTTACAACAATTTAATTAATTATTTCTTTGCTTTGATCAACCTAAAAACACATAAATTTCCACATTAGTCTCCAAATATATACTTATAGCTTAAGACAAGTGTAAACTTTAATGTGCTCACTTTATTCAATAGAGTGCACATTACATACCAAATCAGCTTGCATAAATCATACTAAAAATAAAATACATTAAACCCATCCAACGTGTACTAAATTTTAGTTTTCTGTTCATTGTTTTTATCTAACTTCGAAAATTCAAAAGTTGCAATATACATAATCAATTCCTTCAATTCTAGAGTTTATATTTTTCTTGAGATATCTAATATAACATAGTTAAACAATTTTGAATTATAAACTTATTAAGATGACCATCAGCTTCCAAGTACAAAAATTGCACAGTTTTGACTATTTCACAATATATGCATAAACATGCCTATTGTAAAGATTAATTCCTACGTATAACAACAAACATAATTTACAAACATTTTCATACATTTTTAAGGCATACAAATAGATAAAAACTAAATTTCGGATTTCAACCATAACCTCTCAACACTCACTTCATATCACCCACTATTTTCAATTCACAAACTTAACCAAAGTCTTAAAATTCCTTTAAACCATGAAGAAAATTCATCTTACCTTTAGAGAATAGAGAGAGCAATAGTTTTCTTGGGAGTTTTTTAATCTTCAAGTGGATTTCTCACAGTTGGAGTTTCTAAACATAAAAGGTGACTCTACCATGACATATTAACCCATAAGAATGAGGTGTCACCTCCATCAACCATCTCACTGCTTAGTCAACACGTTTTTCCTCTTAGAATGTGACACCTCATTATCTATTTACAAGTGACTTTTTGGCTTCCCAGTCGCCTGCTCTTAATTCCAATTGTCCACTCCATTATTTTTAAAAGAAAATCCAATATCGAATATCTATCATGGATGCTAATCAATCTGCAGATGCTACACTTCCACTGCAGAAAGTAGTCTACACATCATTTGCGGATGATCGCTACTTTATTTTCGGTCGACTGTGATACTACCAAAGATACCTTTCACTTGAATCAATCATCCAACCCATATTGAATTTTTGTCTTCTTAACGTCCACTCCCAAGAACAATTTTTACATGCGGACGTTTGCACATTTACGTGGATGCCCGTTAACACGTTTTAAAAAATCATAATTTTTGTCAAACATCCACTCCAGAGATGGTCTTTTACATGCGAACGTCTACTACATTGTGTACCACCTATTCTCAAGAAACATTTACTATCATGATGCCTGCTCCAAAACAGAGGATGTTCACAACAATGCTAAAAGGTCACCTTTCATAATAAACACAACCATCTATTATAATCCAAATAAATCATTATATTATTAGCCTAATAGATATTAGATTATTTGTTTTGATGATGATGGTTTTATTTGAATAATTAGGTTGTTTATTACGCATTTGTTTGAATTAAGTATATCCATTTATTCGTTATTGGAAATGCCCTTAATACATGTATTATTGATAACTAACATGTTTGCCTGAGTCTGTATAGCTTGTAAAATTATAATTGGGACTTAGAAAATTCAAGAAATGCCAAACATGAAGAAAAGGTCGACTAAAGCATAGAGGCAATCGACCTTTTTGCTGAAAAATATGAAGAGACGGTCGACCAATTTAAAGGTGGTCGACTGAAAATATTACAGAGAGCTCCAAAATTCCAATTTGCAGAGAAGTGGTCGACCAGAAAATTAGACAGATTGCTCAACATGCTGAAAACTGTTGAAAAGTGGTCGATTGGTGCAGAAGTGGTCGACAGCATAAATGGATAAGTTCGAGCCATTTTTTGAGATGAGAAGAATCGGTCGACTGGGGACAAAGTGGTCGACTAACCTAACTATATTTCAAAATGGTAACATTCGAATGGTTAGGAGGCAATGGACCAAATAGAGGGTGGGCGACCGGTTATGTAGCGTTTATAAATAGAAGACACTACGTAGCTCAATTTAACTTAGCAAGACTCGTAGCGAAGCTCTGTCAAAATTCATATATGATATGTAATTTATAATTGAGTGTTATTCCTAACTCTCCAACTCCCAAACTTGAGAATTTGTATTTGGGAGAGTTAGGAATTTCTAGTTTATCTGTTTCTGCATTATTGTACTCAAACCGAGGGTGACGCCCTGTGAATAGTCAAGTTAAGGGTGACACCCTATGAATAGTTGCTATAAAGGTTTGGTTGACATCTGTGAAGTCAATCATCACTAACTAGGAAGGTTAGTTGATTAAGGATCTCCAAGTAGGAAACTTGGAGCTCTAACGTAGGCCAGAGTTGCCGAACCATGTGAACAATTTTGGTTTGCACTTTCTCTACCCCTCAACTCTTTATTATTGTTATTGATTGTTAGCATTAATATTTTTGTTAAATCACTTAGGGATTAGAGATAATAATTATCGCACGAAAAAATTTAGAACGCGTAATTCAACCCCCCCCCCCCCCCCCCCCTCTATAGGCCTGCATATGGTCCAACATATACATCTAACCATCCAACCATATTAATACACAAATATTAAATAAAATTACTGCATAATTCACACTTAATGCAATAAAATTCTCGGGTGTTACAGGTAATGACCCCCAATTTGCAGACTCAAAAACATCCTTTCCTAAACAAAGTTGCATGGATGAAAAAAGGTCATAAAGTTCAAATACATGAAGTTTGAAATATTCTAATGTCAATCATAACATATTACTAAGAGGAAATCATGTGTCATGTGGTAGATATTGATGTTTGTCATATTTTACTCAAGCAATCATGGCTCTATGATATTGAAGTTACTTATAAAGAATGAGATAGTAGCTTAGTGTTTCAGTTGTTCAATAAGATGATAGTTTTGGTGCCACGTCTTCAAGTATCGAAAGACAAAGTATCTTATCCTTGATAAGTTCTTTGAGTCTACAAAACTCGAAGATGAGTTTTTTTCAAATAGAGGAGATTGATGCAGTACACAATTGTGGTCCAAGCCAATAATCTATAATTTTTTAATATTTTTTTATCTTTTATTTTAATATTTGATTTTATTCATTTTAACTTCTTAGATATAAACTTTATCCTTTTAAAATTTTTCATAGAGATTAACTTTATATTATTAGAAAATTCAAATCATAACTCAAACTCTATTTAAAGAGTTGTTATTAATTTTAGAAAATTGACTTTTAGTCTTTTTACAATTAATACAAATTGTCTCTTGTTTGAGAATTATTTCTATGCTATCATTTTACTGTTTTGTTTCAATTGTGAAACAAATCTTTCATTGCACCATTTAGTGACACTATTTTCAATATAACTACACTATAGTATGTAACACAATTTTTGACACTCGATGATTTATTAAGCTTGTTTTTAAAATGGTGAAGAGTTTTTAAATATAAATCATGCATGCATTTTTCCACTAACTCATGTTTTAAATTTATAAAAGATAAAATAAGTTTTTCTAATGCATTGGGTATAGTGTAATACCCGACAACTTTTATTTTGATAAGTGTTAAATTATGTAAGAAATATTTTTGATAATGATATGTTTGATAATGGTATGATTATTTTGGTGGTTGAAGATATTGTTTGAGGGAATTGTAATTGATGATTTTTTTTTTTGTTTTGGGATGTGAACTTTAGTGATGTTGCTAATGTTCTCAATATTGGAATGGACGTCCGGCTGCTAGGCATATGTGAGATTTTGTATGGAACAGTTTAATGGACATCCGCAAGTGAAAATTGCTGTCTAAAGTGGGCATTCGGCCTAACTAAAATACTAGAAGATAAAATTTATTGCAGTCATCTGCATAAACTGAGCGGTCATCTGCCTGAAGAGCATCACTTCTAGAATGGACATTCGGAAGTGAAAACATGTGCTTTGGACTGGGAGACCAACTCAAATGAAAACATTGCCTCGGATTGAAATGTGGTAGACCAGCTATTAGGTTGTTGTCTGTGGAAGGCTAGGCTCTTATAGCAGACGGCTAGGCATCCATGAACAAGGGAGTGTTTGTAGAAATGAATATTCGGTGTTAGAATCCTTTGAAATCATACAGTAGCGGTTGGCCAGAAATTTTGACGCAGTCGAACGGAAATGCAAAAGGTCGCATGGAATGAGATTCCATGCCATGGTTTAATTGGAGAGAAATTGATGACTTATCACCTTAATGTCCAATATGTTCAACACCACCAGTTTGAAGTAGAAAAGAGGTATGAGGGAAAGGTTTTTCCTTAAATAGAACTCTAACACTTCAAGGTAAAAAGGAAATTAATGAGGACACAAGCTCTCACGGAAACTACCTTTCCCTCTCAACTCTTTGAAGGTAATTAGGATATTCTTTATGATTCTAAAGAATTTTATAAGTTTAAGAAAGTTGGTAAGGTGAAAAGAAGGAAAAAGATGAAATTCATCAAAATTGAGTAGTTGCACTATTTAGAACATATTGGCTATCTTGGTGAGGTTGAAATGTAAAATTGTTTGAATATGTTATTAATGACATCTCAAGGAAGATTTAGATTCTAGAATTGATTGAATTGGATGTGTACAGTTGCAGTTATGAATTTCCAACAATAGGTGAAAACTGTGAAGTGAAATTAAAGAAGTATGCTTATGAATGAAATATGTTCTTCTAGGCATGTGTTCTTCTTCTAAACGAGTATAAGTTGTTTTCATGAAATGGTTAAATAATATACTCACTATTGGTGAAGGTGGTGTATATTACAAGTTATGCATACTTTAGGTAAAGTTATGGTCATAAATGTTTCAATAAATATTGATGAAAAGTTTATCATGTTTTAGGTCTCAACACTTAAAAAGATACTTATTAGTGTTGAAACCGCATTAAGAACTTAAGGTAAGAGATATTGCATGTTTTTTGCTTTTTTTGCCTATATTATAAAATATTAGGAATGTATTGATATTAGTGACATTATTTATTGTGTTGGATATATGAGGATAATATTATGATTTGAGTGTATAACTTGTATGCTAACACATGATAGATATGCTAAGAGGTATATGAGGTTATTATTGATCTTTGAAGGATTAAAATGTGATTGATTATTGTTGACATGCTATAATAGATAATGAAATGCAATGCATAAATATGTTGAAAGGGTTATGTTTCATTATGTTCATATGCACATTTCTTGCATCATGGTCTTCAAGAAAGGTTAATAAATGTTTTCATGCATATGTTTTGATAGAGAAATTGATAATGGACTGAATAAATGTAACTAGACATTGTGAGATAGGGTTGAGTGACGGTCTCGCATAAGGAGGACTAGATGATGTATCTTTTTCCTTAAACTGTAGGTCTCCAATGTCTAGATTGTTATATGACTGAAAAAGGGAAGACTAAAAGAAAGCACATGTTTTTATGAAAACGTATATCATGAGCATCATATTGTTACTAATCTATTTTTTCTCTTACTAAGCATTAGGCTCGTAAATAAACCTTGTGATGTAGATGAGGAGTGTGATCCAAATGAAAAAAATGTTGAGTGATAGCAATGGATCACAACTGAAGGAGCATATCTACATCGAGCACCTATGTTACGTGGTGATTTTGACCGATGGGTTATGACTCTCTTTATTTATATAACTATTTTAGATTATAGTTGTGTAATGTTTTGAGTAGGGATAAAGATAATGTTGTGAATATATCTTTTAAATGTTTTGAATGATACAATGTGTCTTTAAGTAGTTTGGATGTTACAAAGGATCTTTTACATCAAAAGGAAAGACTTCCACTATGTTATAAATGTCATTTTATCCCACTATTTAAAAAAAAGAATATGATGAAATGAAAAAATGATATGGAAAACTTGTCGTTACATATAGTGTTAGAATCTCTATTAAGTTTACTCACTTACTCCAAAAGAATTCTTATTTTTCCTAAGAAAGACCGTGCTAATCAAGAGTGGTTGCTTTTATGGAATTGTTTCTCCTCGATGAGGACTTATTTATTCTCTTTTTTTTAGTATATATGATTATATCTGGTGTGATACATTTATTTCCCTGCACAACACTCTTGTATTTTTTTATTTTATTGCACTATCTATTACTTTGTAATTATATTGTGAATTTTGGCCCATCTAGTATGAATTATAACTTTAAATTTGAATTTTTACATCTTCCATTGAGAACTATAAACAATGTTTTGGGTTGAGCGGTTGTGTACTATTCCCAGATCAGATCGTTTAAATCAATATTTCTGTTTTGTCTCCCCTCTGAGTTGCGACACATGTAAAAATAATAAATAAACGAATCATAGTGGATAAACAAATTATTGTGACATATATTTAAGTTCTGAGGTAACTAATTGATATTGTTGCATTAGAGGAGGGAGATTAATTTTCAATCTTACCTTTCATAGAATTAACATAAAATTTACTACTTTGTTTGATCTTAATTATTAATTGTTATTAACTTTTATTTCTTAGTTTTCCTTAATCCATAAAAATCAATTCTTTGTTTTTTTTTATGTAGGAATTTTAGTTGGTTTTTTATAAGAAAATTTTATAAATTATTCTCTATTGGCACGGTACTTGATCTGTATTACTTTATTATTTATTACGATATTGTACATTTGCCCTACATATATTTTCAATGACAGTGGAAAATTGAGAGGCACAATAAAAAAAGTTTAATAACCAATTGACATGTTTATGGAATTTATAAAGCAAAAGAAAATGAATTTATGGAATTTGATTGATCTTTGATAAATAGTTAAGAAAAATTTTAAAAAATTAATGGTTAAAAAAAAATAAAAAAGGTGATTCTTTATATGGAGATAGAAATAGATTAAAATTGAGTTTCATGTAAAAAAAACTAACAACAAAAATAAAATAATCATTATAAATCTTAAACTCTAAACTAAATATACAAATTAGAGATGAAAAATGTGAAAATAATATTCATATTGAATTCATAATACAAAAAACAATACATTATTAAAGAAATCAATTAAATAAATATGGGTAAAAACATTAACTACTTAATCAAAATGTTAAAAGAAAATAAATATTCAGCCTTTTATATGTAGGTAGAGATAGAAATAACCAATTAAAATATAATTTTTTGCAATAAAATTAATTATAAAAGTTAAATTATTCCAAATATTTTGGTGGCATAAAGTCATTAGACGAGATAAACTGTTTCTCGTTGACTGAACATATTATAACATTTTATAATTCTTTAATTAATTGTTATAATCTACATCTGCATATCATTTACACATGATTATTCATCTATTATTTATAAATTTAAATGTCACTAATATGCTCTATCTTATCTAATTAGATTGATTTAGTTCCTTTGGTTTTTTTGTAAGATACTCTCCAAATGCATCACTTATTTGAACTCACCAAAGAATTATTAATAACATATAGGCAAATTAACAAAACAAACTATATAGTTTGACATCAGTTACACGAAAAATCTTAAAGAAAAATCACAAACAACAAAAACCTCAAACTATTGAAAGTGAATGACGCCAACCTCGCAGTCTCGTTTCCCGTCAAAAGACGTTGATGCAAATGTCGTAGTTTCGTTAACGTCAAGGAGCATTGAATGAAGACATCTAAGGCAGCAACAACAGACGTCCTTCAACAATAAGGGACGTCCAAGGCTGATCCAATAGGCAGACAAAGAATATAATAATTGGGAGACGCTTACCATGCCCATTGGATTGAGGGACATACGTCCCTTTAACAAGGATGGATGACCAAGGTGGAGTTAGGTCATCCTCCAAAGGCGCTCACGAATGATTCTTCATTGCTGTTGGATCGCGGGACAGACGTCCCTCAATGAGAATGGACGGTCAGGATGGACTCCAAACATCCTCGAAAGGTGCTCACATACTAGTTCATGGTCGTTGGATGTCGTCCCTCAATGAGAATGGAGGGCTAGATTAACTCCAAAGTCATTATGTTGAAGGGGGTCACATGCAAGACATCCGCTTTTTTAAATTGGCGCAGACTCCCTCCACTTAGGACGGACGTCCCTTGTTCCACAATGAACGTCCTTCTTTTTATAAAGAACATCCCTTGTCCCATAATAGACGTCCCTCGGCTTAAGACTACGTAGTTCAGCTCACAACGGACGTTCGTTATGGTTTAAGGGATGCCTGTTGAAGTTGAGGGATGTTCATCTTAAGTCGAGGGATGTCTATTTTATGTTAAGGGCATCGTTTGACATCTCTGAATGCTAAATGATATCGTTTTTCAATAATCATATCCTATGGCCAACAATGGCCTTAGACCCCCATCATCCCATCTTGAACGTCCATTCCCAGTGACGAACATTTTTTTAGTCAACAATAGATGTCCCTTATATGTTGAGTGAACTTCAATTCCTCCTATATAATCTAGAAGGATGTCCGCTGAACCCTAGTTGATTGCCGAGCAACATTTCCACTGCCTTGAGCATTTCAACTTTATGAAATCTCTCTGCACATTTCTAGATCTAGAAAATGGCGTCAAAGGCTGGGCAAGGCACAACAAAGTGTAAAGCGGCTCCCTCTGACACTGAAGGTCGATCACGGGGTGATTTGACCTGTCCCCGCCTGTCTACAAAGGAACAATATGCACTTATATTCAAGATGACGTCTTTCAAGGAAAGGTACGACAATGACATTATACGTCACTTTATAATTATATCTAGTAGGGTAGAGTTCCATGCGTTTACAAACTTTGGAAAAGAAGACATGTTCCAAGTTGCATTGTACTGGTTGGGATGTGCACACTGGGGCTAGGGGTATTATTGTGAGAGGATGATGAAATTATACGCTAATCTGGAGTTGGGCAGTGTAAAAGCCGTGAAATTTTTAAATAAGAAATTCCACGTGTAAATTTTTTTGCATTAAAATCGGTTATAGCGTTGAAGAAGTTGACTAAATTGTCGTGTAGCGACCACGTATGCCAAATGGGTCAATTGGTCAAAGTCGGTGAAATCAGAATTTTTCAAACAACAATCCAATTAAGGAACGAAGTGGACAATTAAATTGAAACTATAACATCATTAGATGATGTTATGATTAAGTTGAGAATTTGAGCAAACTATATAAAATGGGTATATATATAATTTGTAATATACATTTAATTATTTTAATGGGAAAAGAAATTTGGAAAATTATTGGATAAAGAAATAAATGAGTGAATAAGTGACAAAGGGGTATGAAAGGTTGAAAAAAATGAAGAGGGAGAATTGGGGGAAAAATCCCGCCCAAAGCCCTTGAACCAGTAAAGTTCAGGGTTTAAGTTGTAAAAAAAAATAAAAAAATAATAATAATAATAGAATCGGGAGAAGAGGAAAACCTAGTTTCCCTCTTCCCCCAAATCACGCCTCCTGCCGATAGAGAGAAACCGAAGGAGGGAGAGACCTCGATCCCGACCGACGAGCCCGAGTGGGAGCGGGAGCGACGACGTTCGACTGAGACGAGGTGACGACCGGCGAGCTCCGTGCAGCGGCGAGTGACTCTGTCCAGCGCTCCCGAGCTGCGAACCACGCCGTCAAGATGTAGGCCGAAGCGGAGACGGCGATTCCGACGTTCGCGAGCTCCGTTAAGTGGCGGAGCGTCTCCGTCTGAGGCGGTTCGGATGGTGGTCAGGGACACCCTGTGCAACGGGGTGTTGGCCAGAGCAAGGAGCTCCGAGGCCGAATCTGTTTTTCGATTCCGGCGACGAACAATTCCGACTCTGTTCGGTGGGTGAGATTTTTCGATCCGAGTTTTACTCCGTTGTTAAGTTTAGATTGGTGATGTCGCTGGTTGATTTATGTTGTGGGTTTACAGTGAACGAATCAAAGGATTCCGGAGAGACAACTCCGGCGACAACAGCTCCGGATCCGATTCCGGCAAGTAAACAGAACACGATTCTGTCCTGTTCCATTGGGTGAGCGATTTTCATTAAGCCTTTGACTTAATAATGGGTTTTAAAATTTGTTTCTGTTTTGGTTGTTGGAAATTTTGGTGGGGGCCGTGGATGTGTAGATTGCTACTGTCTGATTTCTGTTTTTGGATAAGTAGTGCAGTGTTGTTTTGGTCTGTTGAGTGTGAATGTATAGTTGAGTTCTTACTTTGGTAATGGAAATCAATTTGGATCTGTTTCGTTGTTGGATTGAGTGATTTCTGCACACTAGTTATTTTGATGAGATAATGTCAAAGAGAAATGTCACTATCTGAATTTAATTGTACTAAAGTTTTTGGAACTTGGCATTATGTTGATTAATATCCAACTCAGTTCGTTGCTACTTCTTGAGATTAGAGATTTGTGCTTGGCTTGCTAAAATTAATTTTTTATGATCATGGACAAACTCAAAGGACTTGCTCTAAGGATATGTGCTCTCTGTTTTATTGTTGGGTGTGATTATTTAAGCTTAAAGTTTCAATAATGGATTTAAGAGGTGTTGTTGTTGGTTAGACTCGTCGTTTGTGAACTTGAAGATTCTAGCTTTGTTTGTTTGCTATATTGAATAATGGATATCAATTGTAGTTGGAGATAAATATTGATGTTGTTGTTGCTGTTGCAACAATGCATTGGGTTGAGTTCTATTATAGTTATTCATGTGATAGGGGTGATCCTATTTAAGTTTGAGAGATATTCTGTAACATTGTTAACTGTTCAAATGTTGCACAATATGTTGAGGATTAAGTGTTGTTTGGATGGTGATCCATTTATTTACCAAAGGATAAAGTTGGGGATTTTATTGGGATTATTAGATGAGTCGTTTACACGTCTGTCGGGTTTTAACCTCGGTATAAGACCTCTCGTTTATTTTTTTTGGATTTATTTATGAGAATCCCCATGTTTTATACATTTGCCAGGCTTGGATGATTTCAGCTAGAGATATGATTTTTGCGTAACTGGTTGCTCCGGTTGATAAGGCAGACCGTCGTCGAGGTAGGGATTTCTATACCTCTTGCGTTACATTGCAACCTATCCTGTTTTCCAAAATAATTATTTTGTGGAATACCACACTTGAAAAAAAATGACGGGGACTGTTCGACAGCACGTCCGTTTTTATTAGTAGTATGTTTTCTCAAGTTTAATTCCGTACATGGTTTGAGATTTATTGTGCACATGTTGAGGGATGGATCCGCCATCCCCTTTGATACCTTCTGCTGCGTGAAGGTTGATTGTTTGACGTGCGAAAAATATAGGTGGGGCATTGGTGACGTGTCCTCAGGTTGAAACTCCTGAAAGTCGTAAACCTCGTATGGGAGGGTGATGACGCCTCCTTGGGTCGCAAGCCCCTAAACCTGGCCAGGATTTGTCCAACGGA
This sequence comes from Begonia loranthoides, assembly GCA_022433065.1. Taxonomy (NCBI): domain Eukaryota; kingdom Viridiplantae; phylum Streptophyta; class Magnoliopsida; order Cucurbitales; family Begoniaceae; genus Begonia; species Begonia loranthoides. Next base: position 2,055,154 of record CM039473.1, on the reverse strand, counting down.
TCAGACGGTTGTCAATCGCTGAGACTTGTTTATCCTAAGTCCACATATAGCGAGCAACTGTATCCGTTTTATTTGATTATATGATTATACGATTATACGAGTTGTGTCGTGCAGCCAGGTGCGCCGACAACTCGGGTGACGTACGGAATCTTCGGATCGTCGTCATTATTCCTGCCTCATAAGGTGTTGTCATCGACGGGTGACCACCTCTTCTATGTTGTGTGGCGGGTGAGTCTATGAGTGACCACCCCTTTTCACTGACGACGTTTTCAAATTGGAAAACGATGATGGCTTATTTTACGAGGTATAGCTGTCTATGTAAACAGCAAGATTTTTAATAAAAGCCTCATCGACGGCCCTTGGGTCGGTTTGGTAAAATGATAAAGAGTTTTAAAGTGATTTTAAAAATCCATGTACGGTAGAATGAAACATAACCTTGTTCTCGAAAAATGTACAAAACCAGTTTTGCATGAGGTGCATTTAGTATAGCCATACTTTACTGAGTTAGTCACTCACCCCAAACGACTCCTCCCCCAAAACTTCAGGTAAAGGCAAGAGCAGTTGAGGATTAGGAGCTGAAGTGTTCTGTTATTTACATTTGTGGTGTTTATCATTACTTGGTGAGAATATTTACATTTGTTCTGTAAACTTTAAACACAGTTGGTTTTGGATTTGTTGCACAGTACTTGGATTGTATTTTAATTTATGCACTGTTATCTTCTCGTGATCCCTACTCGGACCTAGGCCCATATTATCTTGGGGCGAATTAAATATTATAAGTCTTCCGCAAAACTCACGCCTTGGGCTGGGTGATCGGGTTCTCTATGAGGATCGGGTCGCCTGACCCGGCGGTTCTGTTAGGCCCGTCTTCTGGTCGTGACAGGCAGCAACTGACCAAATGAGTTGAGGACGTATCTCTTTGGGCAAGAGATTAAATTAAATCTAAAGGAGTTGAATGAGTTGATTGGATGTTCCACGGGCATGGAGGAGCCGACAGAGGAGTATTTTAATGTATTTAAGGACTCATACTTTATAAAATAAGAAGAAGGTCTGGCATTGCTGAAGAAGTTGCATCGCAATCCTAACATTAAAACTTTCTGCGGGCCCAAATCCAAGGACCTAAACGCTATAGCTAGAGTCATCCATCACATGCTAACCCACACAGTTCTACCGTGTGATGGATATAGAGACCATGTCAGCTGGATGGATCTCTTATGATGGAGAAGCTCTACCATGGGAAGACTTTCAATGTCAGATACATTATTATTAATCTGATTAATGCTATTCTAAAGAGTCTAAGGAAGAACCTCCTCTATAACTAGCTCATTTAGATGATTGTTGACAGTAGTAGGCTGGAGCTCCTTCCCAACGAGCAAAGAACTAATGAAAAGGCACTTGACATCTACAATCAGGTGACATTGGCTCGGATGGGGATGAACAAAGTAGGAGGGGAGTGGGTATTCAAGGGCGTTGACACTCTATCTATGTCAATTGTACAAGCTCAATTGAAGTAGGCTGCACAACCTCTTTCGACGTTGACTGCACTACTTCCTTAGACGTCGGCTGCACCAAACTCAGATCACGTGGAGGTGGTGGACGATACTATTTAGCCCCCTCCTCAGTCCTCACCCTTTATACTAACTGAGAAGAGGTGGAATTGGCTTGTACCCAAGTTGGATAGACAAGATGTAATACCCAGAATTTTTGTATTGGAATTTAATAAGAATAATCGAAAAGTAATTAAAGATATTTGAATTAATTAGAAAATTATCGGGCTATTACCAAAGACGTAATCGTCAATTATCATCAAGCGATATTTGAAATAAATCAAGATTTGAAATTTAATTGGAAATAATTTAATTAAATGAAGAATTTAATTAAATTATTAAAAAAAAGTTTAATTGGATTAAGATGATTAAAATGGAGGAAAGGAAATTTGGAATATTTGAAAGAAGATTTAATGAATATGGTATAGGTGAGATTAAAATGTTAAAGAGGGATTAATTGGGAATTAATTAGAATTAAGGGAATGATTTTGAAATAAAGGAAATAAAATGAAAAATGGGGAAGTAAATGAAAGGGAGGGATTGAAATTAAATTAGGGCTGGGAATAGGGAGAAGAGGGAAGGAGACGAGAGAGGGAAAGGGAGAGGGGACCCAAGAGGAGAGCGATCGGAGATCGCGGGTGGCGACGCGTGAGACCACCGGGTGACGAGTGGCGACGGCGATGCATCGGGAGCGAGGTTGCTAGCGGCAAAGCGGGGATGCCGATGTTGAATTACGAATCGGTGCTTGGACTCCCGCGAGCGTGTTCCGCCATCAACGAGTTCCGGCGACGAGTGAGGTAAGCCGTTTGGTCGATTTTCCTCCCTCTCCTCTATTCTCTGTTAATCTGGCATGGCAGGAATGGAATGGACGAGTTTTCCGCGTCAGGCAGGGGTGATTCCGACGGGTTGGGTTGAGATCGGGTGCTTCGACCCGTGTGCATCGAATCAGATTAACCCGATTTGGGTGAGCTGTCCATTTTCAGGGACGAATCTTCCACCTTGGCCCTCCTTTACAGCTGGTTGTTCTGCCGATACTCTACTGGAATAGGGTGAAAAATTGAAGAGGAGACAGGATGAATTGAAGATGGCTGTCAAAGCCATAATTGAGCTGCAGGAAAATGAAGAGGGTGTCAGGCAAATGAAGGATAAAATGGCAGAAGGAAAATTGAGGAGGAGGAGTTCTCTAGAGAGTTGAAGCCGAGAAAGATGCAAGGAAGGAGCTCCTGCTTCGGGTCTGCCTGTCTGTTTGGTGAGGATTCTCCTACTTTATTTTAGTAAATATTCTGTTTTGGGTATTGGCTGGCTGTGTGATGGGTTACAGTTTTCATTCTGAATGTTAGTGAGTGAAATGTGACCGTTGAAGTAGAATTGTTCTGCAGTGTTGAATAGGTTGATGATTCTGTGATGGTTGAAGTATAGATAAACATTCTGTTGGTTGTGTGTGCTACAAGCTGTGAGAGCAAGTGAAATGTTTATGTTCTGTTTATAGTAAAGTAACTAGTTTAGAGAAAGATTTTTGGTTAAATAAATATTGGATTTAGCCTCTATTGGATTCTGAATAAGTTTATTGGATGGAAATAACCTATTGTTGGAATGATTTTACTTTGTCTAGTGCTGTGTCGATACCTTGGATTTGCTTCGGAGTAATGGTGTTGGGTGAAGGATGTCAATAATAGAGTGTCTTCTACTCTGTTGATGCTTGAATATATTCTCTGTTAATTGAATGGGAATCATTAATGGTTGTTTATCGGCTGAGTTATGATCGGTTAGACTCCGTTGAATAGAACTGCCCATATTGAATATTAATTTTGTCAAATTGGGATAAATTGTTAAGATGGAAATATGCTTTATTAATTTCAATCACGTGCTGCTAGTTGGGTGACTATGTGGTGTAAATTGTTGTAGTTGACTTGAATAACAAGGAAGTGATGAAAAATGTGGAGAATGAAGTTTAGTGAGTTGAACTAATGAAATGTGTTTGGTTATTGTTGGTTGCATTTATGGACGTTAATATATGAATAATGCTCCTTGTTAGATGACTATTGGTTTTGGTTTCGGTTCGCTAATTGGACTAAAGATATCATGGAAATTGGATGATATAGTTTTATGACTCGTTTCAAATATTGTTAGTAAGCATTAATTTACGAGCCGACAATTTATGGATGAAATCTTGTTGGTTTTCACAATATGTTAAGCTTAGTTTCCAGACGTTATCGATTGATATTAATTAATTCCGCCAAGTTATAATTAACGAAACAGTTGATAGAAAAAGACGACGAGATTAATAAATTAGTTAATTGATTTGATTAGTAATTAAATGTTATTATATTTTGAAGGTACTAAAAGAGAAGAAAGAAAATGATTAAGCGATGATCACATTAAAGCTTCGAGGTAAGGATTTGGGTTGTCTTGGCCTTGTGCCCTACACCCAAGTAAAGTTGTGTGAGTTGGAATTAGTGTTCTTAAAATGGATATTGATAACTGTTAGATGTTCTATAGAATTATTGTGAATCTGTGATATCTTCCTTTTTATGTTCAGCTTTGTTTTGTTACATTATGTGATAAATGAAGGGATGATGGTACGAAAGTGCGACGAGTAAATGATAAGTTATTATGTAAGGTATGAAAGAGTCACATTATGTGATGAAAATGCTCAAGTGATCGAAGGTATGAAAGGAAGCTAAAGATGAAAGTAAGCTAAAGAGCTATTGAATATTTACTTGTTGTGTAGCTATCATTTTAATTCCTTACACATATAAATAATTTACTGCAATTACATGATAACTTGTGAAATTAAGTGTAAGCATAAATTAAGCAAGGGATTTCGTGTAATGAATTAATTAGCATGTCCACCTATTTAAGCATGTATAACTATCATGTTAATTAATAATGTCAACACTTGAGCATGTAAACCACTAAGTACACATCTGGGCTAAGCATGAAATCGGGTATTAGCTTAATTATGTTGTCCATGAAAAGAGCATGTTTAATAGTTAGATTCTTGTTGGCTAAATATGGGATGTAAGCATGCTTGTGGTATGTAAGTTTTCTGTTAAACTTGATTTAGAGTATGATTTAATTGAACGAATTACTGCAGAATAGTCGTGTAGAAGTTATTAATGGATAAATGAATATTGTGATGCATGAAGAAATAGTGGAAAGATAGAAAATGATGAATTGACAATAAAGACAAGTGGTGAGCAAAAATGAACGATGAGTTCTCTAAGGAAAAATGTTTAGTTAACTAAACAAACGAATGAAAAGCTTTAGTTAACTAAACAAAAGAAGCCAAAAAGGGTTTAAAGAGTTAAGATGTATGAATCGTTATAAGACATTTCGGATTTTTCCTATTTTCCTTAAATGTTATTTCTTGGTTCTGGATAGAAACCTTTTAGTTATATAGATTTATTTAGCATGTTTCTAACTTAGTTTAATGAGCATGTTTAGTTGTCGTATGTCACTTGCTTGTTATATTGTATTAATCACTGTTAGAATTCAATATTATAATGTCTCTTATTTTCATATATGCATTCAATTATTGTGATTCTATATGCACTCAATTGTTGTGATTCAATGTAAGTTTTATGGATTAAGTTTCATGATAATAGAAACCAAGTAGGGGGTAACCTTCAGGATGGTACCTACATGCATGAGTGAGGATAAAGAAAGAACCCTAAAGGCGGGTATATGCCAGAACACGAAAGAACCCTAAAGGCGGGTATATGCCAGGATAGAAAGAACCCTAAAGGCGGGTATATGCCGGGATAGAAAGAACCCTAATGACGGGTATGTGCTGGGATAGAAAGAACCCTAAAGGCGGGTATATGCCGGAACTATGGAGTTGAGGTAGATGGGTAGTCCGGATCTAATCCAGCTACTAGGATACACTATCACCAAGTCGAAAAAGGGACTAGTATGCACACAGGAGGTTAGGTTCCGTATAGCTATGCCATCTAAAAGGAAAACCCTCAATCTCCAGGCTCCATGTACGAGTTTTAAAGAACGAACAAAGAAAATGAACGTAATGAAAGAGTTGGTTTTGGTGGCCCCATTCCAACAAGAACTAAAGAGAGAAATGCATATTGTTTTACCCCATCTCCTTACTGGGCGTAAGCTCACGTCCTTACTTGTGGTGTAGGTAAAAAGAAGAACAGATAAGAAGAAAATGATGAACACGTAACGAAGCAGGGATGGATGATTTTGCACACAGAATTTGGGCTGGCAAGGCAAAAGACAAATGAAAGTAAACGGTTATGAATCAATGAAGTTAAAGAAAAGTAAACGGTAATGAATCCATGAAGTAGTGGTCAAGATTTATTAGACGAAATGCTTTTATTTTATAGACGAAATGTTTAAATGACGTATTTTCTTTTTAAGATTTCTTACGCTTCCGAAATTATTTACAAATGGTTATTTAATAACGCTTTCGCATATGTATTCATTTCACAACAAGTTTTAAGAAAGAGTTAGTAACGATTCGGATTTACGCACTCTGATTTGTTTTAAAAGAAAATTTTAAATTTTTACGCATTTGAATGATTTACGAAAATCCGGGTCGTTACACAAGAGAAGAGAATGGATGATATGCGAGTCACTCTAATACATATAAAAGATGAATTTAGGAGGATTATAGCTCTTCCATCTGCCCCTCCAGTAGTCCAGCCAGCTGCTCCCCCATCAGCCCAGCCAGTAGCTCCTCCATCAGCACCTCCATCAGGTATTCCACCGGACCGGACGGATGCTAGTATGTCTTTTAGTGTACATTCACTTTCCATATATGCATTATTACTGGGGTTTAGGCTCTTTGAATTAGATATTACAAAGCGTTACAATTGTGTAGGTCTCTTATCCTCAGGCAATTGTCCCCTCCTCCAACCCTTGCAGAAGTTTAGAAGATATTGGCTATGGGTCCTCTATCAAAGGAAGTAGTTTGAGGGTCTGCTTCACTAATAAAATTGCACCTAGTATTTCTTCAATTTGGTTTTATGCAATGTGTTGAATTGACATTTAGTAGTTCGAGGGTTGTGCTTAAATTGAACATTACAGCTGCCTATGAATGAAGCTCCAAGTCTAAAAATACTGAAATTAAATGCACTTCTATAACAGCTTTGTGAAAGAATGCACATTACTCATTAGCCTGGACTGCCAAAATAGGATCCACCAACATTCTACAGTTAATGGATTCTTCATCGATGGATGGTGTAATGCTCCTCGACATTGCCATTTGATGTGCAACACTCAAAAACTTTGTTGTTCGCTTGTGTTTAGGGATTTAGGGTTGCTACTTGCTCTCGAGGCCGTCTTTAACACTTATGTAGATGGAGTTGAAGGTCGATCAATGTTGCCATTTAGAATTGATGGACGCCCATGGCATGAGGGACGTCCGTAGCATTCATGGACGACCGTGGTTGGGTTAGTTTAGTGACATCTCTCAATATTAAATGACTTCATCTCTCAACATCAATAGATATTCCCTAGCATCTATAGATGTCCCTCAATAGTAAACGACGTTGTGAGTGGTGGAACGTATGTTGTGGGTCATAAGACATCCGTTGTTAGCTGAGGGACGTCCCTTATAAGTTGACAAACGTCTATTAAAGGACAAGGCACATCCACTGTGGGCTAAACAACATAGTATTAAGTTGAGGGATGTCCACTGGGGGACAAGGAAAATTTTTCCATAAGAAGAATGACGTCTATTACGAAACGAGGTACGTCTGTCGTATGTGAAGGGAGTCTATGCCCATTTAAAAAAGTGTGTTCCTTGCACGTGACCTCATTTAACATAACAACTTTGGAGTCCATCATGGCCATCCATTCTTGTTAAGGGATGTCCGTCCCTCGATCCAATGGCCATGAACCATAATCGTGAGTGCCTTTGGAGGATGGCCTAACTCCACCCTAGCCATCCATCTTGTTGAGGGACATGCATCCCTCGATCCAAAGGGCATGATGGGTGTCCTTCTATTATTACGTCCTTTGTCTGCCTATTGGATCAGCCTTGAACATCCCTCATCATTGAATGATGTCTGTTTTTGCTGCCTAGGACGTATCCTTTTGACCATTCTTGACGTTAATGAAACTGTGGTGTTTGCATCAACATCTTTTGAAATGAAACATAACTGCAAGGTTTACGTCGTTCATGTCCAATAGTTTGAGGTTTTAGTTGTCTGCAATTTTTCTTCAAGGTTTACCGTGTAGCTGATGTAACGACCCGATTTTTCGTAATCTCTTGAAAATGCATGAAAATTCAAAATTTTGCTAAGGGCATTGAAATCGCTTTGAAAATATATTAGAGTACGACGCTAAACTGGCCTCCTACTAACCTTTCGTTAAACTCGTTATGAAAATCCAATTAGTAAAGTACAGAAGTGTTATAAAATCATTTATTTAAAACATTGTAGAAGCGCTTATAAAATCTTTTGTGAAAACATTTCTGATTCGCTAACTTAAATCGTTTTGTATGAAATCATTTGTTTTACTTTATAAATGCTAGACAAGTGAATACAAATTGATTACAACCCAATTGTCTCTTACTTCTTATAGTCTGGCCAACCACAAGCTTCACGCGTGCAAATCCTTCATCCCTGTTTCTAATCTGTACACTATCTTTGTCTGCGAGTATCTACACCACAAGTATATTGTAAGTCTAACGGCTTAGTAAGGAAAGGGTTAACAATAAAAATATAATTTAATTAACTAAACATGCTTGGAAAACTGAACATTTGATAAACATGAATTTATGCTAAAATATGCTCAAATCCGTTGATTAATTATTAATTACACATGCTTGTGAGGTTAGACATCCGAGTAAATTAGACATGCGAGTAAATTGGACATGGGAATTAATTAAACATGCTACGATTGTTATTCTAGTTTGCAGTAAAGAAAAGAGAGCAAATAAATGCATATACAGAGGACAACTAATTGCAAAGGAAGCAACACTATCAACCAACAGGGAATTTATGACAGAATATCAGCTAAGGAATTATAGCAGTAACAAACAATCAAGAATTTATACTAACCAACAACCAAGAATTCAACAAAGGAAAGAGCAATAGAAAGTCATCCAAGAAAATCCAACACTACTCTAACAACATAATGACATTCAAGGAATTATCATCTAAATGCCAACTAACAACAACTAACAGTGAGCATTTCAGGAAATTATCAACCATACAGAGAAAGCTAACGATAGAAATCAACTAACCATAACTCAACTCACGCACACTACTTGTGGGTAGGGCTTAGACGGCCAGACACACCCAATCCTTACCACTACAAAGACACAAAATCAAGGACAGCAAAACTCCAGCTCCAGCTCACACGGCAATAGCTCCAGCTCCAAGCAAGGACAACAGCTCCAACTCCTTCACAGATGGTAGCAGCTCCAGATCCTTCAACTCCATGCTTCACTCACGTACCATAGGAGGAAGTCACACAAATCCTAACTAACAGAACACATAGGCTCATAGAGAACTCACGAGTTCACTTCACTCACGCTGGACACTCTCTCTCACTGGAACACTCACACGCAGGAAATGAAATGGCTCCCCAAGAAAATGACAGAAAAGGAGTGCTTTACCTGGATGGAGGGGAGACAAGAGTTCTCTTAGGGAGGGCAGAGAGGGAGGCGTCTCCGGCAGGGGAGATCGGCGCCTACGCTAGGGATGATTTCCTATCGAGAAATTGCATGTAGTAAATGACTACACAACTAGAGTTTGGATATTAAATCCCAAAAATTACACAGAGCTAGTCTATTTTGGACGAGTGCGGATGCATTGGTCTCATCCGCAAGTGTAAAATCCTTAAGGATAAATCATTTTATCGGACGAGAACTGGCGTCCTCATCCTCATTCGTATCGTCCATAGATGACATTCGAACGCATTTTGGCGTCTGCACACGTCCAAATCTGTACATAAATTGGACAGAGTCAATTCAAACGCAACTAATCCACGCCCACATTCAGCCGCATGCATCCAAAAGTGTCCAGGGTTTGAACAAATTCAATGCGGACAAAGCCACCCACATCTGCATACGTCCAGACTCATCCAAAAGTCCGCGACATAGTGAAGTCAGGACGCAAAATCGCATCTTGAGTCATCCTAATGCTAAGGGGCGAAGTGCAATGCACTTACGGATGACATGTCTCATCCGCAAGTTATCCGCCTATGTTCGGAAGTTGACTTCCAGACACATTAGGACGCAAATTCTCGTCCTTGTGCGTCCCAAGCGTCGGGGATGCCATGCAATGCACTTGCGTGTGATATAACTCGTCCGTATGTCATCCGCACTCTTGTCCGCAGCAATAACAGAGGCAGGGGCAACCTTTAGGACGTGAAGACAACATCCCCGAGTAGTCCCAAAGTGCTGGGACGACGTTCTATAAATTTTCGGATAAGGAACAACGTCCACGGGGTCGTCCGCAGTCGTCCAGAAATGCACAGTCCAGCACTTTCCTCACATTTTTCCACTTAACTCTTATCCCATAACACTTTCCCCATAATTGCATGTCATAAAAAAACACGTAACCATACGAAATATAATATCCTAATTACCCTCTCCTTCAATTACATCGCATGTACGGGAAGAACGTTACCGAGAATACCCTTCAACCTATCGCTCCAAATATGTACTCGGTAATACCCTGAAAATTATCAAACTTAAAAAGTCGGGGTGTTACAGCTAATCCCAAACTATAAGATATGTATTGTTAATATCCCTAACATGTATTAAAATTTACTAACCATGAACTATAATTTGCAAAATCGACACTTTTGGTAAAGAAAAAGAAAATGACAAACAATGCAAGAAGATAAGCTTAAACTATGCATTTGAAGATCATAATCTACAATATAGATGGTTATTACAAAAATTTATTAAGTCATGCTACAAAAGTTACCATAAAAAAACATAAGTAATTCATTGAGAATATAATTTTTTCAAGGAGGATATCAATGTTTGATGCCCAAAAAACCAACAAATTTGCAAATTTGTTTCATTTTCAATGCATATGTAGCATGTAACACAACTCAAATTAAATGAAGATAGTTCAAACACTTCTTCTAAGGTTGACATCAATACTAAAGAACATTATTTAGATTACAACCTCGATTAAGATGACTTGAGATATGAAGGATACAAAGATGTCTATGGATATCACTATAATTAAATGTTAATCACAAAGATAAAAACAACAAAAAACAATATTGAGATTTACTTGAAAAAATTCAATGGGTAAGAATGATAGGAGAATGGAGATCGAGTACTAGGATTGATACCGCGATCAGAGTACTTCGCTAGCCTACCATGGGCAACACTTGATCGACAGACGAGGGAACATCTTGTATTCCGTATGTATTCGAAAGGACCAATTGAAGGCCTTGGTATGTGTTGGAAAGGACCAATTGGAAGCCCTGGAGGGAACCTGTAATGTCCTGTAGCGTAAAGCCTTTCAAGTAAATTTTTTTGAAAAAAAAATCATATCATTTCATACCATTTGAAAATAAGACGAACAAATCTTACCTTTAAAAATAAAATAGCATAAGCCTTTTATAAAAAGTCTAATTTAAAAATTTAAGCGTAGTTAAAGCCCAACATAAAATAAACATAAATTCTTGTAAAAGTACCTTAACTTAAATCCAAACATTTAAAAATATTATTTAATAAAATTGTAATACCCCAATTTTTCATGATGGAATTTAGTAAGGATAATTGAAAAATTAATGGGATGCAATAGGATTATTGGAATAATTATTTAAGTGATGATTTTGGGGTATTGGGAACTAAGTGGGATGATAATGGTGTTAGTATAATTATTATATGTTGAGGGAATTATTGATAAATGGAGAAATAAGGATTTGTTTACTGACAGACATCTCTTGGGAATAGACAGAAGTCCAAAAATGGAAGAAAATGGGAAAGACGGACATCAATTGTACTGGGACGGATGTCCTCTTTGGTGAGAGGGTCGAGCCTTTGGGAAAGGCGGCATTGCTAAGGAAAGACTGGTGGACAAAGTCAGAAGAAAACAGACATGCTTTGTGTAGGGATGGACGTCCGTTATAGTGTAATGAGCGCCCTTTAATGTGGGGCTGACCTCCTTTATGGATGACAGATGCTCAAAGTGGGGAAATGGACGTCCTTGATAGAGGGACAGACGTCCAATGTGTGGAAATGGATGCCCTTTTATATGGGCAGATGTCCTTATGAAAGGTGGGTGTTGAGTATAAGTGGAGTGATGTCGTTTGAAGGGAACACTGAACGTCCTTTATTGACAATGGACATCCGAAATAGAAGAATAGAAGAATGGCATTAAGACTTAAGTGGGATGGCATCGTTTGGAGTGAAGAGCAGAATTCGTTTGAGAGTTACGGACATCCCTCATTGAGTTACAAGCATCCTTCATTGAGGAATGGAGTTCCGTCATGACAAAGAAGCTGACGAACATCTCTTTTGGGATGATGGACGTCAAAATGATGAAGGCAATGGATGCTCCTTGTTGTAAAACGGAGTCCCTTGCAGCAAGGTGGTTGATGGACGTTAGAGATGGAATAACAGAGCCACAGATTTTTCAAAAAACCAATTTAAGGGGGGAACCTCACTTCCGTCCGACATAATCTCACCCCCTATCTTCATTTTTCTCCTGACAAAATCTTCTTCTCTCCCAAGACGACGGCAAATCTCACATGCGACAATGGCTGGTTGGGTCTCCTCTTTGGAGTGGGTGATTGTCCCCTTCACTCACGTGTGTCCATATTCTTCTCTCCCTTCCTCCCTCTATAAGTTAGGCATGTGGGCATTGCTTCTTGAGGCTGCCTTGTATTCTGCGACTGAGTGTAGAGAAAGTGTGGAGATGCATCTTCTTCTGTGAGTGGGGAGTGTTCTGTGCTCTCTGGGGACTTTAGTGAGCTGTTGTGTTCTGTGTGAAGAGATAGAAGAGAAAGAGGTAGAGTGAAGAACTCGGGTAAAAACTGAAGGCCAAGATTTTGTGTGAGCAAGGAGAAAGCAAAGTGTTGAGATGAAAAGGATGAAAAGTGACAGTGGAGCTTCTGTCTTCAGGTAAATGTTCGAAGTGATCTCTGTTTCTTTAGGATTATTGGTCCCTGTTGCTGGCTGCTCCTTGGTATTTGTGATGTCATGCATGTAAGATATTAATAAAGTTATCTGTATTGTTGTTAATGGCGAGTAAATGTTAATCTGTTGAAATGTTGGTTCTCTGTTTTGATTATTGTTTCTAAGCTATGGAAAAATGAGATAAATGATGATGGAGTATGCTCTGTTAATAGAAACATACTATCTTGATTGGATATGGTTATTGGGTGCTGATGAAAATAAATGGATGGAAGCTATTAATTGTTTAGGTTGGGTATTAAGGGTTTATTATTAGGAAGCTGTTATGTACAATAGTTTTAATACTCTTGAATGGTATGTGGAAAATGTTAGTGATTACAATGTTATTTTTTTGGAAGGTATTGTGAAGGCTAAATCAAAGTGCAAAACATTATAAGGATGCGAGGTAAGTTGATATGCATGTATTTTGGTCTTCGGACCCTGCATCACAAAAATTAGGATTGTATGCTGACTGTTTATTACATTCAGGTTCTTTACTAGTTTTGATACGATTAAATGCTTCAAGGATTTTAGGTATTGATCATTATATACATCGAGGTTGTATTGCTGACTATTGTATGTTTATTAGATTTAGGTTCTTTTAATGACTTGTTTATGGCGAGTTATTATATGATCACGTTTTCGAGGTTATATAGAGATATGATGTGAACTATACATGGGATTCATGCATCATACCTAGGGCTTATGAAATTGTCAACATATTGCATGACATACTTAATATATGTAAATAGGCGTGTGGGGGTTCGAGAGATTTGGTGACGATCCATTGGTGGGGACACCATATGATATATCTCCCCATCGGAGTGACGGCTAACCACATGGACCATAAGATGTATCATCTTCTCTTGTAGGGAAATCCCCAACGTCTTCAACAAAAGAGTGCAGTGACGGTCATGGTGGTGATGCCATAGGATGTGTATCTCCTCGCCGGAGTGACGGATAGCCACATGACCATAGGACGTATCCTGACTCTCGGCTTGACAGAAAAGATACAGTTCTTTTCTATAATGCATCACATGATCATGCATGAACATTAGCATTGCATTCCATTCTATCACTTACTGAGCGTTAGGCTCATTAGTTTAAGTCTTGTTGTTGTAGGTATATACGAGAAACAGGAGAACATGTCAAAGACAGTTGATAAAGGATTTGCATAGGTGGATCTTGTGGCTGGCTAGGCTAAAGGTAGAGAGAAAATAGAAAGAGTTTGTAAATGATTTTGTGAAGTATTTCACTGGTGAAAGAAAATTGTTTGAATTATCATCTTTAAATGATTGGAAAAATGACAAATCAACCATCATCCTTAACTGTTAGTGACAAATCAACCATCATCCTTTTTTTGCTAATAATGTAACCACTAAACTTTGAGAAATTGCGGCCACAAACATCAGCGTTAACTTTCTGAAAGTCGCAATGCAAAAGAACAAATACCCATGGAAAAAAAATAAAAAGAACTCGTGATTTTAGAATAAATTTTCAATGGAAAAGAGTTAATATCTATGAAGAATGGATTTAGAAGATTTTTTATTGGATTTGGTAAAAGAATGGATTTTGAAGATGTCAGGTTTTATAATTTAGAAGATTTTGTAAAAGAATGTTAATGTTTGTAGTTTTCAGATGATTTACAATTGTTTTACAGTCCATGGGAGAATCACAGTTTGTCTGGATTTTTGTACGAATAAGAAGAAGACAACGAATTTTGTTTTTATTTGCAAATGAACAGTGGCGGTTTGTCATGAGACCGCTGCGGTTTGTCGTGAAACCGCCTCGGTCCGTCGTGAAACTGCCATGGTCCATTGTCAAGCAGCAGCTGTCTCATGACAATCCCTAGGTGTCGCATCACAAACAGCTACGGTGTCAGAATTGGTGAAACCGCGCCACGGTTCATGGAGTCTTTTGACCTCTTTAACTTAAAAGGACTATAACTTTGGCTACGGGTGTCAGAATTGGCTCCATAAGATATCAAATCGAAGCTCTCTTAGAGATCTACAACATGCTACAAGCTATGCCTATGACTCACAATTCTCAAGGCCAAAATCACATGTTTAAGCGCTCAAATTTGCGATCAAAGATTTTAGACAAATCACAAGTCATGAGACCGCAATGATTTGACGATAGACCACTGTGGTTCATCATCAAACCACTGCGGTCACATGACAAACCGTTGTGGTTCATCATCAAACCGCCACAGTTTCATGACAACCGCCGCGATTCGTCGTCAAAGCATTTAACGACAAACGTGATAGCGATGTTAGCGACGTTATTTTTCCATAGTTGGTTTGTCACTAACAGTAAAGGATATGGTTGATTTGTCATTTTTCCTAAATGATTTTAAGAACAAGAAATTTTTCGCTGTAGTTATAAAAGAAAAGTTTTAAATTTCTTGTTATTTTTAAACATAAGAAAAATAAGATCATTACAAAAAGTCTTTCATATCAAATACTTTTTCTCAAGCCTTTACCCACAAGTCAATAACGCTTTAACAACGCCGTAACCTCGCCAATGAGACTACTCTTTCAACTGCATATTTCTGTCATCAAGTATATTATGAGCATGAGATGCAATTTCGTAAAAACGTGTAGGGGTGAATATCGGTTCGGTTCAAACTGGGTAATCGAACCAAATCGAACTGAATATTTTTTGTCGGTTTGGTTCGGGTTTGATAAAGGTAAATTTTATATTAAAACCAAACTGAGCTAAACCGAAATTTTTGGTTCGATTTTTGGTATTGGTGTGGACTGAACCGAGTAAACTGAATTGTGCCAAATAAAAAAAAACAAAAAACAAAATTGTGCTGTTGCCGCTGCTGCAACACACCATACCCGTTGGCTTCTTTTTTTGTTCGTTTTCTCTCTCTCTCTTAGTTTTTACAAAGAATCCCCAAAAACAGATCAGTCATTTTTCTTCTGAAAAAAAATCATAAATGGGAGAGAGATAGAGTGAGAAATTAGATTTTTGAATTTTGCTCCGGATTGAGTGGAAGGTTCTGTCTACAATTTCAGCCCAACTGGTGTTTGTGATGGCGAGTACTACTAACCAACAAAGAAGATACTGTTTAAATAAAAAATCTTAATTTGAGACCATTAAAACTAATATTTTTCATCAGGGATGAGTTACCCACATACTAAACAAAAAGAAAATGTCGTGGAGAGTGAAAAATAATTAGATGACCTTATGGTGAAGAAGATTCTTTTGTAATTGGGTTCCTCAAACTTAGATTGGATCCAAGAATTACAGTAGAAATGAGAGGGGTTGAAGAAAAGCCATCAAGAACAATTTGTTTTAAAAAAATCTTCTTGACGATGATTTTCCATGACTACAAAACAGAGAAAAAGGAACAAGAAAAACACAGAAAAAGGGACCTAAAAAAATGACTACATAACAGAAAAACCAATTTTCAAAGACAAGAAAAAAAAACCGAAGCCGAACCAATAAGAACCAGAACCGAGGTTCGGTTTTCGATTCGATTTCTCATAATCCTTGGTTCGGTTTTGATTTTTCAAAACAAAAATTGAACCGACTCGGTTCGATTGTAGTCTAGCCAAAAACGGAACCTAACCGAACCATTTCCACCCCTAAAAACGTGTATTTTGTTTTTGTTTTGGTCTTTCTTTCTTATCTTTTCATTCTTTCTTTCATTCTTTTCTTTTATTCTTTTCTTGTATTCTTTGCTTTTACTTTACTATTTCAGGGAAAATAGGCACGACTATGGGAAACATCCCATTTACGTCTCATACTTTCGAGAGATAGTCCCAACATCGATTGGGACCTACGTTAGATGTCACATTCATCATGCACATGAACCTTGTGACCTTTGTCGAAGTATCTGTGCATGATGACCTCGCGATCTTTATCGAGGTCCTAGCATATGACGACCATGCAACCTTTGTAATGCCCCGTTAATTTAAATACGTTTTTATCTTTTTTTTTTAATACGTCATATAAAATTTTTCGCTTATTTATTTAACATTTGAAAACCCATTTGTTAAAAGAAAATGAAATTAGAGTAAATAATGCCGAATTTAAAACGTAGTTCCGAAATGTTTTCAGCGAAATACCAAGTCCCTAATACAATGTTCATAATATTCAAAATAGCAAATTACCAAAATATCTCTCTCCCCTCAAAACACAAATATCAAGTACCAACAACTCTCAAATTACGCTAGCCACACCCAACAAGTCAATTCAGTTGATAATACGAGGGATCATCCTAGAATGCCTCCTCCTCAACTGGAATGAAATCTTCATTATCATAATCACCTACATTACGGGGAAAACAATGAGCCTAACGCCCAGCAAGAATCAGAATAATAAATGTAATGCTTATGATGCATGATCATACGATGCATTACAGAGGAGATCCGTATCTCATCTGTTATTTGGGACGATGGATAAGTCAATTGCTTTCGTAGCTTAACCTAGTTTCCCACAGGCGAACAGGCCAATAGGGTTGTCACTACGAGCTATACCCAGTCGTTTTGTTGAAGACATTGGAGATTTCAGTACAAGAGAATTGAGAATCTTACAATTCTAGTAGCTTAACCTATGCCTTCGTGCCCCCTACGTGGGGGTAGGCACTCCAATAGGGGTGTCACCACGACAACTATTCTCAATCCTCCCGAACCCTCACATGTCTATTTATGTATATTAGGATGACATACAACATGTAAACAATTTCATAAGCCCTATGATGATGCATGAGCGCCAGAAAGTAATTCACAATATAAACACTCACGAAATCACAATTCAGCATGATTTTTACTATCACTACTTCATAAAAAGCAATTAGAAGCAAAAAACTTTCATGCTTCTACTAGTCAGAGTCAATATCATTTACTAATTTGTTTATTGATATTCATGAACAAGACAATATCTCTAAATCTGTTTTCAAGGGTTGACTTTAACTATTCTTTTACTAATCATATGCGAATTTTCCATTTAAATTCAAGTAACCATATCACAGGCATGCTTTCAATACAAGGGGACTAAACATGATCAAGGGAACATTTTGCATACTTTAAATCCAGGTTATGCAGCATTTCAGACTAGATTCATGCTTCATCAGTGTCATTTGTAAGAATTCCAACTATAGTATCAAAGTGCAAGGTCATCATTAAGAGTACACTTAAACCTATAGTCCAACATTCCATTCTTGTTATCTATGAGTAAAGTTTAAGCATCTCTAGCTACTACATTTTCAGCACAACAAATTCCCATTTGTAGCAGTTTGTTAGGAATTCCACAATTCAAACTTAACCACAAATCAACAACCCAAGCAAGACATTCAAGGCAATTCAATATCATTCAAGATCCGTAATGTAGGGCCATCTCTAGCCAATTCAAATTCCAATTCTTACCTCAACTCGTCCAGTAATCAAACACAAGCAATATGACAGCAAAGTGCCAGTAACAGCAGCCAATATAAGTTCCTTACCTTCCTAACCTCCAAACTTCCCTAACTAAAGCAACACAAACGGTTAATTCATCTTCTCACAACTAAAATTTGGCTAGGGATTCACAGCTAAGTCAATAACTTCCCATAATTCAAATCTTACCTCTCAACTTCACGGTGCAAATCCAATAGTATCTCAGCAGCAATCAATACAACTCACATCACTCACCCAATTTCCTTCTTAGCAGAACGACACCCTCACAAGCCACACAACTTGCTAGACCAGAGTACACAGCAGGGAGTTCACCTATATAGACGAAAGGAAAGAGAGGGAGAGAGCTAAGTAGCTATAGGATAAACTGATCACGAATTGCCCCAACCAAGACAGAGGTGGTCCATCCACACAACGCCACGTGGAAAGCTTCCATCATACAAGGATAGAAGAGACCGGTTGCAAGGAAGGGCAGGAGGAGAGAGAGCTTATTGATTCTTGCCAGATATCGGAAGAGAGAAGTGATTTTAAAGTGGGTATCTCGAATTTCCCCGATGTTACGGACGACTCGAGTCGTCCGCAGTACTCGTTAGCATCGTCCGAAGGTCGATTTGGGACGAGAAAATGCATCCCCAACCTGTCTCCGTACCATCCGCAGGTGTCTTGCGGATGCAAAATGATGTCTGCATGTATCGTCCGTATGTCTGAATTGTCCCAGAATTTAGGACAGATTCATTTGAACGCCATTTGTTCCCTTCTGCAGTCGTTCACATCGTTCAAATTGTCCAGAATTTAGGACAGATTCATTCGGACGCTGCCCTGTGTCGTCCCCAGTGTCCGTCGGCGTTCGCAACCCGATTTTTGTACATTTTTCCTAAGTTTTTCATATTTAGTTCATTTTCCAACATTGACCCTCTACTTTTCATGCACAACTTACATTCACTATTGCATAATTTGACGTAATATTCGTATATTAAGATTATCCAGAATTATTACATCATCAAAAAGGGAAATACATTTTCGGGGTATTACAACCTTTGTCAAGGCCCTCGCATTACCAGACTAATAGACTTATCCTCCATTGGTTCAACTTTTGAGACAACCTATCCTCAACCCTATATGTATATTCATCTTTATTCCAATCTTTTTAACATGAAAACATATGCATTAAAATCACTTTTGGTTATTAAAGTAAATACTTTTTCATGATGCATGTAATGCACATGACCATGTCATATGAATTGTAATATACTGTCATCAATCCAGTTTACTATCACATACAAAAAAAAATAACCATCTTCAAAGTCGTTATGATATTCCCTCATTTCGTACATCTAATCAAAGAAATCAAGCCAACAATCAAAATACTAACACATCCTCGATCAATGTCGTCATGAACCCAACAGTATAAAACAATAAAAAAAACACCCAAACATAATACTCTATTACTTTGTGATGTAGGCCAAATGTCAAATGCATGCAAGCGTCAATTACCACGGGACCTTAACACAATTTTGATAATTTAGAATGATTATTTCTTGCTTCTGGTCAACTTCAACAAGTTGTATTTTCCTCCCAAGAATTAGATAAAAAAAAAATACAAGCCTGCGCGGCTCCTAACGCTTTAATGATTAGAGTTTCGTTCAAACTTTCTTTTTTATAAATCAGCAGTCCTAATATATTCGCAATCTGAAAATATATTCATAGTCTGAAAATCCCACAGAATGTGTCTCGTATAGCTGCAACGGACGTGTGTACTTCTGCTGCAGATGCATGTGCTTTCTGCTGCATGCACGTTCACTTTAACAGCAAACCCCTCACTAACATTGTCCATCAATTACAATCTGTGATGTTCACATATCTTTCTGTAGACAAATCTCATTTTGTGGATTTCACCTCACCTATATAGAAACCATCGCTTCTGTTATAGATATCACCTCACCTCATTTCGTGGATTTCACTTCACCTCCATGGGCATCAATGCTTCCGCTATGGATATCTGCTTACATTGTCCACTAATCATAATTTGCCATATTTACATATCTTTTCGTGGACAATCCTCATTCTGCAAATTCCATCTCATCTCTATGGACACCAACACTTTCGTGGATGACAATACTTCTGCTGTAGATATCTGTTTACATTGTCCACCAATTGCAATTCACTATATCCAAAAATCTTTTCGCTGATTCCACCTCACGTCCATAAACACTAACACTTTTGCAGATACCAATGCTTCCACAAACACCAACACTTCAATGGATACACCTCATTTCACAATTGCTACTTATGAGCGGCCACATGTTCTTCCTAAACCAAGTATCCGTGGACACCAATACTTCCATTGTGGATACAAATACTTCTGCGGTCACTAACATTTTCGCAGATACACCTCATGTGAAATCAGTTTAACCTTCAAATTTTTATACCCAACTTTCTTAATCCAAAATATATTTAATAAAATAAAATATTCATTTTATATTTTCATTAAAATAAATATCTTAATTACGCAAATATATAAATTTTCAATTATGATGCTAGTTATTTCATTTAAATTCCAAAAAGATAACCTTATATATGAAATTGAAATTGTTCATGTGCGAATTTCCTTTTAAAAAGATTGACAAATTCGAATTTCTTTCGGCCATTTACTTAATATGAACTTTAACAACCATCCATAAATAATTAATAAGATATTTTAAATTCATTTGTTCAAACCCTCTTTTTTTTTTTTTCTCCGTCTAGAAAAAGTCAATCCAACATCTAAGATTCATATCATTAATTTGCACATATTAATGAATGATTATGAATTTCAAACACCTTTATTTTTCAAGCCCCCTTATAATTATTCTTAATCATTCATTAAAGATCAATGAATATCTACATTCATACCATTAATTCACATCCATTAACAAATGGTTATGAATTTCAAATCTCATTAATTCACACCTATTAATATATAATTATGAATTTTAAACCACTCTATGAGTGAAACTCCACTAATATACATATATTAATGAATGTACATATATTAATTAATAGCTCTCTCATATATTAATTAATATACATACATTAATAAATATATATATATATATATATATATTAATGAATGGCTTATTGTAGGAGTAAAATCTTATTAATTCATACATATTAATAAATATTTGTAAATTTCTTAAATCCTTTACAAAATTCTATTAATTCATACTCATTCATGAAGAGTTAATAGTTTTGAATTTTATTAAATCTCCTCTATGAATTAATTGTGCACGTCCATCCATAAATATTATTAAATAAATTCTAATTTGATAATAATTTTAATGTATGAAAATAAAATGGTATAATTAATTTGATTAATAAATAATTGGTGTCCAAAAGATCTATTTTAATGTAACAATAAAACAAATAATGTAAAATTGTTTTCCTTCGCATATAAGTATTAGCACCCAATATTTTTACTAGACTTACATTTAAAAAAAAATTACACATTATACATTACATGACAATGTGCATATGTATAGCATGATGACTTGAACATATATTTTATGACGACACGCATCTGCATTGCTCGTTGGTGCATTAGTGTGTGTGTGCGCATATGTATTGCATTTAAACCTTTATTTATAATTTTAGAATTACGGGCAATCAATTCGATCTCTTTACTATTATCAAAAACTTCTGAAATTTTTAATTTTCAATAATGATATGTTTATTATATAGTTGTACACTCTAATGTTACCTCATGATATGACTATCACTAATTTTTCTAATTAATATTTTATTTTAATTATTTATAATTTATTTTAATTATTAAATCAATTAATAAGTGACATATAAGTATAATGTTAAGAGGTAAAATTAGAATATAGAATTAGAAGATAAATATAACATTACCCATTTAATTTTATTCCATTGTCAAACTTTTCTATCCGACCCAAATAAGATTGGGGTAACTCCTAGATATATTTTAATTTGACTAATTTTAATTAAATATAACATTACCCATTTAATTTTAATTAGAATATAGCATTTTAGACTTTTAATTAACTTTAATTACTAATTAGTAAAGTCGATAATCCAAAAAATATATTACAAAATATAAAAAAAAAATTCAATAGTAAATTTGATAAGATTCAAATTATCGTAACTTTATCTTGTGATTGATTCTACTGTCAATAGATTAGCAAGATAGTAGTTGATCAATTTATAAGTTTGGAGAAGATAATTTGACATAACATTCTCTATGAATAAGACTATTTTTAGCGGAGTGAACTCATCCTCTTGCTTAATTGTCAAGCTTATATCTCTTGAGAAAAAAAAGAAGATAATTATTAATATGGCTTCTAAAGTATGAATGTCTCTTTAATTGATACCTTAAACTTTAAATTTTAAATTCTTACACATCAATGTTTGAGGCGTTACCAACTAACACCCTAAACTTCAAATTTTAAATTCTGACATCTCAATGTTTGAGGCGTTATTAATTGATATCTTTGCTGATTCATTCACTCCATTACTTCATCCGTTAAATGATATCAATTAATAACGTCTCAAACTTTAAGGTGTCAGAATTCAAAATTTAAAATTTAGATATCAATTGGTAACGCCTCAAACATATCGTAATTCAAAATTTAAAATTTATGGTATCAGTTGGTAACACCTCAAATATTGAAGTGTCAGAATTTAAAATTTGAAGTTTAAGGTATCAGTTAAAGAGATAATTATACTTCAGAGGTTATACTGATAATTACCTAAAAAAATATATAATTTGATTATATAGCAGATAAATTTATTTATTTTTAAAATTTAATGATTAAATTCACTTTTTCTTTTTTAAATTTTAATGATTAAATATTTTTAAATTTTAAGAATTATTGGCAATAGGGAGACAAATAAGTGAGCGTTACATGACAAAGACCTATTACCTAAGAACGAGGCAAATCCTTTAATTTTTCTGTGGGTGCATTGATTGTAAGAGAATAAGTCCGTATAATTGATAATTCAACCCGATTGAAACATACCACCACATCTTTCCTCAATATTACCATCTTAGGAGAGATCATGTCGATTGTGTATATTTCAGTTCGGTTCAGTTCAACTTTTTAAAGAGTCTCAAATTAGTACGGTTTGATTTCGTTCATTTTTAATTTAAAGATATATGTTATTTAATGTTATATTTTCAAAATTTGTATTTTATATTATTTAAATTTATTTAATCTCTTATAAATGTCAATAAGAGCGAGAACTTAGAAAAACGATTGTAAACCACCTCAAGTCAACCATAAAATTAAAAAAAAAATTTAAAAATAAAAAGCCTTTAGATGTGTAACTTCGACAATTAAATAATCTACCAACTATATCTACTAAAAGATAGCAATCGAAACTCATTAATTGGTCATGAACTACTCAAGGTGATATATCTCACTCATCTCGCCCTTTAGGGGTGACAAATGTGTCAGCTTAGCCAAACTAATTGGAAAAAAAAAGGTTTATTGAGTGTAACGAGTTAAATGAATTGAACTGACCCGAGCTAACCCAAGTTAAGCCGAACCTATCTAGTTTATTCAAAAAAAATTCAATCTAAGTCGACTCACAAATCACAAGTTAAATAAGTTAAGTCAAACTGACTAAACAAGTCTAACCAGAGTCAAGCCTAAAGAGTCAAGCATACATAAATGTTTTCAATTTATATCAATACAATATATAGTTTTAAAATTTTAGTTATTAAAATTATATAATTCTTTATTATGATAATATTAAAATGTAATAGTTAGTAATTTAATTAACAAAATTATTTTATTAATCTATAACATGATATGTATTTAAGAAAAAAAAATTATTTTTGACAATCTAATAAAAATATATATTACACGTATATCATTATAAATATTTAACAAATATATTATTGGTAGGATACTACAAATCGAGAAATAAGAGTTTAAAAAATTGAAAGAATTTTTGGTAAAAAAAAAAAAAGAAATGAGAAATGTGGTATTTATAGAAGAATGAAAGAGGATGAAGGAAAAAGGGAGAGAGAAAGAGGTGAAGGGAGATAGAACATAACTTATATGGAGATGTTTTTCTTATTAGTAATTTGGTTGCATGAATCTTGAAATATTTTTTGATTTTTCATCAAACACAATACATTCAACAAACACACAAAACGTAGTTATAATTAATGTTTCCAGCAATGTTCGAGAAATAATATAAGAAAAAACTATCACTAAAAATATAAGCAAATATAATATTTTACTAAATTTTGTATTTTAATAACTAATTTTGAAGTATAGTCGAGTAAACAATGAGATTTATCTAAAATAACTAGGTAGAAAATAAAAAAATTCACTTGGAATGATGGATATTGGTTAAGCTACTTACTTCTATCGACGAAACTTTCTTCCCAGCATTTACACAAGCAGGTGGAGAGCATGTAAAGGTAGAGGCGACAAACGAACAGGTAGAGCTAAGCGTAAAAAAGTTCAGCTCACCAAGCCTAGCGAGTTAAATGAGTCTAACCTAACAAGCTTAGTGAGTTCAATGAGCCGAGCCTGCCTAAAAACAATTTTAAACCGAGTCAGCTAATGAGCCATGAGTTAAAAAAGTTGGATAAGGCTCGACTTGCTATAGTACCGAGCCAAGTGAACGGGCTAGCAACCCATGTTAGCTTAATAGACATTAAGCTTATTTGTTTTGATGATGAATGAATGATTTAATTGTCAATAAGTTGTTTATAAATTTGATAAATTGTTTATCATTTATTATATCTTTGATCTTCATTGGAAATATCTTTACTATGGGTATTAATGTTTACTAATATGTTTGTCTAAGTCCATGCAACTTATAGGTTCATTATTAAGACTTAGAAGCTTCTAAGAAACCAAAACACACAGTAACGGTCGACCTTTAGCGAATGGTGGTGGACTGAAAATCTTATAGCGAGCATTGAATTTTTAGATTTGACGAAAGAGGTCAACTTATAGCAAATGGCGGTCGACTAAAAATATTACAAATTGCTTCGGATTTTGAAGTAGAGAAAAGCGATCGACCAAAAGTGAAGATAGGTCGACTGAAAATTGGACAGAGTCGAGATTAACTTCTTGAAATGCACTTGAGCGATCAACCGGATAAGAAGAGCGGTAGACTAGTGTAGACAACCAAAAATGGAGCGGTTGACCAAGAGCATAACGGTAACAAGGCAATAGGTAGGAAGCGATCGACCAAAAGAGTTAGGTGGTCGACCACTAGACAATTTTTATAAATAGAAGTACTTGCAATTGGAAGAAAATAAAGAGAGAATCATACTGAAACGCTATTGACTTTATTACTCAATTTCTCTCAATAATTAAATGCTTAGCCTAGCTCTCTCATTTCCAAACTTGAGAGTTACATTTGGAGAGCTTAGCTATTAGATTATTTTCATTCCTTCTTTTGTACCTAAACTTACAACCTCTTGTGAAGAAGAGATAAAAGAGTCACGCCCCATAACAGTCAAAGAGAAAGAGATGAAACCCCATGAACAGTCATTGTACGACTTGATTGACGCCCATGAAGTTCAATAAATAATAACTTGGGAGGTTATTGGTTTAAGGAATCTTCAAGGGGGAGTCTTGAAGCGCATACGTAGGGAGGATTGGCCAAACCGCGTTAACAAACATGTTTGCATTTCTCTATCTCTTAACTCTTTATATTTTACAATTCTTTTGCATGCATATTGAGCATAGTTAACTTAGGAAAAAGAAAATATATTATTGTTTTAAATGTATATTGATCTATGCACCCTTTATTTGACCGTAGTGATTATAATTATTAGAAATCTAGGATGAAAATATTTGTGCAATCTATGGAATTTTGATTTGTGGTTAGTTATTAAAAATGGTCCATATGTACCCGTTAAATTGGAAAATGGTACTAATGTTCCAAAAAAACCTTTTGAGTATGACGATATTGATAAATGAAATTGGAGTATGAATGCTAAAAATATTAATACTTTATATTGTGATTTGAATAGATATGAGTTTAATAGAGTCCAAGCATGTGATAAGGCATGTGAAATAAGGACATTACTTGAAATCACATACGAGGACACTAATCAAGTGAAAGAAAATAAATTAAGTATATTTATCCATGAGTATCGATAGAGATGAAACCATTAGTCAAATGTTTACTCGTTTTACTAACCTTATTAATTATTTGAAAGTGGTTGGTAGAATATATCCCTAGAAAGAGTTGATTAGAAAAATTCTTAGATGTCTACCAAGATCGTTAGAACCGAAGGTGAAGGCTATTCGAAGAGGCTGGTTGTGACTCTCCGCGTCAAAATCCGTTCTTTCTTAGTTTATTTCTTTTACAATTTTCGAGAAAAATTTTCTTTTTCCTTTTTATCTACTTTAAACTAGTAAATTTTCAAATATCAAATTTGATGTAAAACTGAAGAGTAGAAATAAAATCAGAGTATGCGAGAATAGTTTTAAATGCTGGAATAAGTTTATAGTTCAAAGTAAAATTATACTAAATAACATGAAATAAGGTCATTTCAAATCCTATCCATTATTAAAATCCTTATCATTCAAACAAATCATTTATTTCCTTTTTGGTCCATTCACCTACTCTGGTCGTGATTCATCTAGATATACCGCAGGCTCCACGGGAAATGCATCCGCTTCCACTCCATCCTAGATAACATGAAATAAGGTCATTTCAAATCCTATCCATTATTAAAATCCTTATAATTCAAACAAATCATTTATTTCCTTCTTGGGCCATTCACCTACTTTGGTCGTGATTCATCCAGATATACCGCAGGCTCCACGGGAAATCCATCCTCTTCCACTCCATGCGTGATCATTTCATTACCTACACCACAAGTACTACGTAAGCCTAAAGGATTAGTAAGGAAAGGGAATATGCATATGTCATGCCTCTCTTTAGTTTACTTGGAATGGGTCCGCCCCGGCCCAATCTTTCATTACGTTCATTCATTCATTCATAACTTGTATTTCGAGCAGGAAATTGAAGGAACACATAATAGATGGTATAGTTTGATTGGCTTCTAGCTCTTTGTGGATTAGATCCGAACTACCCACCCGCCCTTCAACTTCCCATGACATCATTCGTTCATTTCATTTTGCTCACTCATGCATGTGAGTACCAACTGAAATGGCGCTTCCTACTTGTTTCTATTAGCATGATGCATGAAACATACTAATACAATGAAATAAAAGTAACAGAAATGAATAGCAATATAATTAAATGACAGGAATTAAAACAGCGAACTATACATGCAACACATATAGTGAATAACTACATTTATGGTTAAGTAAAGAAGACAATGATAACGAATATTCAACACAGTGAAAAACTTACTTGGTTACACGTCCACGAGAACAACAATAGAAATTGAAGTTAATGACAACCAATTATTAGTACCTACTAAACATACTACTAATTAAATGGAATCATGTACTAACCACAAGTTAACACATACTCAGTAATTAACTTCTTAACAAGCA
Organism: Begonia loranthoides; assembly: GCA_022433065.1. NCBI lineage: Eukaryota > Viridiplantae > Streptophyta > Magnoliopsida > Cucurbitales > Begoniaceae > Begonia > Begonia loranthoides. The sequence continues at coordinate 2,027,583 of CM039473.1, read as the reverse complement.
TGCTTGATAAGTGAAGGACAACAAAATGATCAACGAATCTAATAATCGGATATGATTAGAAATATGCCAATAATTTGAAAACAACTAATAACCGAACTTGCTTAGAAAATTCTACAACATATCAATTTAGCATGCTAGTCAAGTGTATCGATACGAATAGTTATTACAAAATAAAGACAAGCTTGAATTCAGGTACGGTTAATAACTTGTTAAATAATTTACATGCTATTCTTGACATATTCATCGGATTTATACAAACAAAAGACATGAACGACATGCTTTATTCTTCAAAATATTGAACATCGATTTACGAGGGAATATACAGCGAGCCATTTAACTACACATGCTTGAAGGTTCGTTTAGTAATTTAAATACATAATATGCTGAATAAATCATTTATAAGATCTACAAAACAAATGATTAGTTGGAAACATGATCTACAATTTGTAATTTGCAGGAAATGTGCCGAACAATTTGGTACTAAACAAGCCAAGGATGCGTATATTTCCTATCTAGAACCAAGAGTCAACCATGTATTATGCTAGATTTCAAATACAAAACTAGTTCTATCTCACATACTTATCAATAAAATAGAGCATAGACATAAGTAATAAATTGAAACGAATCGTTAACTGAATTAGTCTAGACATGCTCGGATTTATGAGATTTACAGTAAGCAAACCAATAATTACAAGTTACTAAGAAGTAATCACAGCAGTGAAACATTTCACAAAAACCAAATCATGGCTTATGCAGTTCATAAGGTATTCATGCTTATCACATCATCCTACAAATCTTCCATTCATTATTCATTTCATCCTTAGGTATGCCCTTTCAATAATCATAATAAGGATATATACAGAAATCAACACAATAGCTAGATATAAATCAAAGAAATTTTGCAAAGAATTGACAGCAATACATCTAGCACAACATACACACTCTACTTGTGGTGTAGGGTCTCCACATGGCCACAACTCAACCCAATTCCTTACCTAAATTGGAGAAAACCAACAGGGACAACAATGATAGAATTGCAAATTTCCACCGTCTACAGTGAGTACACAATCATCCACCTCCGTAAGTCTTCCTAGGATGGACTTAATACTTGAACCTTATAACCCTAAAGAAGTCTCCCTTCCCCAATTTCTCTCTCTAGCTGAAACGCTCTCTCCCAAGAAAGAGATATCTATATTCTTGAAGAAGGCTCCAAATCAGAGTTTAAAAAGATGGGATTTACCTGGAGGAAGTCGACGTGTACCAATTAGGGAAGAGAAACGTGTGAAAATAGAGCAACGTGATCTGGCCATGGAAAGATCGTATCTCCAGATTGGGGTTCGTTGCTACCTTCCCGAGTTTTCCTCTCTAAATTTGTTATTTAAATTTTTATTCTCGCAAAACTGGGGGCTTTCGGACAAGACTTTGCCTCAGCACGTGGCGTCTGCACTCGTCCAAAAGCACCCAAAATTGGTACAAATTCAAGTCAGATGCGCCCCGATCTCGTCAGCATAAATCTTCTGCATCATCCGAATGTATCCAGACTTTGTACAGATTCAACTCGAACGAATCACAACCCCGTCCAGGATCGTCCGCGGTCATCCGCAAAAGACATGGTCAGCTTCAAGACGTGAGGACTCGTCCCAACTTTTATTCCCAAGATTTTTATGTTGGTACGGGTGCCGAGTCTCGTCCTCATGGTGTCCGCATTCATTTGAAATGATTCGAGATAATTTTCTTTAATTTTTCTTAACTTAAATTTTGTCTCGTAAAATATTCCACAATTTATACGTCATAAAATAACACGTATTGGCACGAAATGAACTACGTTAATTATTCCAAATTGATTACATCGTATGAACGGGAAAAACGATAATGGGGTGTTACACTGGTGACCTTAAAGCTCTAAAAATGGAAGAACTAATTGGATCACTCATGACTCATGAGATCACGTTGAAGGACAACGAGGAAGTAGAGCAAAAGGAGAAAGAAGTCTCCAAAAGAAATGATATAGTTCTTAAAGCCTCATCAACCAATCTAGATGACTTCGTGGAGGAGGATGAAGATGAAAAAATTAAATTCATAACCTTGAAGTTTAACATTGTTTTCTTTTGATGCAGAAAACCCAAATACACCAAAACCAATTGTCCAAAAGCAAAGAAGATATCAAGAGCCTCTAAGAAGAAAGCATTCAAAGTCACATGGGATGATAGTGATGATGATTCATCTTCCAAAATTGAAAAAGTATTTAACTTTTGCTTCATGGCCAAGGAGGATAAGGTACACAACTCATCTAGCGATTTAGATGATAATGATTATGATTATGAATTGCTAGATGCTTTCAATGAATTGTATGAACAATTCAACTTGCCTAAGATCAAATATAAATGGTTGAAAAAGAAAAATGACAATTTAGTGAAAAAACATGTTGATATTGTTAAATCATTTGAAAGATAAATTAGTGAATTGAAAATTAAGAATGATGAATTGATTGCTATCGGTCAATCATTAGATAATGATGTATGTGAATTAAAAGTAATAAATGATGATTTGAACAATATTGTGCTTAATTTTAATAATAGTAGCAAGCATGTGAACATACTATTAAGACAACAAAAAAGTTACATTCGATAAAGTGGAAATCGGTTATAAACATGTAATATCCCAAAATTTTGAGCTAAGGATACGACTTAAGTGATAATTCTGGGGTTTTTGGAGCTAAAATGGACGATTAAGGTGTGATCAAGATAAACATATTTGGAATAAGCGAATTGTGATACCCCGTGTTATATATTAAGTCTAAGAGGACGATTAATGATTTATTGGAATTAACTTAGGTAATTTAATATATTAGTCAAGTGAAACATATTTGGATAAAGTGAACCAAGAAACCAGATTATTTAGCTTAGTGGAAGGATTAAGGTTATTGGAGAATTGTTCGGTGATATTGAAGTTAGATATGATGATGTTAGAACTAGATTAGTGAATTATTGTCTGTGAAATTGGAGGTGACGGATAAAAGCTTTTGTTTAAAGTATTGATAAGTGAAAATATATTTGGATATAGTATGGATATCGTAAGGATTGAAAGGTTGAGAATAATAAAGTTCTTGACAATTATTGAAAATTGACTTAGATAAAAGTGAATGAATAATAGTGGAGCTTATAGTATAAGTTTAAAGATAGTTTAGATAATATATATGTGTGTATATATATATATATATATATATATATATGTTCATATATATATATATATGGATTTAGTGTGTAGTAGTTTGGAGAAGATGATGTTGCATGGAAGATATTACAATTACAATTAAGAACTCACGTTATGGTTACAATGTATATATATGTATATTTATCACGTTATACAATAAAGTATATATATATATATATATATATATAATCTGAAGAAATAAGTCGCGAGCGATCTGCCGGCTGTTTGTCCAATGCGTCGATTGTTCGGCATGATCGGCCAGTGATTTGGAATTTAGCTGCTGATCAATTTGGATTGGCGATTGATTGTCCAAACAAGAACCGTTCGACTAGTGAATTGGACAGTCCCCTGGAATGGAAACGCCGTCGCCTAGAAGCTAGGTTGATGTTTAACCCGTCTGGACGATGAGGAGTCTCTCCTTTGGCCTCCCATCTTCAGTGGGACGCTGAAGAGTCATTGGAAAGTGGCCTATAAATAGAGATGTGAGAAGCAGAAACATCACAAAGATGAAAATTATAGGGAAACTCTATTGAAATTTTAAGAGAACTTGTGTTCCTATGTTCTGTGATTTTGTGTGATAAGCAGTGAAATGATGTGGTGAGATAGAGAGCCAAGAGAGTTTTAGAAGAAAGGAGAACGTAAGGAAATGAGGAGCTTCATCTTTCTGTCTTTTGGAATTAAGCTTATGTCTCTCTAGTTTTGCTTCTGAATTTGGGTTTTGGACAAGTGGGTCTGTGAGAGTCTAAAGTTGCATGCCAGAGAGAAATATTGTGAGTTTTGAGAGATGGTGAAGTTGCATGGCCAAGGGTGAGACTCTAGAGTTTTTGAAAACCATGAGGAGCTGCTGTGATTTTCATGGAAATTTAGAGAGAGATAGAGCAGTGAGTGTGAAACAGTCTGTGATCGAAGGGAACCACTAACTATGAGTTTTTGAGAGGAAGAGGGTAGCAAGCATAGAGAGGGAGAGACGACATGAATAGAGGATTTATAGAGAAGAGAAGATTTGGCGCTTTTGCTCTTGTATGCTTTGGGTAAGCCATGCTCTTCCATGAATTTTGTTACTGTTAAGTTAGATAATTGAATTTGTGTATTTGGATTATTATGATGGGTAGTAATCGGATGGTTTATAAGTTGTTATATGTGATTGATAAATTATAGCCTCAATTTTCATAACCTTTGGAACCATGTATAGATTAAGTTGGATTTGTTGAAGTTTTGCATTGGTTGTTATATTAAGTATGGTGAAATAAGAGTACACTATTAATTGCATTTTTGATCTCTATCGCATGTATTGCTATATTATTTTTGTAGGAAAAATAATATCTGCCCTAATATGTATGGGAAGTCATGTGATGTTGAAAACATAAATCAGTTGTGTTGGAATAAACTGTTAAGTGGATTAATATTCATGATTAACCCGATTCGATGTCTACTAAATGGCTAAACTTAGTTGCTGTTCTTTAGGTTTTGGGTGTTAGAAATAATTAAATGAATAAGAAGATATTGGGTTACTCACTATTGGTAGTTAGGAGTTGGGAATTATATTATTGGAAAATAATTATTGATGCCTATATGTGTTTAATTATGAATAGGGATTTGGAAGGACAACTTTAAACACTAAAACTAGCAAAGGACTCCAAGTAAGTGATACTGCATGTGTTTTGTCTGAAAGGGCCTACATCACGTGAATTAGGGTTTGTTTGATGTTTGCTTTTACTTGATTTATTGTTTATTATTTGGTGTGAAATGTATGTTTATTAGATTTAAGTTCAATTCCTTAGTTAGAAATGGATTACGTTTTGAGGATACAATCGATGAACACGTTAGATAAAATTATATGCTCACAACAACATTAATACTTAAAATCCTAAAGTACATGAAAGTGAATAAACGTAAATAGGTGGTTAGAGATGTGGGTTCTTGAGTTGATCACTTAGGTGTGTGCCACGGGATGGCCACTGGGCATGTATTAGGTGTGTGCCACGAGATGACCACCTTGTGCATAAACCGCTCTACCTTGTCAAGTTGACATCTCTAACACTTGTATGGGTAACTGAAACTAAATGAAAATGAAACTATAACAGAATTAAACAGAATAAGTAAATGGTTGTTTGTGTGGTCCGGTTGGTTACGCCCAGCACATAAATAGAAGAAATCACAGTAAAAGGCAACAAAAACTAATACATAAACGAAAACATAATAGAAAACAGAAAACTTAGTACAGACTTTAAAAGTTGCATGTGTGTTTCATGTTTTACATTTATACCGCTTAATGAGCTTCAGGCTCATAGTTAAGTCCTGTGATATAGGTAAGGATCCAATTATTGGATAAAGCTTGTTGAGGACGCAGCTGATGGGGTGTTGCTAGGTTGAGTTTTTTGTAATGTTGGTGATGGTTACTTTGGTGGGTTATGGCTGAGTCAATGAATTTTTAATATGCTACATATTTCAACTATTTTAAATGATGTGCTATTGAGAGATATATTTTTAATAGTGTTCAAGTATTAATGTTGGTTTAATGTTTTCAAACTGCTAAAATTATATGGTTTTGTAGTTAAGACTTCAGTTGTTTGTTACTATAGTTTTTCCCTCATGCAAATGTTTTAAAAGAAAGAAATTTTTTATATGATAAAAGTTACGGGATGTTACAAATGGTATCAGAGCATAACCAGGTCAAAATCGTTTTTGTAGACTACCAATAGTGCAAAACTTAACGCTGGGATACTTCATTAACTGTAAGTATTAAGTATAGAGTTTGATTAGGAATAGTGTTTTATTTATTGAATTAATTTATAGGCAAATATAATGGTGAGGGGAAGAAGAGGGCATGCCCATAACAATAATGTTGTAAGGGATGAACCCACTAACCAAGGAAATAATGAACCTACTGTACAAGAAGATAACGGACCTACCAAAAGATTGAAATTAACCTAAGAGGAGGAGGAGGGGGGTGAATTAGGTTATTAAACTTTTTCGTGTGATTATTAATTTCTCTAACCGTAAATTACTTATCACAATTATGCAAGCAAGTAAAACACAATAGTAAAGAGAGGGAGTTAAAGAAGTGACACCGATGTGTTTACGCGGTTCGGCAATTCGGCCTACATCAGCACTCCAAGCTTTCCTCTTGGGGATCCTTACTATCCAATCTCACTGATTGGTCAAGTTTGACTTCCAAGTGTCAAATAAACCTTTTACAGCAACTGATTTGTAGGGCGTTACCCTTCTTATTCAATTACAATTCTCTCAAAATAAAAACTCTTAACCTCTACAATCAACCACACAAATATAGTTAATCACCATAGGCTTGCGTGAGGGTCGTATTTCGTACACGTTTAGTAAGCTTGATGATGAATCAAGAATTTGGCAGAGTTTCGGTACATTTTTGCGTTGGGTTCTCCATCCTCGGAGTGCCTTCTATTTATAGTTTTCTCCAGTTTCGGTCAACCCAAACTTTTCGGTTCGACGTCATCTTACCGTTGAAAATTAGCCATTAAACATTTCTGCACTTTTTCGGTCGCAACACTCGACTAGGTCCTTCGCCGCTTTGCGTCCTTCGGAGCTCTTTGTGTACATTTTCTGTCGCATTCTTCATCCAAGCCTTCGACCTCATTACATCCAAAAAATACACAAAATATTACAGATTCAAACTATGAGCTTTTTCAGTCAAGGTCTTCAACCGCGGCTTTGACTATGTCAAGTCCGAAAAACGCATGAAATCTTCTAGAGGCAAACTTTATACTTTTTCGGTCACATTCTTCCACTGTGGCTTCGATCGCGTCACGACCAAAAACCTAAGATTGCACAACATACAATATTCAGACACATCAGGTACATTCTTGCTTCCTAAAAATCTTCGAGGTTGAATCTATAATGTGTTTCAGTCGCATGTCTCCACTAGAGCTTTGACCGCGTCATGTCTGAAATAGTCCAGAGTAATCTATACCTCTTTTTGGATGGCAACTTCGACCACACATCAGATCGCGGTGTGTCCAAAAAGCGTCAAGAAAACTCTAGAAGCAATCTGTCTCGTTTTGCGATCGCATATCTCGTCTGCCACTTCGAGCGCACTGCGTCGAAAAAACTCCAGTGTACAATGCTTCTTTCAAACTCGCATTTCTCAAATTCTTTAAGTCCCACAATGATATCTTCTCACTACATGAACTTAGATAAACTCGTTAGACAACATTAATACCCTAATTTAGGTATTTCCAATATAATCAATATTTTTGCGTAAAGAGTAAATTCAACAAATAAATAGTTTATTAACATTATCAATACAATCATCATCAAAATAAATATAGCTAACACACTTAGGCTAACAATCTCCCCCTTTTTGATGATGAAAAAATAGTTAAAGCATGTTTATGGTTCCTTGCATAATTTGATTTCTCACCCTTAGTTTTTGCAATCTTTTCTCACTTTCAATTCATACACAACATGCCACAACTTATACCAAAAACTCTCCGCCTTTTTGTCTCAATCAAAAAAGGAAAAAATGTATAAGAGAAGTTTGTTAAAATACAAGTCTCCCCCTTAGTCACTGCCAAAGAAAATTATATAAATATTTAAAAACAATAGGCATGGTAACGTTTGTTTTTAGGCGTCCCCAAAAAGTATTATTAACCTACAAAGCAATCAAAATACTCCAAATATCCAAGATGCATTCATAGAGTCATAATATCAAGTTATACATGCATGAAAGTAAAGCAGACCAATAATTTAATTCAATTATTTCCAACCAAATATGGAAATATAGCCATTATTCCAATCATACATCCATGAAAATACAAGCATGAATCTAAACGTCTGGAAGATTTACATCATCAATGGAGGGAAGAGGTGGAGTCAATGAAGACGAAATGTTAGGATGAGCCGAAGGATAGGGAGGGACGGTGTTCCAAACACCGCGAGAAATTTCGTCAATACACCTATCCAAGTGGTCAAACCTAGCAGACATGATATCAAAATGACCGTCAATAGTCTCTAATCGGCCCATCATTTGCATCATAAACTCATATTGCCAATTCACAGTCTCTTAAGTCGAGCAATCTCAGATGTAGAAGCTGAAGGTTCTCATCGTGATGGAGCAGGACAAGAGGAGGGACCAGCCTGTGAGGAGGTGGAAGGGTGAGCAAGATGATTCAACATCGTCTAGATGCTGAATATCTTCGGCTAAAGTTGAAGCTACACGATTAGCCTTCAAAATCAATTGGTCATTGCTATCCATAGCAAAACCCATTCTAAATATGAATAGAATAAACATCCATACTCCTTATAGACAAGGATGGCTCAGAGGTGGGAAAAGGTGTAACATCCCGTAACTTTTTCCATATAAAAATTTTCTTTCTTTAAAAAAAACACTCGTAAGGGAAAACCAGAGTAACAAACAGCAGAAGTCTTTTATATTAAAATACCACAAACCAGTAATTTAAAGCTATTAAACAAACACATGTAAAACCTTAATTTAAAACAATTTGAAGTCATTACACACTTGAATACTTTTAAATACATTTATTCCATTTCCGTGAGCCATAACCCAAGGTCAATGTCGCCATAGCACAAACGCCCAACCCGGCAACACTCCATCAACTACGTCCTTTATCAGCTTTAACCAATCATCGGCTCCTTACCTACATTAATGGGACCTATCTATGAGTCTAAAGCTCAGTAAGCAGTATAAACGTAAAACATGAAATACACATATAACTTTTGTAACATGATATACAGTTTTCAGTTTTACTTATCTATTACTCTTCATGTCTTTTACTGTGATTTATTAATGTTCGTATACAGTCTTCTGTTTTACTAATCCGTTACTATTTCTGTCTTTTACTATTATTTATTCTGTTTCTGTGCCGGGCAGATCCAACCGGACAACAAAAACCCTTGTTACATATTTTCCATTTAATTCTGTTACTGTTCTGTTTTCATTTAGTTCTAGTTACCCATCCAATTATTAGAGATGTCAACTTAACAAGGTAGAGCGGTTTATGCACAAGGCGGCCATCCCGTGGCACACACCTAGGCGACCAACTCAAGAACTCACATCTCTAGCCAACTATTTACGTTTATTAATTTTCGTATACTTTAGGATTTCATATCTTAACGTTGTTGTTCGCATACAATCCTATCTACATATTCCTCAACCGTATCCTTGAAACGTGATTTGTTCTAACTAAGGAATTGAACCTAAGTCTAATAAACATACAATTCATAACAAGCAATCAAACAAATAATAAACACCCCGTAATTCCCGTGATGTAGGCCCTTTTGGACGAAACACATGCAGTACCACTTACCTGGAGTCCTTAGCAAGTTTTAGTGTTTATAGTTGTCTTCCACAAAACCTATTCATAATTTAACATATGAAATCATCATTAATAATTCTACAATATATAGGACAATATTTCTTAATTTATTTCCTTTTCTCATCCTCCAACTACAAAGTAACAACACCTCACCCATGCCAAAGAATCCATCCAAAATCCAAATAGTAGCATTCAACCCCCTTCCCACTAAACGACAAGAGTATAGACTGATTGATAACCAACAAAATCTTAACTTCAACTAACGTGCATTGCACAATCAACTTAACAATTACAATCAGAAACCAACATCCAAAACCTTACTCCTTTAAATATCTTCTCCAATAATTCTACATAATAACACCCCTAAACAATCAAACCAATATCTAGACAACTTTCTCAAGCAATAAGCCAAGTAAAACAATAATTCATGCATATAGTGCAATATCTTAAACTGAAGGACAACAAGTAGTATATTCATCTATTTCGAACTTTATGACCAGAACAATTAACCAACGAATTATCATTAACCTCAGGCAGTAATCATTCTAGTATATTTTCCACTTTATACCAACAGAATAATAATTAGACTCCATTGTACACTCACCAATCTTGGCAATATCACAAACCCAAAGCATCATATTTTCATCAATAAAACATGGTATAAGAACCATACGTAAAGAACCCAAAACTTGAAGAATCCAAAAGACAGAATATGAAACTCCACCTTTCCTCACTGTTTCTCCTTCACAGCTTCACCCTCACGGTTTGCTTCCAAAGCTCTAAAATATCCTTACAATTTCTTCCACAACCCAAACTCTAGAAGCAACACCCTTCGTTGCTTCCAAAACCAATCACTCACTGTCTACTTCTCACTCTCCTCAGTCTCACTTTCTCAAACCTTCACATGATCTCACACATAAATCACAGAACCCTTCCCTTACACTCTAATGATTTCACTCATAATTTCAGCAGAGTAACCCTTTGCTTTTCTTCTATATGAACCCTCGTTCCTTCGGTCCTCTATTTATAGGCCACTTCCAATGCCTCTTCAACATCCCACAGAAGATGGAGAGCCAAGGGATGTAGCCTCTTCAATATCCAGACGTGTCCAACGTAAACCTAGAAGCTTCTAGCGATGCATTTTCTATTATGGGTGATGACTCTTCATTTTCGCTACCATTCAGTTTAGTGGTTGATTGCCCCAGTCGATTGTTTTCTTTGGATGATCGATTGCCAATCACCAAAATATCTTCTACTTCAAACGCCGGACGATCGAGCCGAACAATCACATCCTTGCCATCCGACCGCCACGATCGACCATGGACCACTTCTTATGATTATATAGATATATTACATGTTATTCCATAATGTGACATATATATGCAAATTTATATTTTGTATATATATTACATGAGGTCTTAATTACAAATTCTAATATCTTCCATGCGACTTCATCTTCAAACCAATATGCACTAAATCTATTTTTTTTTTTTTTACTAATTTTGCTAACTGTTAATCTAGTTCATATCGTCCCATCTAACTCTAAATATTATCACACCATTCTCTATAACCATAATCCTTTCCCTAAACTAAGTATGGACATATTTCGGGTATCGTAGTTCACTTTCCAAACATGTTTCTCTTGACTAATATCTTCCAATTGTCCAATTAAACTCCTAACATCCTAAAATTATCACATAAGTCTTGTGCTTAGCTCTACAAAAGTTAGGGATATCACAAAAGGGACTTCCATCATTCGAAAAAGGTTTAAGAGTAGAATATTTAATGGAAGAGACTTTGTGCTACTATGTGCAGCGTCAATCATTTGATTGAGAATTAAGTACCCCAAATTCAATGGAGTACCACTATAGAGACGTCGCATTACGTATAAATCCGTATAACTAACATGTTTCTAATGACCATCTCTTGGCAACACATTATATGACAACGTGTGATGAATCACACGTGCCCGTATGTTGAGATCATTTGCCTTAGGTCTCAATGAAAAGTTTCTAATAGGATCTCTCAAAATTTGCTCTAGTAATCCATCGCCGATCTCGGTGTTATGAAAGTCTGGCTCAATTTTCCCATTGTAATATGGTTCGCAAGGTTTCCATACTTAAAATCTAAGAACCGGTTGAGAAATTACAAAGTAATCTTGATTTCTTTGTCGTACAGAAAACTTTTAAACTTAATTGGGTCCAATGAATACAAAGCATTTCCATAAAACATCCTAATGGTTGTTTCAATATACGACCCATCAAATGTGAACAACTTAAACAAACCCATTTGCATATACATTCCTTCCAAGTTCAAACTCGATAAACCCATAAATGAAATTTTTCTTGACAAAATTAACGAGTGTTCCATATATTCTTCGTCATATCTTGTTCTGCAGTGATCATTGGCAAATAATCGAGAGCGATTGACTGAAGGAACAATTGGAATACTTGGATTAGTAGAGGAACTTTGTTTTCTAGACAGATGGTGTGCCATTGAGAGTTAAACGAAGAAATGAACTCTGAAATGACCTAAAATCGGAGAGAAAGTGATGAATATTGCAGAAGAGAAAGTGAGTTGTGGAAGACACCAAAAACATGAGAGAATAAGGGAAAGAGATCCTCGATGAGATCTAGAAATCACCGAAGAGGGATGAGAATCAATTTTTGATTTGACTGATTAGGGTTGGGTCAGCCTAATTTAACACGCGATTTGGTCCATCGACATTATTGGGTCGATCAAAAATTGTCAAAAACTAGGTAGATTTAAAAACTTTCATTTGACTATTTTTCAAAAATAACTCAATCCAAACTTATGCATCAAAATTTCGTAACACTAAATCGATCTAATATAATTGAATTGGCATAAAAATTTATGAGATTTTTTTATGCTGATTGATCGAGGAACATTAAACATAAATGAATTCGAATACCACAAAATGTTTTCTCATCTAGAGGCTTAGTGAAAATATCCGTTAATTGATTTTTACTATTCATGAATTCAAGAGCAATGTCACCCTTAGACCCATGATCATGGATAAAGTAATGTCGAATCTCAGTGTGTGAATGAAGGATTAGATTTTTGGAAATATTAATTGCACTTGTGTTATCACACTTAATTGGAATTTTCTTGAAGATTTTTCTATAATCTCCCAAGGTTTGTTTCATCCAAAGCAATTGAGCGCAATAACTTGCGGCTGCAATATATTCACTTTCGGCCGTAGAAAGTGCAACCAAAGTTTGTTTCTTAGAGAACCAAGAAAATAGAGATTCTCCAAGAAATTGTCACGTTCCACTTATGCTTTTTCTATCAACTAGACTTCCCACATAATCGAAATCGGTATACCCTACCAAATCAAAAGATGCACCTTTGGGATACCACAAACCAAGACTACTGGTCTCACTCAAATATTTGAAAATTCTCTTACGATATTTAAGTGAGACTCATTGAGAGAGGATTAAAACCTAGCACATAAGCATACATTAAAGAGAATATCAGGCCTACTTGCGGTTAAGTATAAGAGAGATCCAATCATGCCATGATATTTGTTTATATCCACATCTATTCTATTTTCGTCTTTATCCAATTTTATGGATGTGCTCATAGGAGTTTTAGAAGGTTTGGACGAGTCCATACCAAATCTTTTAATGAGCTCATTGACATATTTTTCTTGATTTAAGAAAATCTCATCTTGAGATTGTCTAATTTACAAACCAAGGAAGAATTTTAATTCGTCCATCGTACTCATCTTAAATTCACTTTGCATTAAATCTGCAAACTATTTGCAAAGTGTTTCATTGGTAGAACCAAAAATAATGTCATCCACATAGATTTGCACAATCATAATGTCTTGATCATTGTGCTTAATGAACAAGGTAGAATCAAATTTTCCTAAAGTGAAGTTTCTTTCTTTCAGGAATTTACTTAAATGATCATACCAAGCTCTTGGTACTGGCTTGAGGCCATAAAGAGCTTTATGAAGTATATATACATAATCAAGTTGATCATAAACTTCAAATCCTAATGGTTGCTAAATCCATTAAGAAAAGCACTCTTCATATCCATTTGATAAAGAGTGAAATTCTTGTAGCAAGCCAAAGTCAAAATTATACGAATAGATTCTAAACGAACAACCAATGCAAAAGTTTCTTCAAAACCAATTCTTTCTCTTGATTATACCCTTTTGCAACAAGTCTTGCCTTATTCCTAACAACAATTCCACTTTCATCTAACTTATTCTTAAACACCCAATTTGTTTCTATGATTGAATGATCCTTTCGCTCTGGAACAAGTTCCCAAACATTGTTCCTTTTAAATTTGTTCAATTCCTCTTGCATGACCATCAACCAATTTTCATCAAATTTGGCTTCTTTGAAATTCTTAGACTCTATTTGAGAAATAAATGTCATATTGCACACATGTTCCTAAGGGAAGATCTAGTTTCGACTCCTAGTTTGGGATCACCTAGAATATCAACAATTGGATGACTTTTGGCATACCTCCAATCCTTTGGCAAGTCATCATGATTATCAAAATTTAAGTTTCCCTCTAAGAGTTGGTCTTGAGATTCGTGAGGAGGACTTTCAAAAATCTCCTTCCCTTTTTCTCCTGATTTTCTAACTAATTTTCTAATTCGATGATAGGTTTCTCAATACTAGGGGTAAGAATAGATTTGTTAAAAGTAACGTGCATGGATTCCTCAATCACTAACATTCTTTTATTGAAGACCCTATAAGCTTTGCTTGAGGAGGAGTATTCTAGAAAGATTCCTACATTCGTCTTAGAGTCAAATTTTCCTAGATTGTCCTTGGTGTTAAGAATGAAGAACTTGCATCCAAAAGCTTTGAAATGGCTAACATTTCGAGTCCTACTATTCCAAAGTTCGTAAGCGTTGGGAAGATCATTCTTACTAAGCATTGTTCGTGCTAGTTCTTGGAGAGAACAATTTTTCCTCTTTACAACTCCATTTTGTTGAGGGGTTCTAGGGGAAGAGAAATTGTGTTCAATGCCATATTTTTGACAAAGGGCATCGAATTAATTGTTTTCAAATTCACCACCATGATCACTCCTAATTGTGAAAATGGTGAGCTCTTTCTCATTTTGAACTTTCTTCCTAAAGCTAGAGAATACTTCAAAGATTTCGTTCTTTGTTCTGAAGAAGAAAATGCATGTATATCATGAAAAATCGTCCACAATCACATATGCATAATGTTTTTCCCCTAAGCTTGAAACCTTAGATGGATCAAAAAGATCCATGTGAAGTAATTGGAGAGGCTTAGATGTAGAGATATATTATTTGGAAGAGAAAGAGCTTTTAGTTTGCTTTCCTTTTTTACAAGCATCACAAACTCTATCTTTTTCAAACAACATTTTAGGAAGACCCCTAACCTGATTGTTTTTCAAAATCCTAGCTAAAGTATCCATTCCAACATGTCCTAATCTTCTATGTCAAGTCTAATAATTATTAGAATCATTAGCACTAAAACACTTTTCAATATTGCATGAAACGCTAGACAACTCAATTGCATAAATATTCTCATGCCTATATCCCATAAACAAGATTTTCCCATTTGAATCATCAATAATCATGCAAGACCTAGCCTGAAAAATAACTTTATAACCTTTATTACATAATTGGCTAATACTCAACAAGTTATGCTTTAATCCATCAACTAATCAACCATCTTTAATAATGGGATTAGAAAGGTTACCTATGTTGCCAATCCCAATTATCTTTCCTTTTTGGTTACCTCCAAAAGTAGTGGTTCCTTTCTTGTCTTTGATGGAGGTTAACTTTGCGAAGTCTCTTATCATATGTCTTGAACATCCAATGTCTAAGTACCACTCATCTTTTTCCGGAGAAGCCTCAACCTACAAGCACAAGTCATGTTGACTTTTTAGGTACCCAAATCTTTTTGGGTCCTTTGGGGTTAAATTTGGTTCCTTTTGGAACGCAAACAAATTTATCAACATCTCTATTTCTACTAACTTTTGAAGGATAGTAAAATTATTTAAGACCAATTGCATTACAAGTGTAACATGTGGACGGTTTGACAAAGAAATTTCTATAGTTTTTTTCTTTTGAAAGGGTTGATATCCCAACTTCGCTTTGTCAAACGTCCTTTTTTGCTTTCCTATGAGCATATTCAAATTTTTGCTCCCACTAGTGAAATCAAGAACAACTTTATTCAAATCAACATTTTTAGCTTTCAAAGTGCTAATCTCATTCTCAAGTGATGTAAGATACATATTCAATTCTACATTTTTAGTTTTCAACTCACCAATTTCATTTTCAAAAGATTGCATACTATCAACATGCTTCTTCACCACACAATCATTCTCAGTTTTCAATTTCTTATATTTAGTTTTAAGCAAGTTACATTCTTCAAGCAATTGTTCAAACTCATCAACTAAATCATCATCATTATTATAAAAAGGAGATTCATGTACCTCATCCTCCTTCGCCATGAAGCACATGTTGACAACTTCTTCGCTCTCAAATGATGACTCTTATTCCCTATCGCCCCATGTAGCTTTTAATGCCTTCTTTTTGAAGCCTTTGGTTGTCTTATTCAATTGGGGACAGTCAGACTTGTAGTGCCTGGGTTTCCCACACTCGAAGCAAGTGATCTCCTTGTCCTTTTGTGGTCTATCTCTCTTGAGTTTCCTTTTCCCTTGCCACTTCCTCCATTGAAGTAGTTTGCTGATTTTCCGAGATAGAAGGGCAATCTCATCATCATCTTCTTCTTTCTCCTTAGATTCTTCTTGTCACGACCTGAAGATGGGCCAAACAGAACTGTCGGGTTAGGTAACTAGATGCTCAAAGAGAACTTGATCACCCAGCTCAAGGTGTGTGTTTTAGCAGAAGACTTATAAATATTTAATTCGACCTAAAGGATATGGGTCTAGGTTCGAGTAGAGATCACGAGAAAATACCAGTGCATAAATGAAAATATAAATCCAAGTACTGTGCAACAAATCTAATACAACAGTATAAGGTTTACAGACCAAATAGAAATGTCAATATCCTCACCAAATAACGATAACTCGCTCAAATTAAAAATAGCAGAACTCTTCAGCTTTTGATCCTCAACTGCTCTTACCTTTACCTGAAGTATTGGGTGAGGAGTCATTTGGGATGAGTTACTAACTCAGTAAAGTATAGTTATACTAGATGCAGCTTATGCAAAACTAGTTTTTCTCTATTTTTGAAAATAAGGGTATGTTTCTCTTTTTACCGTACACGGATTTTTAACTGAAATCTCTTTATCATATTATAAATCTGGCCCAAGGTCATCGATGAGGCTTTTATCGAAAACTCATTGTATACATAGACAGCTATACTCGTAAAATAGACCATCATCGTTTTACAATCCGAAAACGTCATCAGTGAAAAGGGGTGGTCACTCAAGGACTCACCGCCACTCAGCAGAGAATAGGTGACCACCAGTCAATGATAACACATCATGATATAGAAGAAGTATAAATGACAGCTATCCATAGATCCAGCGCGTCACCCGAGTTACCCGCGATTTGCTCAATAGCGACAACTCATATGATCAAATAGAACAGATACAGTTGCTCGCTATGTGTAGACTTGTTTAACAGCTAAGATACCTAGAAACTCAAATGGACAAGGGTTGCCGACGAGCAAGCTCGACTGTCATGCCACTCGTCAAATGAAACGGTACTTAGGTTAAACAAGCCTCCACAACTGACAACCGTCTGATCTATGGGACAAACCTTTGCTAGGTTTAGGGGCTTATGACTTAGGGAGACATCATCATGCTCCTATACTATTTACAACTTTCAAGAGTTTCAACCTGAGGACACTTCACCAATGCCCCACCTATATTTTTCGCATGTACAACAAATCAACCTTCACGCAGCAGAAAGTTTCAGAGGGGACACTCTCGTGATGCTTTAGCGATAAAGTGTCAAGGCATCAAGAGGATTCATCCCCTAGTATATGCACAATAATTTCAAACCATCTACAGAATTAAATGTGAGAAAACATATACTAGGAAAAACTGTCATGTTGTCGAACAGTCCCCGTCATTTTTCAAATGTGGTATTCCACAAAATAATTATTTTGAAAACAGGATGCGATGAATGCAAGCAAGAGGTATAGAAATCCCTACCTCTTTGGCGTTCCCTCTTGGTACTCGGAGCGACAGTCTCCTCAGGAATTGTATCACACTCGCTAAAATCATCGAAACCAGACAAAGGTATAAACGAGGGAATTCATAAAACGATTCTAGGAAATTAAGCGGAGGGTCCCATACAAGGAATAGGATCCCAACCGACGTGTAATGAGTCATCTAATCCCAACAAAAGTTTTAAATTGTATCACTTGATAAACTAACAGATCATCATCCAAACAACACTCAATCCTTAACATATTGTGCATCACTTGAATAGTTAACAATGTCACAGAATATCTCTCAAACTTAGATAGGATCAACTCTATCATATGAATAACTATAACAGAACCTTAACCCAATTCATTATTGCAACAACATAAACATCCTCAATATTTATCTCTAAAAATAATCTCGAACTACAGTTAATATCCATTATTCAAGATAGCAAACAAACCAAGTTAAAATCTTTAAGTCCACAAATGGTGAAACTAAATGATAGCACAACACCTCTTGAATCCATTATTAAAACCTTAAGCTTAAATTACCATGTCTCAACCTATGCTTAATCACTCCAAAGCACAGCAACATTAACATAATAGAGCCAACCTCAAAGACAACAACAAATTGAGTTTCACTCTCCCACGATTATATATTTATAACTCAACACTTATAATTTCATCCCCCAAATTAAAGACCCAATAATTATTCATCCTTAATCATTTCTTCCTAAACAAAACAGAACATCAACTCTTAAACAAGGATCAGATCATCCCTCTCCCACTGTTATGCAATTGCAACTTAACAATAGTCAAACCGTGAACAACAAATACTTCTTAAAATTTTATCATTTAACTAGTGGCAAAATAGAACATGATATTCGACTATGTCCAGTAAGCAACAACTAAAATGAATGAACCCAACCAAATCAATAGGTAACTTAAACAGAACCCAAACAAATTCCTTCAGTAAATTCATAACTAAACAAAAAATCAAACAACAGAAATGAGTATATCTCCTCGACAAAATGGACATAGCACACAATAGAACATAAATCACAGGGGTTGCCACAGTTCTTTCATCAGTAATCCAGCAACAAAACAGAGGCAGAATGCATTTTCAAATTCCAGGAACAAGGACAGAATCGAGTATTCAGTTTTATCCCATAATTTCCTTAATTCGTCCCCATAATATATAAATGTGTATACACATCATATATTGTATAGCTTACTCCAATTCCCGACTTTTTCCGAACATCACTTGACAACGTTATAATTCTAATATAGCTCTTCAAATTTGCGTAAGTGGCCGTTACGAGACAATTTGGGTAAACTTTTCAACGTTATGATTGATTTCAACACGAAAAATTTATACGTGGAATTTCTTATTTAAAATTTCACGGGTTTTACACCTCTTGTTTACTAGAAGTGGCTTTGAGAGGTATTGTTTTCTTCTTGGGGATTTCCTTCTCTTTGAGCTCCTCTTTCTCATTGGCTCTCATTGTAATCTCATGTGTTATGAGAGAGACAATGAGTTCTTCCATTTTAAGAACCTTGAGATTTCGAGCTTCTTGAATAGCCATTTCCTTTGGTTGCCAATTTCTTGGTAGACACCGGAGGATCTTCCTTACAAGTTCTTCATTGGGGTAAACTCTTCCAAGAACTTTCAAGCTATTAATAATGTTAGTACATCTCGTAAACATTTGACTAATAGACTCATCTTTTTGCATGCTAAAGCGTTCATAATCATGTACAAGCATGCTTAATTTTTTTTTTTTTACTTGGTTGGTTCCTTCATGCGTAATTTCAAGAAGTCACAATATTTCATGCGCATTTTCACAAGCTTGTATTCTATTAAATTCATCCATAGTTAATGCACAATATAACAAGTTAATGGCTTTAGCATTTAGACTTACCTTTCTCATATCTACTTTATCATATTCATCATCTATTTTAGGAACACTTATACCATTTTCAATTTTAATTGGAATGTATGGTCCTTTAGCAATTACATTCCACAAGGCATAATCAATAGATTGCACATATATTTTTGTTCTAGCTTTCCAATACACATAATTATTTCCATAAAAAAATGGTGGCCTAAAGGTGGATTGCCCTTCCATATTCATGTTGTTCATGTCAGAAGCCATATGATTTTCTTACACAATAATTCAACAAATAATCACAACAAAGTTTATAACCTGCTCTGATACCAATTGAAAGATCGAAATTAACCTAAGAGGGGAGATGAATCAGGTTATTTAACTTTTTCATGCGATTATTATTATCTCTAACCGTAAATTACTTATCACAATTATGCAAGCAAGCAAAGCACAATAGTAAAGAGAGGGAGTTAGAGAAGTGACACCAATGTGTTTACGTGGTTCGGCAATCCGGCCTATGTCCACACTCCAATCTTTCCTCTTAGAGATCCTTACTATCCAATCTCACCGATTGGTCGAGTTTGACTTGCGGGTGTCAAACAAACATTTTACAACATTTGATTTGTAAGGCGTTACCCTTCTCATTCGATTACAATTCTCTCAAGCCAAAAGCTCTCAAACTCTACAATCAACCACTCAAATATAGCTAATCCCAATAGGCTTACGTGAGGGATGTATTTCGTACACGTTTAGTAAGCTTGATGATGAGTCAGGAATTTTGGCAGAGTTTTGGTATATTTTTGCGTTGGTTTCTCTATCCTCGAAGTGAGCTTTCTATTTATAATTTCTCTGCTTTCGGTCAAACCAAACTTTTCAGTTGGACCTCATCCGACCATTGAAAACTAGCCATTACACATTTTTGCACTTTTTCGGTCACTACTCTCGACTAGGTCCTTCGATTGCTTTACGTCCGAAAAACTTCGGAGCTTCTTGTGTACATTTTTTGTCACATTCTTTGTTTGAGTCCTCAACTACATTGCGTCCGAATAATACACGACATATTATATATTGCTTTTGTGTACAATTTCAGTCGCATTCTTCATCTGAGCCTTTGACCTCCTCACGTCCAAAAAATACACAAAATATTACAGATTCAAACTGTGAGCTTTTTTGGTCGAGGGCTTCAATCGTGAGCTTTTTCAAACTGTGAGCTTTTTTGGTCGAGGGCTTCCAAAAAACACACGGAATCTTCTAGAGGCAAACTTCATTCTTTTTCAGTCACATTCTTGCATCACGGCTTCGACCGCATCACGACCAAAAACCTCGAATCGCATAGCATACAATATTCAAACACATCATCTATGTCCTCGCTTTGTCCAAATCTTCGAGGTTGAATTTGTAATGCAATTCGGTCGCATGTCTCAGCCGGGGCTTCGACTGCATCACGTCTGAAATAGTCTAGAGTAATTTGTACCCCTTTTTGGATGGCAACTTCGACCGTACATCAGACTGCGGTGTGTTTGAAAAGTGTCAGGAAAACTCTAGAGGCAATCTGTCTCATTTTTGCAGTCACATATCTCGTCCACCACTTCGACCGCACTGCGTCCGAAAAAACTCCAGTTGAAAATGTTTCTTTCAGACTCCCATTCCTCGAATTCTCTAAGTCCCACAATGATATCTTCTCGCTACATGGACTTAGATAAACTCGTTAAACAACATTCATACCCTAATTAAGGGTATTTCCAATATAATCAATATTTTTACATAAAGAGTAAATTCAATAAATAAACAACTTATTAATATAATCAATACAATCATCATCAAAATAAATATGTCTAACACACTTAGGCTAACACCTGCCAATAATGTTGGAGGAAACATTGTACCTGTTAATCCATAAAATAATGGACCTGCTAATAATATTGGAAAGAATGAACCTACAAGTTGGGAAAACAATGGTAAACCTGCTGATTAAGGAATTAATGGACATGCTGTCCAAGGAGTTGAGGAGAATCAGACTGTGCAGGGAGACACAATAAGTCGATTGACTAGTATGGTGGAGTGTTAGTTCTTCTATATTGAACGTCTTATGGAAAGGGAGGAGAATAGAAATCCTCACCCATGGGTGGCACGTGAGGAAGCCGAATGGGAAAAGTTTAGATGATTAAAGCCACCAAGCTTTGATGAGAAGGTATTGGATCCACCCCTGGCTGAAGAATGGGTTAGATCCCTTGAGGACATGTTTGAGTATGCAAGGATAGATGAAGCTGAGAAGGTTCCATGTGCTACCTACCTTTTGGTTGATGATGTGCCATAATGGTGGGACACTATTAAGTCAATGTAAAACATAAAAGAAATAAATTGGACACAATTTAAAGTGATTTTCTTTGATAAGTATTTCACCAAAATAGCTAGCACTCACAAGTTGGTCGAGTTTATGAGTTTTCGAAAAACTACCTCAGTTGCTAAGTACATAAGCAAGTTTGAGGCACTATCTCGATTTGCAACTCACTTGGTGGCAACTAATGATCTTAAGGTGTACCAGTTTGTTCAAGGACTCAAGGCTGAGTTATATCGGGAAATAAATATATATGGTATTGAAGACGTGCCATACTATAGGATAGTAACAAAAGCTTTGGAGTTTGAGGAGGCTGATATGTAAGTTATTAAATAGAGAGAAATGGATCAGAAGCTAAAGAAGAATAGTCAAACTCAACCACAAGTGGATGTGCAGATAATTGAAAAAGGAGCAAAGCGAAAATTCAAAAATAGAGATCAGTCTGCAAATGATAAGCATGTGTGAAACAAGATAGATGCAGCTTTGGTTAGAAACTCTCAGTTGAACCATGTCCTAGGTGTAACAAGAAGCATTATGGTGAATGTAGAGCTGGTACTGGACAGGGCTTCAAGTGTGGAAAGCAAGGACACCTGGTTAAAAACTATCTATTGTTAGTCAAAGAATAAAGAAAAGTTGCACCGTAGGTATTTTTGATGTATGGATTTCAAGAAGATGAGTCGTCTACATCTAGACCAGGTATTATGCGATTCAATAAAATTTAAAGTTTCATTTTATGTGCTCGCTTGGTCTTTTTATATGCTAGCTAGGTCTTTAATTTAGCATATATGTTAGGTATTGATGATAGTAATAGAAAAGGGTACGAGTAGAATATGTATTAGGCATTAGTAAATACCTTTAGACTAAACAAGTTTTGAGCACAAAATTTTTATAATGGGGGAGAAATGTAATATCCCAAAATTTTGTTATGCTAAGCATACGACTTAAGTGATAATTCTGGAGTTTTTGGAGCTAAAATGGACGACTAAGGTGTGTTTAACAGAAACATATTTGGAATGAGCGAATTATGATACATCGTGTTATATGAATATTAAGTCTAAGAGGATGATTAATGATTTATTGGAATTAACTTGGATAATTTAAGATATTAGTCAAGTGAAACATATTTGGATAAAGTGAACCATGATACCCAAATTATTTAGTAGGGGAAGGATTAATGTTATTGGAGAATTGTTCAGTGATATTAAAGTTAGATATGATGATGTTAGAACTAGATTAGTGAATTATAATATGTCAAACTAGAGGTGACGAATAAAAGCTTTTGTTTAAGGTATTGATAAGTGAAAATATATTTGGATATATTTGGATATAGTATGGATATCGGAAGGATTGAAAGGTTGAGAATAATAAGGTTCTTAACAACTATTGGAAATTGACTTGGATAAAAGTGAATGAACAATAATAGAACATATAGTATAAGTTTAACGATAGTTTGGATGATATATATGTTCATATATATACATATGGATTTAGTGCATATAGGTTTGGAGAAGATGAAGTTGCATGGAAGATATTACAATTATAATTAAGAACTCACGTTATGGTTACAATGTATATATGTATATATATCACGTTATGGAATAATTTATATATATATATATAATCTGAAGAAATAAGTCGCGGGCGATCTACCAGCTGTTCATCGAATGCGTTGATCGTCTGGCACTATCGGCCGGTGATTTGGATTCAGCGGCTGGTCAATTTGGATTGGCGGTCAATCAATCCGAAGAAGAATCGATCGACCAGTGAATTGGACAGTCGCTTGGAATGGAAACGTCATCGTCTGGAAGCTTCTAGGTTGACATTTAACGCCTTTGGAGAGTCTCTCCTTTGGCTTTCCATCTTCAGTGGGATGCTGAAGAGTCATTGGAAGGTGGCCTATAAATAGATATGTGAGGAGGGGAAATATTATAGAGATGAAAACCATGGGAAAACTCTACGAAAATTTTGAGAGAAGTTGTGCGACTGGAAAGGATTTTGTGAGATAGAGAGCTGAGAGGGTTTTGGAAGAAAGGGGAATGTGAGGAAATTATGAGTTTCATCTTTCTATCTTTTGGAATTAAGCTTCTATCTCTCTGGTTGTGCTTTTGGAGTTGGGTTCTAGAGAAGTGGATTGGTGAGAGTCTAAAGTTGCATGACTGAGAGAAATATTATGAGTTTTGAGAGATGGTGAAGTTGCATAGCCGAGGGTGAGACTCTGGAGTTTTTGAAAACCATGAGGAGCTGTTGTGATTTTCATGGAAATTTAGAGAGAGATAGAGCAGTGAGTGTTAAGTAGTCTGTGACTAAAGGGAACCACTGGCTGTGAGTTTTTTATAGGAAGAGGGTAGCAAGTAGAGAGTGGGAGAGATGACAGGAATAGAGGATTTGTAGAGAAAGGAAGATTTGACACTTTTGCTGTTGAATGCTTTGGGTAAGCCATGCTCTTCCATGAAGTTTGTTACTGTTGAGTTGGATTATTGAATTTAAGTATTTGGATTATTATGATGGGTAGTAATAGGATGGTTTCCAAGTTGTTATATGTGATTGATAAATTACTGCCTCAATTTTTATAACCTTTGGAATCATGTATAGATTAAGTTGGATTTGTTGAAGTTCTGCATTGGTTGCTATATTAAGTGTGGTGAAATAAGAGTACACTATTAATTTTGTTTTGGATCTCTATTGCATGTATTGCTATATTATTTTTGCAGGAAAAATAATGTCTACCCTAATATGCATGGGAAGTCATGCACTGTTAAAAACATTAACCAGTCGAGTTGGAATAAACTATTAAGTGGGTTAATATTCATGATTAACCCAACTCGATGTCTACTAAATGGCTACACTTAGTTGCTGTTCTTTAGGTTTTGGGTGTTGGAAATAATTAAATGAATAAGAAGATATTTGGTTACTCTTTATTGGTAGTTAGGAGTTGGGAATTATATTGTTGGAAAATAATTATTAATTCCGATGTGTTTAATTATAAAAAGGGATTTGGAAGGACAACTTTAAACGCTAAAACTAGCTAAGGATTTTAGGAAAGTGATACTACATGTGTTTTGTCCGAAATGGTCTACATATAGGGAATTAGGGTTTGTTTTATGCTTGCTTTTACTTGATATATTGTTGATTGTTTGGTGGGAATTGTATGTTTAGTAGGTTTAAGTTCAGTTCCTTAGTTGGGAATGGATCACATTTTGAGGATACGATCGATGAACACGTTAGATAGAATTGTATGGTCACAACAACGTTAATAGTTGGAATCCTAAAGTATACAAAAGTGAATAAACGTAAATATGTGGTTAGAGATGTGGGTTCTTGAGTTGTTCACTTAGCTGTGTGCCACAAGATGGCCACTTTGTGCATAAACCGCTCTACCTTGTCAAGTTTATATCTCTAACACTTGTATGGGTAACTGGAACTAAATGAAAATTGAAGTGTAACAAAATTAAACGAAATAAGTAAATAGTTGTTTGTGTGGTCCGGTTGGTTATGGCTGGCACAAAAACAGAAGAAATCACAGTAAAAGGCAACATCAACTAATACGTAAATGAAAACATAATGGAAAACAAAAAACTTAGTACATACTTTAAAAGTTGCACGTGTGTTTTATATTTTACGTTTATACCGCTTACTGAGCTTTAGGCCCATAGTTAGGTCTTGTGATGTAGGTAAGGAGCCAATGATTGGATAAAGCTCGTTGAAGACATAGTTGATGCGGTGTTGCTTGGTTGAGTTGTTTGTACTGTTGGCAATGTTGACCATGGTGAGTTATGGCTCAGTGAATGAGTTTGTAATATGCCATGTATTTCAACTATTTTAAACGATGTACTATTGAGACAAATGTTTTTAATAGTGTTCAAGTATTAATGTTGGTTTAATATTTTCAAATTGCTAAAATTTTATGGTTTTATGGTTAAGACTTTCGCTATTTGTTTCTCTGGTTTTTCCCTCTCGCAAATGTTTTAAAAGAAAGAAAATTTTTATACGGTAAAAGTTACGAGATGTTACAAAACCATTCCAGAAGAAAAAAGCCTATAAAAACTTCTTTGTTGATCCTTCAATTTGTCATGAATCCAATTCAATTGGTCATAAATATTGTGTGTCCATTGAAATTATACGATAATTTAAAATCTTCTATATTTGTTTGGATTCCTAAAAGAACTAAATCTATAACTAATGGGCCCAAAAAGATTTGGGTACCAAATAAAAGGAATTGATTTTTGTTGTAGGTTGTAGGTTCTCCCATGAATATCAAATGACTTGGATAATTTGAAGAGAGATACCTCAAGTTTTGCCTCCATCACAAATGAAAAGATGAAATACAATTATGGAGGTAAACCATAGGATAAACTTTTTTTATAGTATCACAATTTTTACTCATTTTTATTGGTATCATAGGTTCTAATATTTTTATATCTTTCAATTTGTAATGACCTGATTTTTTTTACTTTTAAAAACATGTAAATTTTAAAACTTTTATTTTATAAAATCAGCGGAAAACTTTTCTTTCATAAAACTCTTTTACAAAATCACAGCGGATAAAACCAATCATTTGAAGAATAAAATAGATAAACCTTTTACATTATCTTTACAAAACATTTTTATAACTATTTTCCTTTCAAAGTCTTTAGCCTAGCCAGCCACAAGACTCGCGCATGCAAATCCTTCATCAACTGCTCTTTAACCTATTCTCATGTAAATACCTACATCATAAGACATAAACTATTAGCGTAACCCTCAATAAGTGATATAAAATAAAAGCAACAATGCACATGTTATGCGACTTTAAAATCTGTATCTGTTTCTATTTTATTAATCTTACTTTATTGGTCTTTTCTTTTGTTTCTATGCCGGGCATTACTCACCGACCCACAAAAGCCATTATTTTTACATTTTCGGTTGCTGGGCATTACTTACCGGTCCAACCTCTTTACTTGACTTTACTTGATCATTTACTTTACATTTATTCGTATTTTATTCTGTTTTCCATTTTAAAATCATGCATGAAAACTATTTTCGTATCGTTTTGAAAACCATGATGCATCATGCTCGTGAATGCATATAGTTCAATCTCCTCTATGTAGGCTTCAAACATGCTTAATCTCATTATCATTATATTTAACTCAAAACTAATAAACAAATTATTAAAAGAACCTATATCTAATAAACATGCTGCACGTATCAATACAATCCTCATAATATGATCACAACCTAACTTAATTATCTATTGAAGCAGTAAATAGTCTACATAAATTTATTAATTCTTGCGATGTAGTCCTTTCGGCAAAACACATAAATATCACTTACCTGGGTACGTAACGCATTTCACACTCCAATTTACCCTTCACAATACTTGAAGAATCAATAAAGTTTAATCATTAATAACCTTCAGCATTCTCCAAACCATTATTTCTTCTTTATTGCTAATAGCATTTTATAATTCAAACCCAACTTTATCACTAAACCCAAAATAACAGAACATATACTCACAGCCTTATCCATCAGGGCAGTAAATGGATTAAACCATAAAAATCTTATCTTATAATCATTGACTCCTACAGTTTCACTTCCCTTATTCTCAACAACCCAATAACTAATATCTTAAAAGTGCAGGACCAAACCAAAGGCTGACAACACAATCGGCAAAACAATACATCATCAGAGCATAACCATCCCCATTTATTCCATTTCTCCATAGCTCAGGAGCAATAACCAAAACAATAAATCAACATTTCATCAACAAAGAACAAGATCCTAAAGGCATTTCCATTAAGAGATTATCCAGAGAGCTTAAACCAACAATAGAGTGCATATTAAACCAACTGAGCATAACATCCATTAATCCTTTTATCTTCTACAATTATTTGATAAAACCCATAAACAAAGAACCATAAACGGAGTACTAACACATTCCATATAGCAACATCTTTTCCTTCACTTCACAGGTTATCTTATACGCATACAATGGACAACACAAAGCCTTCAACCATAAAATCCATAAAAACCATCATACAAATCCATAAAACTTTAACAAAAGGCAAGGGATCTTTTTACCTGAAGAATGCCCAAGACAGTGATGACCCAAGAGCTCCTCCTTCCTTTCTCCTGCTTCTTATCCTTCTTCTCTATAATCTCCAAAACACTCTCCTTTTCTTTCTCTTCACTTTTTCTCCTCTGTCTCTCTCGCTCTCTTCCTCTACTTCGCTCTCTATTTCTCTCTTCTCCCTTGTTGTTCTCTTGGCTACTAGTTATTAGCTCTTCACTCCCATTCTCCCTCTGTCTCTTTCTCTTCTTCAGAGAAGTGCTCCTCAAGCGGTTCATATATCCTAATAAATCTGACCTACCACCTCTTAGCAATTGCTATCTGTAAAGGAAGCCAATGTGGAGAAATTACAAGACTCAAGCCCCTTGGATCTCCATTTTCTTCTCGGGCAAGAGAACCAAATAGAACAGGGTTCACACATTTCACAATGGAACTGGTCAAGTGCCACTTCCTCCCTCCTGTCAACCGCTCACCCATCCACTCCCACGGTGCTTACCCTTGCCCATCGCCTCTATGATTCTATTCACCCAATTCGAAAAGGAGAACAAACTCACAGCAATTTCCATCAATAAAAAGCATAACAAAGAAGGAATATATCCAATCGACTCAGTGTCCAAGATAATAAAGCTCGACAATGAAATGTCGAGAAACCAAAACACACAGGGGACTTACCTTGTTCAGTCGCCGGTGGTTCGTCACTGTCAAAATCACCCCCAGGAGCTCAGTCCCTCGCCGAGGCACTCACCCAAACATAACTCGTCGCCTGAAGCTACATCCCACACTCGGCATGAAAGGATTGCATCAACGCAGCTTCGTTCGTCTCTATAGCTTAGAAGCTCTAAGCCCTATGTTATGGTGGTGTATTCATACAGCCTAGGTGGCACTCTCCTATTGCGTACGCAGCTCTTGAGGCAGATTGGTCATCTTCAATTTAACATAAAAGTGGGAAAGGGCAGGGCATAGGGGATAGAAGCTGAAACCCATTTATGTTTTTCCCTCTCTCTGTCTCTGGAATCTCCCTCCCTTCTTCTTTGGACTCTCTTCTTTTCTCTGTTCTTTGTCTTCTTCTTCTTCTTCTTTTGTAACTCTCTTTCTCACTTGAACATTAATATAGTTCCTTCTTCTTACTGATTTCCTAGCAAAACCATAATAATTGGTATCAGAGCCACCGATTCTTATGATGAAAACATGCTTCAAATCCAACAATGCAACTATCAAGTGGCTGGAAAATTCATTTAAGAGAATGCACAATTTGTTTCAGAGATTAGACAATTCGTTTCAGAAATTGGAACAAAATATTTTTGCCAAAGTGGACGCGACGATGTCCTTTCTTACTCAACAATGACCGGGGCACTAGGACTCTCACTCCCAGCAAGGATTGTTACTGGATCTGGTAGGAGCATCGAGTTCTATGGGACCACAGCCACTCTGATCGATGGATTCTTTTAGAAATGCTCCTCAATGGGTAGTTGACTCCTTAGAGAGTGATGAACAGCTAGAGATAACCGAAGGGGTGTGCTTTCTTCCTCTACTAGATATTACTAGAGACGATGTCCCTCACATTGCTCTAGTTTCTGTCACAGGCAACTCAAGTTTGGTCCAAAATCACTTTGCTTCAGATATTGATAGTGTTGATTTTCTTGTGGATATAACAGTTAGTAGAAATTTATGTTGCAAAGAAGTGCTAATGGATGTGGTAGTTGGGGATGAATCTAAGTTCGGTAAATGTAAGGTTATTGGTCTTGTTCAAAGGATTTTCATCCATGATGTGGTGCTTCAACCTTTCACAACAAATAGATGGACCTACGATTTTCTTGATATTTTTGTGGTTGACACTGATATATTACTTCGTATAATTTTGAATTATAGACTGACATGAAAAAAACAATCCAAATTGTCTTCACATAGTGTTTCATCTGTAGATTTGCGGATGATTGCTCCTAAGCACATAATCCTTCCAAATTTCTTTTTGGGAATATTCGTCGTGAAAGAGATTGTGAAACTTTTGGAAAGAAATGATTTGCCACTATAGTCTGGTACATGTTCCTTGAAGGTGTTGGGGTATTTTAACATGGTGGGATTGTTGCGTGTTCATTTCCCTTTGGGTGATTATCATATTGGTTTACTTACCATTGACATTAGTCAACAAGACGTATACAGAATTGTTATTGGGAACCATATAAGTACCATATTTCATTTTGGATTCGCCAATCTGATGCTACGAAGGTATGTCAAAGGAATTCGTGAATTTAATAAGATTCTTTTATACATTTATAAAGCCAAGCAATACCATCAGAAATCTTCTCAATATGAACAAATACTGAAAAAGAATGAGCAGATGTATGCATTGTTGGCAATATGTCTTTCACTTTGCCCTCAAGTGAAGCTTGTTGAAGAAACTGTGAATACTCAAGTACAAGCAAAGTGTGGAGAAAAGATTAATTGAATGCAAAGATAATGATGATGAGGCATATTCTATCTTAACACCTTCAGTCCCAAGTTTTGAGGGGCCCCTTGTAAACTATAACCAGGATGCTTATCAACTTCAATTGAAACTGTTCATGCACGAAGTGAAGTAGCAACAACTATTATCAGGTGATCGAATTTTTTTGAAGGTGTATTCCACCATTTCTCTTGGGAAGCTTGCAAGTTATATGAAAGTAGATGAACCAACTTTAAGAACCATGATGATAACATACAAACACAAAAGCCACATTGTTGATTCTGGTGGAGAAATTGTGTCCAACATCAGTTGCTTGCATAATAATCTCAGGGTGTATGATTTAGCTTCTATCATAATTGGTCTTTGTTGTCTATTAGATGTCCATTATCAGTTGGGAACAGATGTCCCTTATCAATTGGGCACAAGCGGAACAAACATCCCTTATCAACTGGTGGACGTCCCTCATCAACTGGAGAACGTCCCTCGTCAACTGGCGGACGTCCCTCATCCTGAAAGCGATATACATAGGTTGGCACAAAACAAGAAGTCTCTGCTTGGAAAGATTACGAGGCTTGATGTAGATAACATACCGAGCGCCAAATAAATAAATAACCTGGGTCTATGGGGAAACTACTCTATTCTGAAAGACAACCCATTTGTTAATGATAAAGAATCTAAACCATAAATACAGGCTTACAGATTGAGGAATCCTTGGTGTTGTAGTTTTGATTCGAAACGACCTTTGTATTTTTTGTATAGAGATACTTGGGAGGATCGATACGAAAAGGTGGATATTATCAAAAGAGTGGTTGATCTATATGCTGATCTTTCATGTTCTTTCACCAAATCAGTGGAGATTCTAGACAAAGCTACTGAGTTGGACCTAAATTTAGCATATACATGTATGTATCTAGCTGTATCGTTAATGAGGAAACAGGATGTTCAAGCAATACGTGCTAACATCAACAAAAATTTGGTCTTTAATCTAGCACTGAAATGCTTGGGTCTTTGGTTTTGTTGTTATCTTTCCCTAGTGGACTATAAAGCTGTCATATGTGATATTCATCCAATTCTCACACTATCTTCTTATTACAGAATGTTTGAAAAGAAAGTGGCTGCTTCATAACTTCGTGCACTTGTATGTGAGCATGTTGAGAACTGGAAAACAATTGATGGTTGGCTGAAATGGTATGGTAGACAGTCATTACTTCTTCTCCAGTTGAATCATCCTGAGGCAGCATGGAGGAATTTACAATTTACTTGGGGAGAAGATGATGATGTAGTAATGTGCAACGAAGAGAAGATGATGTTGCCACAATTTTATATACCTGAGGACAAGTATATTGTAAGGGGTTGTTGTTATGGTGGTGTATTCATACAACCTAGGTGGCACTCTCCTATTGCGTACACGGCTCTTGAGGCATATTGGTCATCTTCAATTTAATATCAAAGGGGAAAAGGGCAGGGCATAATGGATGGAAGCTGAAACCCATTTATGTTTTTCCTTCTCTCTGTCTCTATAATCTCCCTCCCTTCTTCTCTAGACTCTCTTCCCTTCTCTCTTCTTTGTCTTGCTCTTCTTCTTCTGTAACTCTCTTTCTCACTTGAATATTAATACAATTTCTTCTTCTTGCTAATTTCTAAGCAATACCATAACACCCTAGCCCCGA
>CM039473.1:1764927-1995179 GCA_022433065.1 Begonia loranthoides | reverse complement strand
CCCCTATCGTGAATTCCTCTCTCAAGTCACTCTCCCTCTCTCTCTTTGAAAAATGGTCGCAGGCCATTCTTTTCCTCTTCGCTCTCTTTTCTTCTCCAAACGAAACTGGTCCAATGTGGAAAACCAGTTCACATCCTCTCCTTTTATTTCTAATCCAATCTTTTCTTTTATTTTAAATTCTACTTTTACTTTAACCTCATCTATTTAATTAATATACCAATATGTATATATATACTTAGTTATGTGTCAAATATATGTATCGTATATTAATCGACCCAATTCTAATTCCAATTCCTGACTTATTCTTAATATCGCTTGACAATGATTACCAGTCCAATTTAAATTCTTCAATTCTGTTTTCTAAATTCTTTTTCTAGAATCATAAAATAATATATTCTTATTTCTCTTTCAACCTTTACTAAAACACTTCCTAAAATTATCTTCAATTATTATTATTTTTATTATAAGCTTATCGTAACTTAGAGATTTCGGGTATTGCACAATTAGTATGAATTTGAAATTATTTGTTATTGGTTTGGATTTGAACTTGATGAAAATTCACTTTGTATGAAATTTCCTTTGATTTGAGAATTGAAATATTAATTGTTTTGATAGTTGGTGCTTTTGAATATAAATTTATACTCTCCTTGAATTTCTTTTTGCATAATGTCAAAAGGAGAAGAGACATTATTGAGATAGCTAACTTTCCCCTTGGAATATTTTTTTTTCAAAAGGGGAGAGATAAGTATAAGTTATTTGGAAAAGCATGAATGACATAAACTAAGGGAGAGAAGAAACTTGCATAAACTAAGGGGGAAATATCAAATTATGCAATAAAAATATGCACATGCTTCGAGAAAGAAATAAACAACTTATAATATTCTTATCATAAAAAATGATAGATTATTTGCCTAATAGACATTAGGCTTCTTTGTTTTGATGATGGGTGAATGATTTAATTGTCGATAAGTTGTTTATAAATTGCATAAATTGTTTTCATTTATTATATCTTTGATTTTCATTGGAAATACCCTTAACACGGGTATTTGTAATACCCCGAATTCTTATATCAGAATTTATTAAGAATAATTGAAAATTTATTAGGGGTATTTGGATTTATCAGGTATTACCAAGGACGTAACAGTCAGGTTATAATTTAAAAGAATTTATTGGAGGTTAATTGATGGAAATCAATTTAGGAAATGGAATTAAGAAATTTAAATCGGACCTCTAATAATCTTTTAACGACATTTGGAATAAGTCGAGAGTTACAATTTTGGGTCGGTTAATATGTGGTACAAATAATTAACAGTTCAACATATAAATTTGATATTAATTAAAGGAAAGTGAGGATTTATTGTTTAATAACTGAACCAGTTCTGTTGGAGAACCGGTTCAGCTTAGCCCTCATTTCGTCAAATGGCCTTCGGCCAGACGAAATGAGTGGGAGGGATGAGATTTACGAGATAATTAGGATTATTGGAAATAACCATATAAAGTGGGATTAATAATTACTAAGTGTTATATAGAAATAAAAGAGGATTTACTGGAAATGGGGAGGGGTGAACCGGTTCGATTGAAACAAAAATGGCCGAATGGCCATTCTACGTAGGAGAATAGAGGAGAAAGAGGGAGAGAAAGAGAGAGGGGGGAAGGCGATTGGAGATCACGAGCGACGGAGAGCAGGACGACGAGCTCAGACGACGACGGTGATGGCTCCTTCGCAGCGTATGGCAAGCAGCTATGGGAGTCGTAGGTCGCAACTGCAAGCCCTTCGCGTGGCTTCGGGTCTCGATTTTGGGATCGAGTGGCGTGGTTTAGCGGCTCGTCGGTGCTGTGCCAGTGTCTAGCGCACGACGACAACATTAGAAGGGGCCGACGAGGCCCTCGACAGAGGGGAAGTGGCCTCGAGTCGATGGGCAAGCCAGCAGACCGAGTGCAGTTGCTTGGTCTGGTTCGTAGTTTAGCTCTAACTGGTCTTCTTCTTCTGATTCTTGCTCTGCTGGAGAGCGACAACATGGGGAACACTAAGAAATTTGCAGCGGCTGTCGGGCATGCGGAGTGCAACACTATACCATTCCAGGAGGCAGAGTGTTTGTTGGCAAGAGATGTTGCTATGCAGAGAGGAGAATATAGAGACAGAGAAGAGAAACGTGAGGCAGAGGTGAGAAGTCTCTCAGGTGAGCTTCTGCGAGAGGAATGATGTTTTGGAGGTTGAGCCGAGAATGAAGAAGGAGAAGTTGGAGCTGCTGGTGCCTCGGGTGCGCCGTACCTTCTGGTAAGCTTCCTTCTCGGTTGTTTTGCTTAGTTGGTTTCTGTTTTCTGGCCATTCAGTTAAGGGTTTCTGAATGAGCTACTTGATGGAGTAATCTATTGTTGATGAACTTCTACGACTTGGTTAGAGGTGGAGCTCTTGGGTGTTGAGCTGTTGACCAAGCGTTTGGAGCTGTTGTTCTTGGGTCCTCCAGGTTGTGTCCGTGTGTGTGCAGTAGGTAACAGAGTTGTTCTTTAGCTGTTATGGTCTGAAAATTCATTGAGATTATGTTCTAGAATTTTATGGATTACACTATGTTGAACCGATTACAGTTTAGCCTCAGTCATTCTGGATATTGCTATTATTTTGGATTTAGCTTTGTTGTGATAAGTTAATCTCTCGGTTGGATGAGTTGTTGGATGGAATATACCCTACTAGTTATCGTACTGTGCAAAAACTGCTTTATGATCTGTTTTGGCATTGTACGATAATTGGAATGATTTGGCTACTATATTATAGTTCGTTATTGAAGCATGAACATACTCTACGTTTTGGTCGTTTGTGGAACTATGATATTGTGAAAGTCTTGTGACATTGTTCATAATAGATGATTTTACCGCTGCCGTTCTATTTGGATAAGAGATTGATATGCATGTTATGTTGGTTGTTAAGTTATAGTTCATGAAATCTAGTATGCATGTATATGGGGTTAAATTCATGCACAGTGAGATCAAGTTAAGTGTTCTACACGATTTGGATAAACGTATGTTAATAATTTGATTGATTTATTAGAATATGCTATGATTCACTCTAGGCGTAAATGAGTTCCTAGAACTACTAAGGATTAAGAATATGAAAAGGATGTTACGGTTATAAGTTGATTAATCAATTAGATTAATAATGAACGTTACTAATTTGTGAAGGTATTGAAAGGAGGAAGAAAGAAGAATGACAACAAAACGCTAATGCGCATTAAAGCTCGAGGTAAGGAATTGGGAGAGTCTTGGCCATTTGGAGGCCCTACCCACAAGTAGAGTGCGTGAGTTTATGTCTAGTGCACTATGATTTCCTTATTGTTACTGCCATAGTTAATTATTGGCTAGTAGTTAATTGTTAGTTGATAAGTGATATTTCCTTTGGTTCTTAGTTTCCTGAAATTTATAAATATATCGCTGTTTATTTCTTGCAATTACTTCTTTTACTGCAAACGAATCCCTACAAAGTGTTAGTGATAATTGTGACGAATGAAAAATGGGTGAACGATAATGGTTATGTGAAGTCTGGAAATAAGCTAAGAGTTTTATTTTGCGATGGATATTTACTTATTATTTTGTTATTAACTATAATGCTGTTATTCCTCTTGCTATTGTTCTACCATCACTTTATTAATCTAGCATGTTTAATTGCTAATTAAGTTAGTTAATCGTTAATTAATTCGGCATGTTGATTAATTTAGTTAATTAAAGCATGCAAGCAAGATTAATCGGTGTTTATAATCTTCTGAGCATGATTAGGAAGTCATAGTTGAAACCTTTCCTTGAACATGTTTAATTGTTAGTTTAAATAATTAATCCTGAGCATGTAAATTGACTAATAACTAACTAGGATAACTAGTACTTTTAATTAATCAGTATGTTGATTTACTAATGTATGCTCTATGTAGTTGCCTAATCAATTTTACACATGCTAATTAACTTGAATAAATAAATAATTAGACAAGCAATGTTAATCGACTAGTTGGGTATGTTTAATTTACTGGAATTATTCTTGATGCATGTAACTTAATTTGAGTGAACTAGATTAATTAACCCGGCTTAAGCGAAGAAAGTTAAGCATGCTAATTGCCTTAACTAGAGTAGTTAATCCACCTAAGTATGTTAATTTCAGCATGTAATCAATATGTTAAATTGTTAAGCAATTAAAGCATGTAAATTAATTAGTTGATTAATTAATAACTAAACCTTAAGCATGTTAACTAACTAATCGAGCACGTAATTACCTAGGGTAATAAACTAAATCATAAATCGTAATATGTTTACTGGATTGGAATAAAAGCATGCTAATCAATTAAAATAAGAATGACGAATTCTTAAGCACATTTCCTATTTTAGTTATTTGTTTTCTAAAGTATGTTTGCATTCTTATTGTGAGTATGTTTAGTCAATTTCATTCATCACATGTTTAGTTTACTGTCTCTTATCGTTCATTCGCTATTTCAACTAGATGCAATTGCTCTTTGTTATGTGCCTTTAATTCCTGTACTTATTATACGCGCCTTGAAATTCAGTTTTTGCTTGCAATTATAGTTGCTTTCATTTCGATGCTAATGTCAATTACTTTCTTTTATATGCGCACTTTAATTTTTATGAACGTTATATTGTCAAGCATCATGCGTCATGTTAGGTTGAGAATGTATGGTCATGCATCATGTTAATAGAAACTAATAGGGAGTCTCATGGGGTGGTATGCACATATACATAAATGAGGATAAATGATGAAAATAAATAAAATAGTAAGATAATAAAAGCCTATGTGGTCTGGTAGCTTAGCCCAACACAGACACAGAAAAGAATAAGGGAGATGGGGGCGGATGGGTAGCGGTTCTAGTCTGGCTGCTAGGCAATGCCCCCAACCTATTCGGGGACGGAGACCTAGTATGCCCACAGGAGGTTAGATATGACCAACTGTATCATCCAATATGGGTCATTCAATCTCCAGCTCGAAGTACGAGTAACGAACAAACAACTTAAAGTAAAGTAATAAAATGGTAAATAGCTAATGAAATGATTGGTTTGGGTGGTCCTTGTTCCAAATAAACTAAAGAGAGTCATACGTATAATTGCATTAAACCATTTTCCTTACTGAGCCATTAGGCTCATGTATTACTTGTGGTGTAAGTACAATGACGAACAGATACCAAAAGACGCATAAACCAAGAACGACTAACAAATAATCAAGCAGAGATGAAAAATTAGCACAGACGAGATTCGGAGCTCGCTAGGCTAAGGGTAAAATGAGAAACAGTTGTAATCACATTAAGTTTTATTGTATTGTACTCCATTATCTAGTTTCTTCTTTTAATGATTTAAATAAGTTTCTGCCACGTTTTACAAGGATTTATTTTACAACGCTTCTGTACATTTTATCAATTGGTTTTCATAACGAGTTTAAAGAAAGAGTCAGTAGCGATCCGGTTAGTCGCACTATGATATGTTTTGCTTTAAGAAGAAAATTCAAATTTTACGCATTTTAAAGAAATTACGAAAATCTGAGTCGTTATAATATTATTCACTAATATATTTGTCTAAGTTCATGTAGTTTTTAAGTTGATTATTGAGACTTAGAAGCTTCAAAGAGTGCAAAACACGCAGTAGTGGTCGACCTTTAGCAAATGGCGGTAGACCAGAAGTCTTACAAAGAGCAACTTTGGATTTGACGAAAGTGGTCAAACTATAGCGAATGACATTTGACCAAAAATATTACAGATTACTTTCAATTTTGAAGTAGACGAAAGCGGTCGATTGAAAGTGAAGAGAGGTTGACCAAAAATTGGACAGAATCGAGATTAATTTCCTTATTTGCACTAGAGCAGTCGACCGGATAGCGGCGACTGGTGCGGACAACCAGAAATAGAGCGGTCGACCAAGAGTATAACGGTAACAATGCAACGGTCGAGAAGCATTTGACCGGAAGAATTGGGTAGTTGACCACTAGACAGTTTTTATGAACAGAAGCAATTGTAATTAGAAGAAAATTAAAAAGAGAATCGTACAGAAACACTGTCAATCATTTGGAGAGTTTAGGCTTTAGATCATTTTCATTCCTCATTTTGTACCTAAACTTGCAATCTCTTATGGAGAGAAGATAAAATGGTGATGTCCCACAATAGTCAAAGAGAAAAAAGTGATCCTTATTAGTGTTGTAAAAATTTATAATTTACTGATTTCCATAGTATTCTTAAAATTAATTTCTCTCATGTTTATACTTCTTTGGTTATTTTCTTTAGATGGTTTTAAACGTTATTGTTGTAGCACGCTTGACCAAATATATTTGGTTTTATTTGATCCAACTCAAATCGCATGATTTTTAATGCTTTTATTTGCTTTAAATCCCCACTAAAGATTTCTTTAAGCACAAAATCACCAATTAAATTTTTCACCTTACTTATTCCCTTGAGATTGTGACAAGTGTTAGAATTTGGTGTAAAAAGACTTTATTTAGGTGTGTCAGTTGGTCCCTTGGCTCCCTATGAATTTCAATTATCGTTTTATTTGTTTTTTCTATAAATTCATGTAAGATATAATAATAAGACTGATGGTTGTACTTCGATATTCATATAGTGATTCTATTATTCATCTATAATTTTTTTTGAAATAATTTTTTCACATAAATCTGTATATCTCACTTTAGTGTGGTTTTTTTAGTTATTGTTCGATTTATGACAATTCAACATTTTTTAAAAATTCAACATAAAATATGAGGTTGTTCCAACAATGTCACTACTACCATACCAACAACCTTTGATTTGGTTAACAATCACATAAAATTTTAGTACATACGTATTAAAATTTCATGTTTTATTAAATGTTTAAAGGTCAATAATCTTATACTGCATTTGATTATGGTAACAAACGTAACATTATGATGACCAAAATACAATTACTATTACATATATATTAATTCACC
Organism: Begonia loranthoides; assembly: GCA_022433065.1. Taxonomy (NCBI): domain Eukaryota; kingdom Viridiplantae; phylum Streptophyta; class Magnoliopsida; order Cucurbitales; family Begoniaceae; genus Begonia; species Begonia loranthoides. Next base: position 1,988,239 of record CM039473.1, on the reverse strand, counting down.
ATATATATTACTAAATTATATACAACATAACAATCTAAAATCTAGTACAAATGGATCAATTTAAAAATAACTCATAATTCAGCCTCAATCCTACACAAGCCTAACAAAATAAAATGGACTGAGATAGAACTGGACTGATCTTGCTTGTGCCCAATCCTTGGGACATTACCAAGATTAGGCTCCCTTCGACTAATATTGATTTAAACTAAAAGTGGATCCCCAATTGTGCGGGTCCATGATAAGAGAATATGCAGCCCACTGCGCCCGACCCTACCACTAAGCTGGGTTGCACATGGTAACAACTGTCACGCATAAGTTAATATGATAATGTCAAATCAACGCAATTGCCTCCATTATTGGCAATTTCAAGATTTGGTACATTGACTGGGCCATGCACGGAGGAGCGTTGATGGAGATGGCATTTGATCAGACGGTGCAGATTTACAGATCTAGAAAGAATGACCCAAGTGTTTTTATTCATATTATAATCGGATGTACACGGAAGTAGGATTCATCTACAGAAGCATGGGCGTGTCCACACAGACAATGAATCGCTAAAAGTAATAACCAACACTGTCTAAATAAAATTAAAACGCAATTTAAAATAAATTTTAAAAAAAATACACGACAAAAAATCAAATCAAACACTAAGAAATCAGATAGATCTCAGCCGTCCATCAAAAATAAATCAGATCCAGGCTACGCCAACACCAAGGCGAAGAGAGTTCCCGCTAGAGCAGTTCCGGCTGTAACGGCTTTGCTGATCTTGGCAGCTGCACTCCGGGGCTCGCTGGCCGGAGCTGTCGGTGGAGAAGAAGGTGCATTATTGGGTGGCGGTGCAGGCGGAGAAGTGCTAGTAGCTTCGGAAGGAGAAGGCGTTGGAACTTCCGAAGTTGGAGATGTTGTTGATGGAGCTGGCGCCAAAGTCGATGGCGAAGGTGCTGGAGTTACGGTAGTCGGGGATGGAGTCGGAGCAGGAGGGGACGAAATCGGCGTTGGCGGTGTAGCAGGTGAAGCAGTGGGCGATGTGGTCGTGGGAGGTGAAGCAGTGGGCGATGTGGCCGTGGGAGGTGAAGCAGTGGGCGATGTGGCCGTGGGAGGAGTAGCAGCGGGAGGCGGGGTGGAGGAGGTCGGTGCAGAGGACGGAGCCTGGGCCAAGGCCGAGGTGGCCAAAAGAGCGAAAACGAAGAGAAACTGAAGCCTGGAGTTGCTCATCTTCATCTTCTCCCTAACTCCACCGACAAAGAAGAGAGCGTCTGAGTCGCAGTAGAGAGAGAAAATGAAGAGAGAAAGAGAGTAGAGAGAGACGTGAGAGGGCAAGTGAGATGAAAAGGTAGAGAGGAATAGCTTTATAAATATGAAAAGGAGGAGGAAGAGAGTGGAGGTCGTCGAATTGCAGCGTTTTTAGTCAATAGATTCCTCTGTTTTTCCTTTTTGGTTGTAATTAAATTTTCCATTATTAATTTTAAAACACAATTAATAATTAATTAAAAATTAAATTAAATTATTGTTTTTTTTACTTCCTTCTTCGGACCTTCTTTGTTTAGACGGTGGAGGACCGAGCAAGAGAGAGCTCATCATGACCGGACACGTGTACGCCATCGATGCTAGATGTGAAAATGTCTTTTTTCCTACCGCGTTCGTGATTATTATAGTAACAAATTACCACAATGCCATCGCTTAACCGACACCTGTCGGTCATCCAGGAAAGAGTCAGTGGAACGTCGCTGTCATCCCTATAACATCCACCTGTTTTCTATCTTTTTGTTCCGAGTGAATTTAAAATTATTTTTAATTTTTACCTTCGAATAACTAATAAAATAATTACGTCATAATAACATATTGTTAAGGCTTTTAATTACAATCTAAATTTGTCCCCTGCTTATTTTTCATATATTATTTTTGAAATATTTATATTTTTTGACGTGACAAATTGAAGCATATAATATGATTAAAATAAAGATTTTATTTTATTAGAATCGTTATAAAATAAAATAATGCTTCCGGTGATCTCCCCAGTCTGTCTTCCGCGCCAACTTGTAACAGCCCCGTGAATTTACGGGAATGACCTTTTTCCTCTTTCATTCTTTGATCACAATTAAAACGAGATTCCAAGCTGTCATATTGTTTATCTGATTATTCCCACGTGGCATGCACCCATTTGCTAGTCTGACGATCACATTTAGGGATCCTGTCCTACGTGTCACTCCAAAGTGGTAGCATAATTTTCAAAACGTTAACACGCTTACTTGCTATCTTAGCATAAGAAAAACTACTGAATTTAATACATAATCTTAGACCATGAATAACATTATAAATTATATACCTATAATTATGTGACATGCCAACTATAAGGTTTATAGTTTTGCGTTGGTTGGGCATAGTCCACTTATTTAAGAAAAATAAGGTAGATCTAATTAGACTAAATCAAAATACGCCTTTAGAATAACATATTATGAATTATGTGTGATTATTACCATTGAATTTCATTAAAAAAAAATGTAACGCTTTTATTAGTCAAACACATGGTTTGATGAAGTTAAATTGGTAATTTCAAAACTAATTTTAGATTCAACTTTAAAAACAAAATTGATCTGGAGCTTTTTTAACAGTGAAGTATTTTAGCTGACATAGATAAATATCATAGCTGACATACCCATGATTTTTTCAGTTAGTTCAATGGTGAATTTGAAACCGTAAAAAACTCATTAAAACGGCAATAGGTTACATATATGTTAGTCATAGTTCTATAACCAAATAAACAACCCATTATTTAAAAAATAAGGTAGATCTAAGTAGAATAAATCCAAGAGGCCATTAAGAATAGCATATTATAAATTATTTGTAGCTAGGCCGTGACAGCCGGAGAGAGAGAGGGGGGAGGAGAGAGAAAGTATCCGTTGGGAATGGAAATGGGGAACAACTAAGAGAAGGGTTGAAGATGAATGTATGTCTAAAAAAACATGGATGTCTTTTGAATTAGAAATATGAAAGGAGGATAAAAGAGAGAGGACAAAGACGTTGGTGGAGCAGAAAGGAAGAACATGTGCTCGCAAGCTAAAGCTAGGTTTTACTCGATGCACAAATTTGGAGCTGGCAAAAGGCTGTCCTTCTTTTCTTGTTCTTTTTCTATATTATATATTATATATTATCACCTGGTCCCTCCTGTTCTCCCTCCATATACACTACTTTCAACTAATTGGCCTTCATATGAAATTCTCCCCATATATGTATTATAGTTGGAATGGTTCAACTAATTGGCCTTCATATTGGTTAGATTGATTGATAAGAAAATGTGTAAATACAAATTCGTATTATCTTATTTTATGTTTGGCAAACCGATAATTACGCTGTTCAATATTTAAAGGTTATAATTCCTATTTTGTGTGGGAATTATAGATTTTTTCTTCAATAAAGACTTATTCTAAAGAATTATGTACCCAAATTGCATTAAGCAAATATCTTTAATGGAATCTTGGACGCTTATCTCTTGGTAATTTGACTTGGAACAATGAGTTTGGGTTGGTATTATGAACTCACAAACTAAGAAATTTAGGAATTAAAGTTTCTACAATCTAAATTATTGGATATTGAAATTATGATCACTCACTTTTAAGTTGAATATTTGTTTTCCTCCCTTAACTTTTTATTGTGAAATGTTTTGTATTAGTTGGATACTCAAATGTTCTTATAAATCAATTTTCTCTAACATATTTAGAACGATTTGAGATTGCACAATTTATTCTTTTTTCGATCTCGTGTCAACTATTGACGCTGACTCTAAGCCTTATGGAAGCCATATCATAATACAAGATTATAGTACACACTTAGAGTGTACTTCTTGTTACAGTTGTTGCTATAAATTTAAGAGTAAGATTTGTTTTATTTCATTCAATTTAGTTTTATTTATCTATTTGGAAATCGTATGTCGGGTTATTATATGGTTTTTCAAGGAGGTTTTCCCTTATGAAGAGCCACTTTCAAACTGAATCTGTTTAGAAAAATTTAGAGAACTGAAAAGGACAACATTTGTGAGAGGGAATTTGAGTGGTTGAAAACCTAGTGAAAGAAATTTTAGTGGGTAAACTATTACTTTTTTTTATTTTTTTTGGCTTTTAAGGTGAAATTATTGCTTAAAAACCAAATTTAACTTTTGTTCTTATCTAGGTTATAAGTTTTGACATACGAATTGGAGTTCAAATTTTGGACATTTTCAAAATGGTAAAAACCCTTGATTCTTTGTACCGTGTTTAGCCATAAATTATGTTGGTCTATTGAAAATTTTGGTTTATGTTTTGGGAAATGAAAATTGGCAAAAAAGAGTGAAATTTATGCATAGAATCAAACAAAATTTATTATGGAATTTTTCTGTATTATTTAAAGTTGAAAATATTTGGGAAGAAGATGGAGTTCCTAGAATACTAGAAGGGTCTCGTGTCGTAGATGGGTATTCACAGAAGTGAAGCCGTTTGCAAAAATGTATGCATTTGAGGAAACAAAGGTTTCCGCAGAAACACGCACAAGGTATGCGTTCGCAGATGTGAAGGATTTTGCAGAGACACATGCATATGCAGAATCAAGGGTTTCTAGGAAAGCACACGGGGAGAGGGAGACACGTGTTTGTAGAAGTGAGGAATTCTGCGAAAATGCATGCATCCGCAAGAGCGAGGGTTTCTGCAGAAGCATGCGGGAGGCACATGTCCATGGAAGTGAAGGATTTCTGTGGAACACGTGCATCTGCGGAAGTAAAGGATTCCACGGAGGCACGTGAGAGACATGTGTCCGCAGAAGTGAAGGATTTCTGCAGAAACGCACACATCCACGGAAGCGAAGGATGCTGCAGAAAAGAACAGGGGGGACGTTGCTTGAAGAGCAAGCACTCAGACCCCAAGTCTGTGGTCAACCACTTATGGCAGAATGGACGACTTTTTATAAGCTAATGTCCAAACCAGATTTTTCAAGTGGGATTTTTCACGAGATTGTTTTGTAAGTTCCCCAAATTGATTCTTATCCTGGTTATGAGTTCTAACAAGCTTTTAAAAGTTTAGAAATGTGGCAGTCCACCCTATGAAGGAAAGAATGACCTAGGTGTAGGTATGTCCCATATTAATAGAAGTGTACAATTCTACATCGCTTGGGAGAGTAGAAAATGCATGGTTTATAAGTAGAGTTCTCCTCTCTACCTAGTGTTAGCCTAAGAGACTTTAGAATTATTTGTTTTGATGATGAATGATTTATTTGTTGATAAATTGTTTATGAATTGAATGAATTTAATATGTTTATCATTATGATGATATATGATTTTTACTTGAAATACCCTCTAACAGGGGGATTAATCTTTACTAATATGTTTGTCTAATTTCATATAGCTTATAGGTTGATTATTGGGACTTAGAAGCATCAAAATGCTCAAAACACGGAGTAGAGGTCGACTGGGCGGTTGACTAGTTTGCATCAATGGCAAAACAGCAGAAGTACGGTCGACCGGAGAAGAAGCGCAGTTGACCGGAGAAATAACAGATTGCTCAACATATGCTGAAGTGCATCCCATATCTCTTGGGAGAATGAAAAATGTATGGTTTATAAATAGGGTTCTCCTCTATACCTAGTACAACGAGTTTTGGGCTAATCAGAAGAACAAAATTGTACGAGCTTCGACCCAAAGCAGATAATATTATACTGAGAGGACTGAGGATGTTACAAGGAAAAAGTGAATTGATTTGGATATGTGTACTTTGGTAGGTTCAATAATTTAACGAGAGATTTGGACTTTAGATTTCATTTGCTTGGGCTTTGACTTGGGTAGCCTAGTTGAGGTAGAGGTTTATTTTTATGTCCAGCATTGCATCGTTTGTAAAATTTGTTTTGAGACGTGTTCTCATATGAAATGACGTGTACATTTGGATGGTTTATCGTTTTTCGTATTATATATGTATTTTCACTAGAAATATTTATTTTTCCCGATGCATAACATTTATTTATTTGATCATTTTAGTTGTGGAAACCAAGTTTGATTAACCCATGTTGGGTTCCATTTTTCCTTACTTACATTTGACAATTGTAGAATGTGTTTATTTGTATTGTCGTTAACTAGAATAATGAGACAGTTGTATGTGTCATGTCCTTGGGACAAACCCTAAATCTGATTAGGGTCGTTATGACTATTGCGATCGCTTGAGTATTGCTGTTATTTATTTATATTACTGTCAATGGCCTGGTGACATGTGAACGAAAGTTCTGATACCAAATGACATACTTTGGGTGACTCTCAGAAGTGAGTGGGCGACTGGTAGCAGAATTGTGAAACACACAACTTCAAATTAAGCAGCTTCTGAATTAGATGCAGTCGACCATAAATTAATTGTGGCCAATCGAACAAAGTGAACGTCGCCTCTGTCGAATACGCGAACAACTAGAGACTGGGAATGTGGATAAACGTAGATGCACAACTTCGAAAAACATTAGCCTCTAGATGAATGGTAGCGGTTGACCAGATGAATGGTAGTGGTCAACCGGATTCAACAATCTGCAACCCAAACCCAGGATTCACAACTTTTCTAGAGAATTTCAGATCTTCCAAACCAAGCCCTCGATCCCAAAATTCAATGGAACTCCTTCACAATAATTAGAACTAATTTTAAACTCTAAAAGAGCAACTCCACTATTCCAACACATGGAATCCATGGATTAATGAACAAAAAAGAAACTAAGGTGAATTATGGAAAATCGCTCTCGTTTTAACCCAAAAAAGGTTAGATGGAGATTCCACTAAACTACCACACTTAAGCTCACAACCCTTGAATTATAAGGTAATCGATTCCAAGGAGCAACTCTCAAGAATCCACTAGAAAGAAACCTCTAATCTTCTATTCAATAATAAAAATCTCAACCTCCAAAACAAAACTCTAATTCTAGACTAAATAGGGAACCTGAATGAAAAAATTGGAAATAATTTAAAGTTTTGAAATAAATAAAATAACGAGATATGAAGGGGCCCGTGGCACATCATTCTTCTGAGGTTGAGAAGGATTTGACCTCAAATCCATAAATTCTTTAATTTCTTTTCCAAGTTTGCCACACGAATCAAATGGGTGAAAATTATGTACACCACACGTATTCATTTTCCCTTTATCTAGTCGTGATCTTCTTCCTCATGACTACATAGTGGTCATGGAATCTTCGAAACAACATCTCTTCTTAAAGCAGCTAAGAATGTGTAGCATTTGAAAGAGCTTGAAATCTTTCCTTCGAGGAGACCAACAACGTTCAGGCTCTTCCAACCTCAATTGTGATTCACTCCAATGGTCTTGTAGGAAACCATCATTTGCTTCTATCAATAAACGTGACCCATTCAGGAAGCCATTTTGAAACACGCTAGCAAGCTCCTTTGAACTTTTATGATGCTTTGGATGACTTTTCTATGCTTCAAGCTATAATACCCCAAAAGTTTTGGTCATATTAAGCCTAGGATGAGGATGGTGATATTTAGTGATAATTGAAAATATATGGAATGATATTAGTATTGGAATGTGATTTGTGGTTATGGTTGTTGGAGGTGTGATTTTCTATGTTTTTAGTGAGTTAGCAGGGGAGTGGTCGATCAGTAAATGGTTTGATCAACCACTGAGTGTGTAAAATAAAGAAATGGAGCTCTCTGTTGGTTAGTGGTCAATCAAGAAGCATGGGCAGTCGTTCGACAACATTACAAAGTCAAAATAAGGATGATTTGCAGTTATTTGGTAAACAACCTACTTTTCTGATGATTTGCTCTTGGATTAAAGGGGGCGATCGATCATATGGATGGGTGGTCAATCATGGTATTTACAGATTCAATTTGAGGATGTTTTGCGGTCGATCATGTGAATAGGTTAATCGATCGGTATTATGGAAAAAAGGTAGAGTTCTGTTTTGAATTGGATTTGCGCTCGATCATCCATTAGAAGGAGATCGATTGATATTCTGAGAAATGCATAGAGTCTAATTTTTGGGTTCTTTTGCTATCGATCCTGTGAAGAGGTTGATCGACCAGTAATGTGAAGGGTTGCCTAAATAAGGAAAGATGTCATATTTTTATTGGTTAAAGGATTGATTAGTCATCATTTCCTTTATTGTGGAGAAGCCAACTTTGGCTTAAGTTAGCTGAAGAAGAGTTTAAACTTATACAAAATGAGGAAAGCTTAAGAAAAGAAGGGAAGAATCGTGAGAGAAAAGGGAGAGCTTCAGAAGAAGAGGGAACCAGGGGAGAAATTTGAGAAAATAGAGAGAGGAGGTGAGTTTCTTGGGAGAGAGCTTGAGAGAGACTGGAAGAAGGGAAGAAGAGAAGGAAGGAGAATATTGAAGAGGAAAGAGAAGCTTGAAGAGGGAAAAGGCAAGATGGTGAGGAGGATAAAGGAAGTGGTATCTTTCATCTCCTCCAAGGAATAAAGGTAAAAAATAGATGTTTGTGTTTTCCCTTTTTGGGCTACATCACAAGAGGTAAGATTTTATGTTTGTTGATTGTTTGATGCTTGATGATTGTGGTTGATAGATGATAGGTTCTTGACCATGTTATTGCTCAAGGATGTATTGTTTGATGCTTTGTTGTTCTTGTTTAATAGAAAGGATTATGTTCATGCTTTGAGGTCGTATTGATAATATGTTAGAATATGTTAAGTTGTATGCATTCATATGCATTTCATGCATCATGGTTTTGAAAATGTATGAAAATATTTTATTCATTGTAATGAAAATGATAAATGGGTGCTCATCTATACTAAATGGGCATGTTTTGGGCTAGTGGTATGGGACGCTAGCCTAAGAACAAGTCTGTGCGGGTTGAATTCACCCAAAGCAGACAACAATCATTTGGGCTATACAGTTACCCATTGTATCATTTAATGTAAATGAAATGGACTGAATAAACATAAATAGGCGTTGGAGGTTAGGGGGGATCAACAACGGTCCTATTTGGTAACACCCCTAATGGATGTATCTCATTCCTTGTCAGGACTGAGTGACGATTAAGCCCAACATGTATCTTTTCTCATGGACTAAGAATCTCCAATGTTTTGAACTGTTATGTGACAATAAATGATAAAGAGAAAGGATAGGTTCCTTTTTGAAATAAATGACATGAACATTGAGTTAGCACGAGTATGCATCAATCATTTTATTTTATCTCTTACTAAACATTAGACTTATAGTTATTGTCTTGTGATGTAGGTAAGCATGTTAACGAGAAAAGGAGCAGTTGATGACGGATTTGCACATTGCAAACCTTGTGGCTAGATAGGCTAAAGGTTAAAAAACAAAAGAATAAATGTAAATGATTTTGGAACAAATGTTTATCGTTTGAATTTATGCCATGTTTTGTAAACTTTAAAGCTTTATTGAAAATAATTTCATGAATGACATTTCTATTCTCAAATGTTTAGTACGAAAAGTTTTTTTCTACGTTAAGTTTTTTTAAAAGAAAAAGTGTTTGATTTCCACGTTTAAAGTATATCAAAATTGGGTCGTTACAATATGGTATCAGAGCACCTAGGTTTTAAAATCGGTTCTGTAGACTGCCTACCAGTACAAGTCTCGACGTGGGAACACTTAATTGAATGTAAGTATATTTTGTGCTCATTGGTGTATGATGGTTTTATTTATTGTGGTAAATGATTGGTTCAAGGATAACATGGAAAGAGAATTGAAGAGAAACATGGATAAGGGGGATGTGAACATTAGCCAGTTGTCTGATCTTATGAAATGTCTACTTCAATTTGTAGAGAGGTTGATGGGAAAGTTTAGAGAATTCAAATAGGAAATTTGTGGAAGAAATGTAATCACGACAGAGGAAAGACAAAGAACAAAATGATAGTGAGTCTAAGAGATCATTAGAGGATGGGGAGAAATAGGGTGATCAGAAACGTCTCCAAAGGATAACTGCTGTTAAGAAACCAATTGAGGAGACACCGTAAGAAAAGCTATGTCCAAGTTGTCATAAGAATCATTTTAGTGCATGTTTGGCTGGGTCTAAACAATGTTTCAAATATAAAAAGTTCGGATATATTGCCAAGATTTGCCCTACTTTGTCTGATAAGAAGAAAGAGGATTTGGAAAAGATCTTTTCTCCTATCGCAAATGAAAAAGGGACTAGTTGATCTAATGTGATTAAGTATTTTGTATGTTAATGTGTTTTGGAGATGATAAAAACAACGTGTCTTTTGGTATATGTATAAACTTATTATATAAGGAGTTGTTTGTGTATCTGCTATCTTGTGAATGATAATAGTTATTATGTTTTTATTATTGATTGAGAATTGGTTGATAAAGAGAAAATTATGCATAGGTTATATGATGTTTTGGTTATTAGTTAGATATATAGAGAAGTATGTCATAATTATTTATATTATGTTATGAGAAGCTTAGATGCATGACGAGAATTATTTTGGATTTGGGAAATAAGATTGTGTAGTGTATACGTTGTGCGAATTTTGATTACAAAATTTATGTAATGGGGGACGATTGTAATACCCCAAAATTTTGGTCATATTAAGTCTAGGATGATGATGGTGATATTTGGTGATAATTGAAAATATATGTAATGATATTAGTATTGGAATGTGATTTGTGGTTATGGTTGTTGGAGATGTGATTTTATATGTTTTTAGTGAGTTAGCTGGGGAGTGGTCGATCAGTAAATGGTTTGATCGACGATTGAGTGTGTAAAATAAAGAAATGGAGCTCTCTGTTGGTTAGTGGTCGAACGAGAAGGATGGGAAGTTGTTCGACAACATTACAGTTCAAAAAAAGGATGATTTGCAGTTGTTTGGTGAACGACTGGCTTTTTTGATGATTTGCTCTTGGATTAAAGGGGGCGATCGATCATATGGATGGGTGGTTGATCATGGTCTTTACAGATTCAATTTGAGGATGTTTTGCGGTCAATCATGTGAAGAGACTGATCAACCAGTCTTATGGAGAAAAGGCAGAGTTCTATTTTGAATTGGATTTATGATCGATCATCCATTAGAAGCTGATCAACAAGTATTCTGAGAAATGCATAGAGTCTGATTTCTGGGCTCTTTTGCTATCGATCCATGAAGAGGTTGATCGACTAGCATTGTGAAGGGTCACCTGAATAAGGAAAGATGTCATATTCTTATTGGTTAAAGGATTGATTAGTCACCATTTCCTTTGTTGTGGAGACGCCATCTTCTGCTTAAGTTAGCTGAAGAAGAATTTAAACTTATACAAAAGGAGGAAATCATGAGAAAAGAAGGGAAGAACCATGAGTGAAAAGGGAGAGCTTCAGAAGAAGAGGGAACTAGGGAGAAACTTGAGAAAAGAGAGAGAGGAGGTGAGTTCCATGAGAGAGAGCATGAGAGAGAGGGAGAGGAAGAAGGGAAGAAGAGAAGGAAGGAGAATATTGAAGAGGAAAGAGAAGCTTGAAGAGGGAAAAGGCAAGATGGTAAGGAAACTTAAAGGAAGTGGTATCTTTCATTGCCTCCAAGGAATAGAGGTAAGAAATAGATGTTTGTGTTTTCCCTTTTTGGGCTACATCACAAGAGGTAGGATTTTATGTTTGTTGATTGTTTGATGCTTGATGATTGTAGTTGATAGATGATAGGTTCTTGACTATGTTATTGCTCGAGGATGTATTGTTTGATGCTTTGATGTTCTTGTTTAATAGAAAGGATTATGTTCATGCTTTATGATCGTATTGATAATATGTTGAAATATGTTAAGTCGTGTGCAATTTATATGCATTTCATGCATCATGGTTTTGAAAATATACGAAAATGTTTTATGCAGTGTAATGAAAATGATAAATGGGTGCTTATCCATACCAAGTGGACGTGTTTTGGGCTAGTGGTATGAGACGCTAAATGAAGTGGACTGAATAAACGTAAATAGGCGTTGGAGGTTAGGGCGGGCGGGGGGTGGGTGGGATTAGCAACAATCTTTTTGGTAACACCCCTAATAAATGTATCTCATCCCTTGTCAGGACTGAGTGACGGTTAAGCCCAACATAGACCATAGGATATATCTTTTCTCTTGGACTAAAAATCTCCCACGTTATGAACTGTTATGTGAGGATAAATGATAAAGAGAAATGATAGGTTCCTTTATGAAATAAATGGCATGAACATTGAGTGAATATGAGCATGCATCGATCATTTAATTCTATCTCTTACTAAGCATTAGACTTATAATTTTTGTCTTGTGATATAGGTAAGCATGCTAATGAGAAAAAGAGTAGTTGATGAAGGATTTGCGCGTTGCGGACCTTGTGGCTGGTTACGCTAAATGATAAAAGAGAAAGGATAAATGTAATTGATTTTGGAACAAATGTGTATTGTTTGAATTTATGCCATGTTTTATAAACTTTAAAGATTTATTGAAAACAATTTCATGATTGACATTTCTATTCTCAAATGCTTAGCTTGAAAAGTCTTCCGCTACGCTAAGATTCTTTAAAAGAAAAAATGTTTGATTTCCACGTTTAAAGTGTACAAAAATCGGGTCGTTACACAAGCTCTCTTCAAAGTCTTATCAAAACTAATAGCTCTCTCTTAGCCAATACTTGAGGAATAAGGCACAATGCATTCTCCATTTCATTAAGCAAGTGTGAAGATGAATTGATGATTTCCAAATTCAATATCGGGACAACTTTTTCTTCACTTTCTTCTTCATGAGTGAGTTTCAAGGAAGCATCTTTAACCTCATTACAAACAGCCACCATTGTTTCTTCACTCGCAGGAACTTCCTCTACAATAAGTAATTCTTGAGACTTTGATTCTATTATGAGTAAAGCCCTTGTTGAGGATAAATAATTTTGACTCCCATCTCTTCCTCTTTCATTTTCTTTCCTTTCTTTAAATTATATATACTCCAACTCTTGTTTGATAAATCCTCCCCAAAACTAGCAAGCTGAAACACAGCTTTAATATGTTATGCATTGTTCACTAATATTTTGACACCCAAGGGCTTTGGTGAGATACTTTTATCATAGGGTTCAAAACTTTGCCTCCTTCGTCCCTTCAAAGGTCGAGGCACTCCTAACTCCTTTGATAAGAAATTTGACAATAGCTGAGTGATCTTGTTTACTTGCTCAATAGGTGAACCGAATTGAGTCAATGTAACACATCCATTGCATGCATTATATTGATGAGTCATCACAAATTTAAATCTCCAATAAAAGCAAATATAATTCCATAGAAAATAACTTCGAGCTCTGATAACAAATGACGCACTACGAGTGAGTTTCAGAAGCGAGTGGATGACTGATAGTAGAATTACGATCGACTGCAAACACAGCTTCAAATTAGATGCGGTCGACCAAAATTAATGGCGGTTGACCAGACAATGCAAACGTCGCCTATGTCGAGTACGTGGACGACTAGAGGCTGGGAATGTAGACAACCGAAGATGCACAACTTCAAAAAATGTCGGCCTCAGGATGAGTTGTGGTCGACTGGATGAATGGTAGCGGTAGACATCGGTCGCCTGAACATGGTAATCTATGACCCCGACCCGCAATTCACAACTTTTAGAGAGAATTTCGGATCTCCCAAACCAAGCCCTCGATCCCAAAATTCAAGGGAACTTCTTCACAATGATTAATGAATAAAAAAATAAAGGTGAATTATGGATACTCGCTCTCATTCTAATAAAAAATGGTTAGACAAAGATTCCACTAAACCATCATATTGTAGCTCATCACTCTTGAATAATAAAATAAATGATTCCAAGAGGCAACCCTCAAGAACCTACTAGAGAGAAACCTCTAACATTCTATTCAATAATCCAAAACTCAACCTCCAAAACAAAACCTTAATTCTATACTAAATAGGGAAACCTAATGGCAAAACTATAAATAATTCAAAGTTTCGAAATAAATCAAATAAAATAAAATAACAAGCTAGGGTGAGGTCCGTGGCACATCACATGGCATGTTCAGATTCCGTGATTAACTTCATTTTCATTGAGCTTTTATAAATTGACAGTAGTGGCATATTTTACGTATGTACCACACTATAGTGGAAGATTTTAACATTTGCCTTATTGGTCATTTTCTACTCAGTTTTATTTAAATTTTTTTATCCATGGCATGCTCATATATTTTTTTGTTAAAAAAACACTTAAGTTGAATGTAAAACTTTCCTCCTACTGAGTTTAGTTGACTTACTTCACTGATATTTCCTTGAGGTTTTAGTTTGGAGGATTCCCGACAGCCGATGGAGGAGTGAACTGGGAGAGATTTCTACGTTAATATTTATTCCCCTTCGAGAGTTTTATTTATGAGGTTAAGACTTGATTTAAATTTGTAATAAAATTTTATTTGTTTACTTTTTGGTATGTTATTTATTTATCAACATATCTTACTACAATGTTTTTGATATCACTAATGGACCGTTGGTTTAAACCCATTTGGTTTTGGCTCTGACAAAAATCTTATTTTCTTTTAAGTTTTCCAATACTGATTAAGTAATCAAGTTTAAAGGGTCGACTTTTATATGTTATATAAAATCTTCAAAACCCTAGCTTAAAAAATATGAAATAAAGCTCGACGGTTGCATCCCTCACTACTACTAGAGACGCCTTGAAAAAAATACTTAATTTAGTTCTAAAACTTTCATTACACTGTGAGCTTTTTGGCGCGGTGTAAGTAATACTTGGAAATTCACATGATAAATTTTGATGCAATAATTTAGAATTTAAATAGGTAAATTATTATCATAATTGGACTACAAGGTCCATCTATTAACAATCAAGTTTCCAATATCATCAAGGAGAGATTCAAGGTCAAGCATACATGAAAGTTCAAGAGCATTGGAAGATTTATGGAGACTTTCCAAAACTTTCTACTTCCTGACCTCGGACAAGTATTTGACTACTTTGGCATCCAAAACGATGTCATTTCAAAAAGCGTGCTTCATAAAGATTGTAGCAGACTTCCTAAGCTTTCTAGAATGAGTTGGATCATTAAATTAAAAGTTCATACGCTATGTTAAAATCCCATGGAACAGAGAGCAAAGATTAAGGAAAGTCCAAGTGTCCAAACTTAGAGATGAAGGAAATTTCTACATGGAAACCATCCAAGTGGCCGAGCACCAACATGGATTAGCTTCCAAATAACATCTAGACTTGGAGAAGAAGAAATGACAATATTAATTAAATATTATTTTAGTTAATTAACATAGTTTCTATTAAGTAGAAAATCAGACAACTTATTCTATGAGCCGATTAAGGTTAATGTTGCTTAATTAGTTTACTATTATTTTATAGTTTGTAAATGGCTATTTGAAGCCACTTTATGGACATGTTTAGGGGAGTTGAATTTGATAATAGAAAAGCTTTGGCTTAATTTTGAAATTGGAGTGATTCCTTTTTCAACATTTGGTGAGTTATAAACAAAGTTCCCCTTCGTGTGCGTTATATCATGGGATTAAGGTTACTTGTGAATTGGGTAGCATTTCTTATTGGAATCCACATTCTTACTCCTTGGAGGAAGATGGTGTGAAGTGGTGTCCAACTTTCCAAAGGCGCTTCATCAACAATTCACCCATACAGGAGTGTTCATCTCAATTGTTTCTATTTTTAGTGACATATTTTCTATCAAGCATATTTCCTAATCCATAGCAGATATTTACATAATTCTTGAGGGGTGCTTTTCTTATTTTATCCAAGAAGTCGTGGTCAAAATTTCAGGTCAAAAGCTTCTAAAATGAAGGAGTTACAAGCTTCCAAAGTCGAACTTTCCAAAAGTGAAATTACAGAGAAATAAGAAAACTAGAGTTTCAGTCGAGCAACTCAACCACTCACTCGACCGCTTAATCGATTACCGCTCAAAACTCACCTCTATGTTGTTTTTTGGTCGAGTAACGCGATCGCACCATCGACCGAACTATCGACCGCAAAGCTACAAATTTCCTCCTTTCTTTGACTCACATCTTCAACACTTCAACAATGTATTTTCAAGTTATATTTTAATCCCCTTCCACTGATGCATCACACTATGAGCTTTTTGGCACGATGTAAGTAATACTTGGAAATTCACATGATAAATTTTGATGCAATAATTTAGAGTTTAAATAGGTTTATTATTATTATCATTGGAGAATTTTAATGAAGAATTAAAAATATTATAATTATTAAATAAGTATTGGAATTAGGAAAGTTAAAATAAATTATTTTATTTTATAAATAATAAAATAAAATAGGAATTATTGAGGAATTAGAAAAACATAGTATATTAGAATTAGTAAGAAATAATGTGTAATAATCTAAGGTAAGGAAAGTTGTAAGCATTGGGTTAAGTTTATATTTTATAGTTTAGAATTAAGGAATTATTGTGTAGGAAAGGATCAGATGTAAGATGGACTGTTGGATGAGATTTAGGAACCACTAAAATCAATTTGGATGGAGAAATATGCTTCTGCAAAGTGTTTCATGCCAATTTCGTGTAGGAGGATGTTAGACCATAGGATTAAATTAGTAGAAGGAACGTGAATTGTTGGATTTGAGAAAGATCCTTTCATGGAACTGCTTGAAGTCGTTTGGATGCGGGAGGATGTTAGACCATTGGATTGGTCTAGCGGAAGGAACATGGATCAATGAATTTAAGAAAGATTCTTTCAAAGAAGTATTGGATGCCATTGGACACGGAAGAGTGTTGGATAATTTGATCGGTTTAGTAGAAGGAGTGTGAATCGTTGGATTTAGAAAAGATTCTTCCGTAGAAGGGAAAAATGTTGTGTAGTAGGAGTTAAGTAAATAGGAACGTCGTCGTTTTACATTTTAGCAGGTTTTTGCAGCTACGTTCGTGTTCGCAACAATGAATTTCAGTGAATGAAATGACATTGTTTGGATTAGTGAGCCACAGTTAACAGTGTTAGAGTGGAAGTGTTCGCTTCTGCGGAAATGTTAATGTCCGCAGTAGATTTTGGACAAAGTGAAACGTCGTCGTTGGATTTAATGAATTCGCGAAAAATGTTGGTGTCCGAGGGAGCGTTAGTGATCGCGGAAGGGATTTTCTCAATGGATAAGTACACACGGCATATGACAATTGATGGACGAACAGGCTAATTGGAGTTTTGCGAGAGCATTGGCTTCCGAGGAAGTGTTGGCGTCTGCAGTAACTTTGGCAACCGCGAGTGTAAGTTTTAAGGCTGACGTGGCTGTTGACCATTGAATGAGCAAGTTGTTGCGACCGTCCCCATTGGCTATTCGTGCGTCTGGTGTAGCTTGACAGACTTCAGATAAGTTTGTTCTCTAGATTCTTAGTGAGCTACGATTCAATCTTTAGAATTCTTAGGAAAAGATAAAATTGAGATACAATTTTTATTGGATTTTCTCCCACAAAGTTTTCTTTTTATGGGTTTATAAATAGAAAACGTTGGCTCGAAACCCTATTCACCTTGGAGCCGCGAGGACGAGAGAACCATTCTCTCAAGCTCTCTGGTGGATCTTCTTGCAAGTCCTTAGAAGTATGTTTTCTACAGTTAAGATTTCATGGGTTTGATGGATGATAGTGATGAAAGAGGGAGTTGTTTCTAAGTCCTTGAAACTGTGCAATTATAATTTTCACCTTTTCTTTGGTATTAACCCGATTTTTCTGTTATTTTAAGGAAAACAAGAGGGTTGGAAAAGTTGAGAATTACAGACTCTACTAAAAACTTTAGGTAAGAGATGTTTTGTTTGTGTTTGGTTTTTGGCTTCATCACAAAGTGCTATAGTAAGGTAGATTTATGAGGTTATGTTGTGATCCCTACGAGCTATTAATTAAGTATATGTTACTGTTTGTGTTAACAATTATGCTAGGATGTTAATCGAGGATATGCTTGTTAGTATTATTATGTTTGAAACATTGAATTGTTGATTGAAGATATGTTTATCTCTTGTTGGTTACTGTTATGTTGAAATGCAAATCAAGGATATGCTTACTGTTATTTCTATTATAAACATGTGACGTTAGGATAAAAAAGTGATGACTTTGGAGATGTTTTGACTATTTGCATGCATGGATGATGACACTGTTGGATGATATGTTATGTTTCATTGATTTGAGCATGTGTCTCCTTGTTAGGATTACTTCAAGGATGTGTTTATTGCTGACTGTTTATTATTTATACTTAAGACATTGATCGAGAATATATTTATTGCTTACTGGTTAATGTTATGTTGGGATGTTGTTCGAGGTTATGCTTATTGTTATTATGATTTTCCTTAGAAACATGTGATGTTAGTCAAAAAGGTAATGATTTGGGAGATGTATTGTTGATTGTCATGCATGATAGACTAGATTGTTATTTTATGTTATGTTTTGTAAGTAAGTTCATGTGAATGTCTCAAGCATCATATTTTCAAGAAAAGTAATGAAAATACTTTGTATGCATATGTTTTCACGAAAGAAAAACTGAACTTGAAGATACATAAAGGAAATACGAGGGGTTTGAGTTGACTATCCCGCATGAGGTGGATCTAATACTGTCACTCCCTCCCCTAGATTGAAAGACTAATTGAATAAACATAAATAGTCATTGTCGGTGGGGTTTGAGTTGGCTGTCTTGTATGAGGTGGACCAAATGGTGTCACTCTCTCCCCTAAACTGAATTACCCATAGCGACTAGACTGTTAAGTAGAAGTAAAGAAAAGTTGCATTTCATGTTCATGTCATATTTATGTATCTTTTACAGAGCATTAGACTCACAATTTGAATTATGTGATGTTAGTAATGAAGAACTTACTTAAGAACTAGATGATGAAGACAATTGATAGCGAGATTGAAGAGGAATTTTCATGTGTGAAGCTAAAGCATTGTTGGAGAAAAGTTGACCCATGGGTGATGATTTAAGGAAAGATGGATTTCAACAAACGTGTCATGAAGCCTTTTATTAAAAGATATATTTATTGTACATGTTCTTGTCCATACAAAGGTGGAGCGCGTGCATGACTTGTTTTCAAGTTGTCAAGTTGTTGAGCTATCTGCTCCAATGAGGCATTTAATTCAATGAGTTGAGCTTATCGACTATTGGAAAATCTCATCTCATACCTTGTGAGTGGTGGTGAGGATGAGAATGTATTGATAAGTCCCGTAGCATATTTTCTTCTCAAATATCTTTTCATCAAGCCCCAAGTGTTGATGTCTTCTTCTCCATCTCTCCTTCGTTTAATAATCAATTTGCTCCACCACATTGAAGCTTGTCATCTGATTCTTATTGAAATAAGTCTCATCAGGGTCTTCTCTGACAAATAAGAACTTCAAAAAATTTCTCCTACTTCTTCTTCCCATCCTGTGTAATTTTATGACCATTATGACCAGGTAAAAATAGGACTTGAAGCCTGTAAGTCTTCTTCTTTTGTCATGTAATCCATATCATAACTTTTATCTCTTATCATCATGTCGAATGGATAAAAACAAAAATAAAATGTTGATAGGGCCACAATAGGCTCTAATACCAAATGACGTGCGAACCGAAACTCTGATACCAAATGACACGGAACGCGTAGGGTTTGGGAGAGTTTCGAATCTGTGTGGTCGACCAGAGTCTAAAGGACAGTCGACCAAAAAATTCACAGGTTCAAAATATGTCACTTCTGGATGAAATGTTGTCATCCGGATGAACTGTAGCTGGGTGACCGGTTGGTTTGGGAAAAAGTTGCTAAAATTACAACTTTTCTATTCCACTGAAGAACTCCTTTTTGATTAATCAAAAACAAACTCTGACCAACAAGTAAAGAGAGTTTGATTACAATCTTCGATCAAATTCACTAATCGAAATTGGCTAGAAGATTGCAAGAGATAAAGAAGCTCAAGTAATTCTCACAATACTTGAACTCTAATGCTTCAATAAAAAGGATTAACAATAATCAAAGAGAAAGGTTTGTCATGGCTAAAAGGGTTTAATTCATCAAAAACTAAATTTGTATCAAGTCTTGGTGGGGTATAAATAACCCACCATAAAAGAAAAACAATTCTATTAGGATTAGGATCAGTTTATGCTAGTCTCTAACTGATTCTTTTCTATCTATTTGAAATTTAAAATAACTTAAATTTAAAAGATATATGAAAACTTAAAATAATTTAAAAACTAACTAACTAAAGATTTAATCAAATTTGAACTTCACCCAAAGATTTGAATGAATTCAAATTCGTGGCATTATGCTTCAAATCCGTAGCTTTTCTCCTCCTTGGCGGATTCTTCTTTATCTTGACAAGTAAGCACATGTTTTGGTATTTCTTGGTCCACTTCATTATGTGTTATTTCCAGCTCATCATGTATCTTTGAATCTGAAAAATAACAAGTCACATGATAGTTTGAAAGTCTCTTTGATTGAAATCTTGTAAGAACTCCTTGTGGCCCATCATAAACAAGAATGAGCTTCCTTGGCAGAAAATGTAGCTCTCTGTTCGTGGACCTTTTGACATAACAAACAAACTCCAAATTTAATGAAACAACCAATTCTATAAAGCTTGAGATGTCAGATACAATATTTATGAAGAACCATTTTTGATATAAAATAGTTATAGTTGTTGAATCTATCAAATACTCCTCAAAGGTCAGATCATGAATTTTGCATTTTGCCATAAATCTCTCAATCTTGTACTTGATTTTCCATTTATTCTTTATCTTGAATAACTTGAAAATATATTTAGATGTTTGATGTATGTAATTCATCTCTTTCCCCTTTGAACACCTTCAAAATAAACACTAAAAATATTGTTAGAGAATCTCTATACTTGATTGTGAATAGAGGAAATCTGTGACACATCAATGAAGCTAAAACATTGTTGAAGCGATGTTTACCCATAGATGGGAATTTAAGGAAATAAGGATTTTAACAAACATGTCATGAAACCTTGTATTAAAAGTTATATTTATTATTGTTAGTATTTAAGTAGAATTTTTTTTATAAATTTTTATGTTTATTTAAATGATGAGTTTTACTATATATGACTTTAAATGAGATTTCGTTAAGACTTTCGCTGCATACTTTTAAAAAAGGTACAAAAGAATATTTAATAAATGTTGAGTTCGACTAATGTTAGATTTCAAATGAGATTCTTTTAAGACATTTGCTGTATGTTTTTCTAAAGACATGGTTTTTGTACGAACGCATAGGTTTATTGTAAAAAAAAAAAAATTAACGCCATGGGCCGTTGCAAAATAGAATTCAATTCATGGAATGCTAACAATACTCAAATGTTTTTTTTTTAAGTATCAATTACACAATTTCTACAAAAGTTATAGATTTAAGCGAGTATGGTAAGTTAGCATTCAAATAGTTAGAGTTGTAGGTAATCATGAATTTACTCTTTTTATGAAAAGTAACATTAGAAACACCTCTCTTATTTTTTCGTGTTAAAATTTATGTGTCATTTATTCCCTAGAAAAACATGCGTTCCATATTGGGGGAAATTCTATCTTTCTTTTATAGGTCGATCCAAGACGTGTATATCATTATTCATGCGAATAGTGGTAAGAATCTTCTTCTTAATACTTCTATCTCATTGTATTTTCTTCCTAATCTTAAACGCTACTTTCGATATTAATGACCCACTAACATTTAATTAATTGATAATTGACTTGATTTGAATCATTAAGCTTTAAATTTATGGTTGGATTAAAATAACGTTGAAAACCCTAAACCTTAAGCCTTTGAGTTGGGCCTTAAATTGGCTTCAACGCAACAAACCTCCTTACTTAAATTGAACATATTTTGTTTAGGAAATATTTTCATTAAACTTGAACAAGCTTCTCAAATTTTGTTCTATGCACATAAACAATATTACTTATAACACATTATATCATAACGTCACATGCTTCAATTAATAGTTGTTTAAATTCTGTACATGATCCATTATTTTTATTTATTTACATATCCATTATTTTTTATGAAACTCGTAAGAATACTATTGGACAACCAAAAAAAGGAGAAGACAAAATAAAGGGTCGTTCTTACTTTTCACGTTTATTCTTTACCTAAAAAGTAAAAAGGTTGTTCTTCACCTACTTTTTTGAATGTGGTATAAACACCGTCCAAATTCTCTAAAATTAAAATAAAATTTAAAGATTTGAGAAAAATGAATTAAAGTGGCTCAAGCGGGAAAGATTTTCCCTTTTTAGTTCGTCACGTTTTCGTTAGTTGAAAATATAATAAAATATAAGTTAGTGTCAAAGTGATTTGATATTGAAGTTTAAAATAAAATCAAATAGAACATATGATCAATAATGATCATTTCGAAACAATTTTATACTGGAACTCGTAGCCTGTACACTTCAATCACAAGCTCTATAAATCTACCATAAGCAAGGAAAAGGAAGAGTCAAAAAATTGATTAACAAGACATAGCTATGATATCGCATCAAATAAATTCGGTTAATACTAGATTTATTCTCTAATTCTACACTCTAATATTATATTTTAACATGACAATTAAGTTTAACTTATTAATTGGTGTAATAATTAAAATAAAATTAAAATAATTAAAATAGTACATCAATATATCATGAGGCAAGATTAGTGTTATGACTCGGAGGCAGGTCCAGATGAAAATTACTAGGGCCCGATCCTACCGAGTCCCAACTTTTGGATTTCCAAAGTGGGAGGCGAACAATCTGCCCATTCAATCTTCACAATCTAGCCGGAATGTGATTCACTTTCGAACTCACCCCGTGTCTTAAAATGGAAACTAACGCACTTACGACAAAAACATGCATTTTTGGCATGAAGAGTTATAAAGATTGAGCATGCAACATTCAAATGTATAATTTTCAACTTTTTAATCACTAAGCTAAATAAAAGATAACAATAAAACTTGTAGTTAATTTAGAAGTCTTATTACATACAAGACTTTATACAAATTTATTTACATACATGGGCCATACTAAACTAGAAAAGCAGAAAAGATAAAACCAACATATTCTTCTCAACCTATGCCATGTTGGGCTCATTAATCCAATTTGTCTTTACCTTTTTCTCTTAAGCAGTTGTCATCTGTGTCTGAAAAATTTGAGAAAACCATATGGTGAGCTTTATAAGCCCAACATGCATCCTAATATAAGGATTAACTAAACTAAACCAATATTATATCAAATCATATACTAACGCCCAACATAATTAGTTATTACAACTTTAATATTCATTTTTCAGATTAATCATCCACTTCTGTGCACACACACCCCAAGTGTTATGTGTTATACAAAACTCTCTAGACATTTTAGATCAATGTCTAATCCCAATTATGTCTACCACACTTCTCAATATGTACGAAATGCATAATGCATATGGGAATATACTTAGGTAAATGATGTTAGAGATTATTGCCTAAATGTCATACCTTATAGACTCACATACCTTTTATCCTTATATACAACTAACTCATTTCAAAATCACTAACAATATGCACTCAATTTCACATTTTATACTCAATGATATGCAACATGAATGTAATGCATTTGTCACACAACTCCTATTATGATTTATGAATCAATGTATTTGCATATATGCTATTGAATCAATGCGTGTATGTTCCATATTATTTAAATGGTGTCGTTGTTATCAAGTATCATATTGACATATTTTGTGAATGGCTAATATGCATGATCATAATTCATCATATGTAAAGTCTCACACATTTATGTAACGCCTTACTGGCGATATTCCTAATAAGCGTGCACATCTCAACATAATACCTTTCGAGGGATATGTATTTGTAATCCAAGGGCGACTTGTAGTCATTCTATATAATATCTGAAAAATTTCTACGTGTTCAATGTAAAGAATTGTGTGTGAAATATATTTTGATAATTGAAATATTTTGGAGATAGTGATATATGAATTATATATATTGGAATTATGTTATGTGGTGTATATTTGGGAATTTTGTATTATGGCTTAAGAGGAGTGAAGATTCAAAGGGTTATGGGACCAATGAAGGAGGAAACGGTCGATCAAATAAGGGTTGAATGACTGGTGGTACATAGAATAAAATTTTAGAAGCTCTCGGGTAGGAAACTGGTCAACCAAAATTTTAGTGGTCGACCAGTTTTAAAACAGATTGTAAAATTATAGATTTGCGGTCGATTGATGGTTGACCAATGTTGAAACTGTAATACCCCGACTTTTTATATCGGAATTTAATAAAGATAATTGAAAAGTAATTTGGGACATTTTGATTAATTGAATAATTATCGGGGTATTACCAAGGACGTATTCGTAAGATTATAAATTATGGAAAATTAAGGTAATTAGAATAAATATTAATTTAATAAAATAAATTATTATGTGGGATAAATAATTTAGAAGGGATAATTAAAAAGGAGAAATTAAGAAATAGAGGGGAAATTATGAAAGGAGGAGTGGTTGAACCGGTTCACTAGTGAACCAATCCAGCGTGTTAAGAGGAGAATGGCCTCCGGCCATTCTCAGAGTGAGACTCGAATGAGAGAACAAACGAGAAAGAGGGAGAGAAGAGAGAGAGAGAGCGATGGAGACCGTGAGGGACGACAACGGGCGGCGGTGAGCCCGGGTCAGACGAGCGAGTAGGTGGCGACGTCACAGGTTGCGACTGTGGTTTGGAGGTCGGGCTTCATGGGTTGATGCGGTGCGAAGCTCGGATCGCTGGTTTTGGCGTTGGGTCTGATGAACGACGACGCTCTGTCGTTTGCGGTGGCCGGCAATGACTGATTGGCGACGGTAAGATGGATAGCGATGACAAAGCTCAGTGAAGACTGGTGCTGCAATGTCCAGGCGCGGGTCGTGAGGGTGGTCTAGTAGTTCGTGCTGGACTGGCCGAAGGCCATGGTCCAGCCTGTTGGTTCTTTAATGCAGAACTAGTTTTCTCTTCTTCTGGTTCTTGCTCTGCTAGAGACTGACAGTGGGTCATGCAAGGAGTGGTTCTCTAGGATGGTAGGGACGTGCGAAGGAGTGTTGATGGCAGGGAATGGTGTTGTGCTCTCTGATGAATTGATAAGGTAGAAGAAAAGGTGATAGGGAGGGAAGGCAGAGTGTGTGTGTGATGAGCCGATGGAGGGTCTGGAGCCCCTGGATTTGCTTCGGGTTTGCCCCGGTGGCTGGTGAGTTTTCTTCTTAGTTGTTTTTGGTAGTTTGGACTCTGTCTTTGGGTGTTGTGGGTAATGTTTTGGATTGCTTTAATTAATGGGAGATATTCAGTTATGGATTTCTGAATGAATTATTAGATGGAATAAATTTTTAGTCTGCAAATGCATTAAGATTAATATTCTGGATGGATTTTAGATGATTACAAACTGCCTTTGATTGACGCTCAATTGATGTTAGATTTGGTTCTATTATTTTGATGTTGTGTTGGATGTGTTGGCCGATTACAACTTAGCCTTGGTAACTCTGGATATTACTGTTGTTCTGGATTTAGCTTTGCTGTGATAAGATAATGCTTTTGTTGGAAGAGCTTGTTGGATGAAATATACCTTGCTATGCAGAAACTGTTTTATGATCTGTTTTTGTATTGCACGGTAATTGGAATAATTTAGCTACCAACTTATAATTCGACATTGAAGGATGATTACACTCTGCATTCTGATTTTTTGGTGTGAAACTGTGCTTTATGTATGTTGGAATATGATTCGATAAACTATTTCTAAAGAATATCATAAACCAATTGGTTGGATATAATCGCTGTCCTTATTGTTCTATTATGCCTTTGTTGATGATTATGGACAATCATATCAAAGATGTCATGCTCTGTTAATTATACATGTGTAATGTTCTCTGTCAGAGCTATTAGTACTGTTAAATGGTTGTTAGGTTATAAGAATGGAAGCGGTTAAGTAATTGGGTATTAATTGGGGGGACTTAGTATGTGGGTCGTAGAAGTAAGGTTATTAATATGTTATTTTAACGACGGCTTATTCAATAATCATGAAGGTATCGGAAGAGAAGAAGAATAAAGATTTAGCTCTAACTCGCAATAAAGATTTGAGGTAAGGAAATGAGTGTGTGTTGGCTAGTGGTGGCCTTACCCATAAGTAGTGTGCATGAGTTGAGTTTATTATTGGTTGATTTTACTGTTCTTAGTTTCCTTAGTTTTCCTGTAGTTTATTTACTGCAAATATAGGAATGAGAATGCATAGATAATGCTTAGGGAAATGGAATGGTTAGACGTGATGAATGGTTACTGAAGGTTTAAAGAAAGAATGAACTACTTGCTGCGATAATCTGCTGTAGTTAGTTATAGCTTTACTTGATGTAATTATCCTATTGTATTTGGTTAATTATCCCCATGTTAGTAATAAGCTGTCATTTTCCTTTATTATATTGTCTTGCTATATATAATCGAGCCTATTGCTAATCAAATAAAAATCCGGAGTATGTTAATTAATTGATCGTAGTTTAACTAACTAATCAATTAATTAATCTAAGCATGCGAACTAATTAGTAATCTAAACATGTGAACTAATTAATCAGTATTTATAATTCTCTTTGAGCATGTTTAGTAATTAGCATGTTTAACTAGTTGGCATTAATTAATATATTTAATCAATTATTTGCATGTTACTTAATTAGAGTAATTAATTAAACATTGAGCATGTTAATTAACTAGAGTAATTAACTAAACATTGAACATGTTAATTTACTAGAGTAATTAACTAAACCTGAGCATGTAATTAACTAAGCATGAAATCCGAGCATGTAATCTGAACATGAAATTAACTAAGCATGTAATCTGAATATGTAATTAATTAGGATGAACATGTGATTAATTAGGGTAACTAGCTAGAATAATAATCGCAGCATGTAATTAGCATATTTAATCAATTAGCCTGTTCACTTACTTAAGCATGTTTAATTAGCTAGACTTATAAGCATGATTAATTAGAGCATATTAATCACTAGAATAATTAGCACATTTAATTAACTGACTAGCATGTTAATTAACTAAGTATGCCATGTTTAATTAACTAACTAATTATAACAAATCCAAGTAACCAAGAAATCTATTAACTTGAGTAGTGTTCATTTTGCCTCGTTGATATTCTATTTTGTGTTTTCCTATCAT
This sequence comes from Begonia loranthoides, assembly GCA_022433065.1. NCBI lineage: Eukaryota > Viridiplantae > Streptophyta > Magnoliopsida > Cucurbitales > Begoniaceae > Begonia > Begonia loranthoides. The sequence continues at coordinate 1,961,226 of CM039473.1, read as the reverse complement.
TTCCTTGTTGTAACTTCTACAATCTAATGTTTTACTTTATTAGAGAACAATAGAGAAGATGAAAGAATAACGAACTAAACGCGAATGAACTAAGAGTCTTATCGACTATGTGATGTGAAATATATGTTTTTACCTTTCTTTGTTATTGTCTTCTAGGTGCTTATCTTCTTGTGTTGATTGTATTATAGTAGTTCGCTAAATCTGAACATGTTAGTTAACTAGGCTAACTAATTTAAACTAAACCTGAGCGTGTTAACTACTTAGAATACCTAACTAGAATAGTAAATGTAATTCATTCTTGAGCATGTAAATTGACTAGGGAATTAACTAGGATAATTAGCATGTAAATTAATAATATGTTCCGTTCAAGCATGCCTTTCATTGTTTTAATTCAATGTTTGTTGTTCTGATAGGTGTGTGTAATTCCTATTTTCCCCAAATCTTCATTGTTTTATAATTATAATTGCTGTGCGCTTTCAATTTTTGTTATTCATTATATGCGCTTTCAATTACTTATATGCACGCTTCAATTATTGCTAAAGTTACGTTATACTGCATCGTGCATCATGTTAATAGAAAACCAATAGGGAGTGCCACATGGGGTGGTAATCACACATGCATTTAGTGGGGAAAAACGTTAAGATGATGAAGGTTTCTGTGGTTCAGTAGCTTAGCCCAGCACATAAACAAAAGAAAACGATGAAAAAGGGAGTTGAGGGGCAGATCTAGTCTGCGGCTAGGCGAAGCGCCCTACCTCGACGGGAATGGGGACCTAGTTGCAAGTAAATAGTTAGGTCCGATCAACTATTCCATTCCCTATGAACCTTCTAATCTCTAGCTCGAAGTACGAGTAAAGAACGAATGAAAGAACGAACGTAATGAAAAGATTGGTTTGGGTGGCCCCCATTCCAAAAGAACTAAAAGAGTCATAAGCATAATTGCATTAAACCATTAAGCCTTTAAGCTTATAGTTTACTTGTGGTGTACTTGCAAAAAATGATGAACAGATAATAAAGTAGAGATGAAGAATTTGCATGTGCGAGATTTGGGGCTGGCCAAACTAAAAGAGTAAAAGTGAAAACAGTTATAATAAATTGTTTAATTCTTTCATTAAGTTTCATTTGTTAAATCAGTTACGCTTCTGCTATGTTTTAAATAAATGATTTTATAACGCTTCCGCAATACTTTCATGAAAAAGGATCGGTAACGGTTCAGTTTTGCACTTTGATATCATTTTAAAAAGGAGTCTTTTAAAAGTCTTAAATTTCTCGCATTTTAAAGGATTTACGAACAACCAGGTCGTTACAGAAACAAATTGTAAAATCAGAAAATTATGGTCGATCGGTGAACGACCTATGTCTATACAAATTTTAAAGTTTGAGATTCGCGGGCGATCATCTGGGGAAAAGTGGTCAACCAATATTCTGAAGGAAATATAGAGTTTAGCCTCGGGTTGTCTTGCGGTCAATCAACTGAAGACAAGTGGTCGACTGGAATGCCATAGGTCACCTAAATTCTTTTAATATGTCACGTTCTAATTGGAGGTATTTGGGGGTGGACACCCCAGGGCACTATTAGCAGGACTACACCTCCTTCTTGATGCTGGTAAAGGGGGGAAAACTTAGAAAAATAAGTATAAGAGGATGTAGAACCTTCAAAGGGAAGGAATTCTCCCAAAAGACTCTCCAACATCTTCTTCTTTTCTTCTTCTATAGTTCAAGGTAAGTTAAGTTCCTCCATAGTTTTGTTAAGAATTTTGATAAGGTTATGGAAGTATGATTGAAAGATGAAGTAAAAATGGATATAAAGGTTGAAATCAAGTAGGTTAAAGTGTTTGATGATATTGCCTTCCCGAAATTTAGGAGTTAAGCCAATTTGATATATCATTGAAAACATCTTAAGGGAGATGTAGGTTATGGAATCGTTGAATTTTGTTAAATATTGTGAAAGTTATGATTAATCAATATAGGTGCAAATTAGGGGGAAACCTTAAAATGTGTGCTTAAAAGATTAAGATCCTATGATGAATTTTGATGGATGTTTATTGATTATGAAGATATTATTGTTCAGAAAGATAGTCTAAGTGAGGAAATCTACAAGGTCCAAGGTAAGAGATATGCATGTCCTTGACCAATATGGTCTACTTCACAAGATATTAGGTTGTAGTGTTTTGCAATGCTGTTCGACATATTGTTTTGTTAGTTGTTACTTTGGTGATGATAATGTTGTTTGATGTATTGTTTTTGATAATGTTAATGGTTGTAATCTATGATAAGCTGTTAAGCTTCAGTTTAAAGGTTGAATGAAATGGATATATGTCATGCATCATGATTTAGATATGATATGAAGTTGTTTGCATGCATCTGCATCGTAATGTAAATGAAATGGACTGAATAAACGTAAATAGGTGTTGGAGGTTGAGGGGATCAGCAACAATCTTGCTTGGGAGAACTCCAAGATGATATATCTCATCTCCCATTGGGATTAAGTGACGGTTTTGCCTAAAATGGACCATAAGATGTATCTTTTCTTTTGGACTGATAATCTCCAACGTCTGAACTATTATATGGATATAAATTAATGAACAGAAAAGATAGGTTTTTTTCTTTAATGTATAAGCATTAGTGTTAAGATAGCATGATCATACATTGAGCATTTTCATTTTATCTCTTCTTAAGCGTTAGACTCAAAGTTAAATCTTGTGATGCAGGTAAAGAACTTGATCCTACTGATGTGAACATAGAGTGAAGGACTGTAGTGGAAGAAGCATAACCATGTTGAGCAGTTACGTTACCCGGCGCATGTTGACTGATGAGTTATGGCTCACTAAAATGTAAAAGATGTATAGTATATATAGTGTGTTCATAATCTTTTAGAAATTTTAATGTAAATTACGTATCTTTGAAATGTCTATTGCTTCCACTGATTCTTTTGTTTTCCCTCACATGTTTTTAAAGAATTTTTTTATGACCTAAAGGTAATCAGTATTAATATGATACGAAAAATGATAACGAAAAAAAGGGTCGTTACACTCTCCTTCTATATACTGTGTTTTATATAGTTACACAATACATATACATAGCCGACGAAATGTATTAGGTTCGGATGTGACCAATATTATCTCCTGCAATACTCCTTGTACATATAAATAATTTCATGATGTATAAGTTAAATATTTAATCTCTGCATACATTGAATGCATATATATATATATATATATATATATATATATATATACATACTAGTAATGCATATAATGTAAACTATGCAAATCTTGTTATTTATCAAGAAAAAATCATGCATGTATGATGGTCATGTGTCTATCTAAGGATCCTCTAATGTTGTCCCAAATTTTACCAAAAATGGTACAGAAATCACCAAAAAAATGCATTTTTATGCAAAATCATCTATCCAGGCACTATAGCCCTTTGCTTAGGCGCTACAACACCTAGACACCGTCCAAAATCCTCCACTTGAGCACTACAATGCCCTCCCTGAGCGTTGTAGTATCCAAGTTCTGTTTTTCACTAAATTTTCACCTAAAACTCAACGCTATAGCGCTCCCACATAGCATTGTAGCGCTCCCACACTGTTTTCCACATTTCTAACATGTTTTCCACTCCAAAACCCATCAATGATGATAACCATAGCCTAAAATTATTAAAGCAGACAATTTCACACTATCTTATAGACACAATATATTTACATGATTGAACCATTATCAAATCAACATTCTACTAACCAAAATAAATTACTTTCATGCCTTCTATCAACCAATACCATCTAAAACTTATCAGAACTCACTAATTTCCAATTATACTTACAACAACTTCAAACCAATTTAATCATAATCAACAATCCATAATAGATTTTAACCATTAATTCCATAGTTCATAATTTCAACTTATTTTCATCCAAACTAATTATAATTCAACTTTATACCTTCATTCCGATCCGTCACTCAATCAATTTAACTTAAATCTAAATAAACCAAAGACAATAATTGTAGTGACCAAAATTTCTTTTGGACATATTTATAAATATTAAGTATGTCATACGATGCAATAAATTATATTGGTCATTTTTTCGGTGAGATATGTTATTTTATAGTTGTTGGATTGGAATAATGATTTGTGTGATTTATAACTTGCTAGAATTGGATGGTGGTTAGGATTTTTGGTGGGTGATTATTCAGTGACTATGCATAAAGGAATTATTTTGGTTTTTGGAAACAGTGCAAGTGTTCAATAAGAAAATGAGAAATTGATATAGAATGGAAATATATCCACGGCGCAAAAGGTAAGAAATAAAATGATGTCGTTGGGGTTAAGTGTCCGCTAAAGAGGAGTGAGCCATGGGTAAGAATTTGTTCGTATAATAGATGTAAGAAGTAGACAAGACCATGGTCGTTGGATGGGAGGAGCGAACAAAGATTCACAGCTGGATGAAGAGGACAGAAGGGAAAGATGCTTCCGGGGATGGAAAATATTTTGTTTCAAAAGGGACTGTCCCCGAATAGGAACGTGTCCGTGGAAGGGTTGAAAGTAGTGGATGGATTAAGGACCATAGGATGGGAAGCGAGGATTAAAAGTCAACTGCTGGATGAGAATGATGGAAGGGAAATATGCCCTCGCGGACAAAAAAATTCTATTTTAGATAAGTGGAACACATGAACCGTTGTCATTCGGATTTGGAAATGCACACAAAAAGGGTGAAAGGAGATGATGAAATAAAGATCGTTGGATGAAAAATGTAGATGAAGCATCAGCCATTAGATAAAGACCGCGGAAGGGAATACATTTGCTGAAATGAGTGAGAAGAGTGGATAAAATAATGATTATTGAATGGAAAGCACAGATGAAAGACTGTTTTTTGGATAAGAAGAGCAAGAAGGGAAGATGCTTCTGCGAAAAGGAAAGATTCCCTCGTGGAAAGACATGAGGCTGCGCAGAAAGTATTGTATGGTGTTGCTTTGACTAAAGGAAATGAGAAAAGATGTTCGTATGTCCAAGTAATTTGGGTGGTTGTCTGCATGTGAAACATTGCTTTTGGAATGGACATCTGGAAGGCAAAACATAGGTTATGGACTGGGTGACCGGTTCAAAGAAAATTATTGTCTCAAAAAGGTTGCGTTCGATTGGGATTAGGGCTTGGTCGACCAAGGACCAAGACAATTTTAAGTATTGACGGAGGCACAAAGGACCATGAAGTATGTTGAAGCTCTCAAGAAGATTGTCCCTATCTCAAATTTTTGAAGGTAATAAGAATTTTCTTTATGATTTTATAGAATCTTATGAGTTTCAGTAAGTTTGTAAGCTGAAAAGAATGAAAAAGATGAAATTGGACAAAAACTGAATAGTTATAATATTTGGAACTTATCAGCTATCTTGATGAGGTTGTAATACAAAAATATTTTAGTATGCTATTCTTGACATCTCAAGAAAGATATGGGTTCTAGAATTGATGAATTTGGTTAAGTATAGTTGAAGTTAAGAATTTTCAAATATTAGTGAAAAGTGTGAAGTGAAACAAAAAATGTATGCATAATGAATAAAGTCTTGACTTGTCTTATTCTAAACATGTGCAAGTAGTTATTCAAACTGAATGGTTAGAGTAATATACACAATGCTGGTGAAAGTAGTGTATATTAGAAAGAAGTTATGTATAATTTACGTTGTATTTGTCTCAATGGATATATGAAAGCTAAATGTCATCGTTTTGCGTTAAGGAGAGTATCCACAGAAAAGAATGTGTCTGTGGCAACATAACTATAAGAATGATATGTCAACATTTTGTGCTAAGGAATGCGTCCGTGAAAAGGATAAAAGGAGGTGAACGAATTAATAGTCGTCAGATTGAAGAGACATATGAAACGTTGGCAGTTGGATAAAAGAGAGGAGGGGAAAGATGATACTATACAAAGAAATATATCTGCGGTAGGTAATTGAGGTAATGAATGATGTCATTTTGATGATGGATTTGCTTAAGGAATGAATGAATGGGACAATAGCACTGGATGAAGACAATGAACGATTGAGATCAAAGATGGAGAAAGGCACGAAAGGAGAAGAATTAAAGACTTTGTGCAAAACACATATTCTTTTAATAGGAACACATGAGAAAGGAGGGTCGTTGGATTGAAAGGGTAGACAAGATGAGAATCATTGGACTTAATGAAATATGCTTTCGTAGAAATGAAAGAGTTCATTTCGGGAAGAAAAAATGTTGCATGGAAGTGTTAAGTAAGATAAACGCTGTCATTTTGGATAAAGGGTGTGCATTGAACTTTGGAAGTCGTGGGAGCATAGGCATCCACGGGAGGAAACTTGTCCGTAGTGAATAATAGAACATGTGAAACACTATCGTTTGGATTAAAATATGAGGGGATATGAGGATCCGTGAAAGTGAAAACTTCTGCGGAAAACAGTGAAGCATGGAACATCGTCGTTTTGAAGGAATAATCCTAAAGAAAAATGGAAGTTTTGGAAGCTTAGGTGTCTGCATAAAGAAACGTAGCCGTAAAGCAAAGGAAACGTTGTCGTTTGGGTCACGGATTAGTGGAGAATAGTGAGAATCATGGGAGCGTAGGCATTCATGGAGGAAATGTGTCTACCAAATCAAGGAAAACGTTGTCGTTTCAAGTTAAGGAACACAGAGGACTATGACTACCCTAGAAGCATGGGTATGTGCAGTTGGCAACGTCTTCGCAAGATTAAGGGATAGTGTCATCTGGGACTAAGTAGCGTCCATCCACACCCTAGCTGTTGGTTCAAAATGAGCATTAATGAGAAGCCGCACTATTTTATTGGTGTCGGCGATGATGAACTTGTTTGAAGCTCTAGCAAGGAGACAAAACCTTCAAAAGACGACGTGAGCTACGAGAAGTGTTTTCTTCCATTATAGAGCTTAAGGTAAGTAGTGTTGCATGTGTATGCCTCACGACCTATAGTGCAAGGTGCTAGGAAGTTCAGTTGTTTTTATTATTGTTTTATTGATGACTCAAGGATATGATGCTCTACTTGGTGTGATTATATTATGTTCATTTTTTAGAGGATGTGACGCTCTGTAATGTGTGATGATAGATGTTATGTTTATTTCCAATTTATATTGATGTCAAGGATTTGCCACTCAGGTGGTTGAGGTACTATTTCTGTTTATTGCGATAGATGATGTTTGAGGCTGGGTTTATCGTTGTTTGATGATGATGATTCTAGTTTTGGCGATAAAATGTATTTGAGGATTTGTTGATGTTATTTGCTTATATGATGCTCTTTGTACTGATGGTTAATGATGATGATATGTTTTGTTGCATTATGATGATATGTTTCATGCATGAATCAACATTTAAAAAGATAAAAGATGATGAAAGTTCATGTAAATGGGTACTGAGGATAGATTATCCAAAAGGGCGGACTAGTGGGAAATAAGCTCGTTAGCTTGTTCCCGATGAATTTGGGGCTGACAGACATAAAGTTTGCTAGGTCTCTGTGCATTAAATTGCATGACAACTAACAAAAGACTCTAAAAAAGGGTGGAGCCTTTCTCTAAAAGGTCGGAGATTCTCCAAAAGAGCAGAGAACAGTGATGGGTGTCCCATTGCCGAGGTTACTCATATTTGAAAGAGAAAGAAAAGAAAAGAAAGATAAAGAAAAAAGATGAAAGAACAAAGATGAATTAATGTCATAAAATATCATGTTTATGGTCTCATGCACTACTTGCTAAGCCTTAAACTTATAGATGAACCTTATGTTGTCGGTGAAGAAGTTATAATGAGATTTCATGATGAACATATAGGTTGATAGATATGTCATGGAGATCACTCAATTTTGTTGGGACCGTTGACCATGAGCTAAGGGATTTTAAATTAAAAATGATTTTAAGGGATTTTTTTGTGATATGTAAAGTGGTTTCAATTGCTTGTTTTAAAAGAAGGGAAATTAACAAGTCAACCACTGTACTTTGTGATCAATGACAATTCAACCACTAAAGTATTTTTGCTAACAACTTAACCACCACTGAACTATGAAAAGTAGACGCCGCAAACATCACTGTCATGTTTGCCGTCAAACATTTAAATTTCGTTCCACGGCGGAATGCTACATGTTCCTCCACGGAACGTCACTACTAAATATATAGGTTATTGTATCGTTGTTCAGCAGCGGAACATTACACTTTCCTCTATGGAACGTCAGTACTAATTAAAATTTGTCCTTGTCTGTTTTTCCCCTGTACTGAACGTCATACTTTCCACCACAAAATGACAACTTTCCACTGCGGAAAGACATTGTTCCTAGGTGAAACATCATGCATCATTCCACCTTCCATTGCCCTAGTATATATAATTGATATTTTGCGCTCTGGTGAGCTCACTGAACCCCAAAACCTTCATACTCTCAGAGCAATTTCCTCATTGTTTCATCCATTCCAATGGATTCTAGGATGACCAAATTGACTCTTAAACATAAAGCTGCTTCATCTTAGACTAAACCTCAACCTCAACCAGAAATGGACTCAGCCCGTGAATGCAAACTGCTTGCAACTTATTTAATGTACACTCAGTTTCAGCGCAATGCACCAACTACGGTTGAAGTTGAAGCTAAAGCACAACCTAAACCTCAACCTCAACCTCGTGGACGACCAGAAGCTCAATTGATCCGTTTCAAACCTATTACAGATAGGTTTCACTCCTCGCTCTTCAGGACTGTGGCAGTGAACGATAGGTATGAAGCCAATGTTAAACATCATTTGATTATTATATCTAGAAGAGTAGACTTTGAGTCATTGGCTGAATTGGAAATTGCAAAATTGGTTGAGGGCGTTTAGCTGGGTTATGCAGATTGGGTGGAAGTTTTTGTTAAGGAATTGTGAAACTATTTTATGCCAATTTTTAACTGTGCACCCAACCATTAGAGAACCGGACTTACATGTTTGGATAGGAGTTTATGGTAACTCTCAACGATATTAATGTGCTCCTTGGATGTTTCATGGAGGAACCAAGGGAGGCATATTACCATGTGTCTCAAGAGCCAGATTTCATCAGATGATGAGACAGTCTGGTAGTGATTCAAAAGTTGGACCGTGATCTTGAGATTGCAGAATTCAAGAAGCCAAAGTCCAATGACTTGAATGCCAAAGACTAAGTGATCCACACCATCATGACTCACACTATTATGCCTAGGGATGGACATCGAGGTCATGTTAGCTGTATGGATCTTTATATGTTAGAGAAGGTGTTTAACTGAAAAAAGTAAACATTGGCTATACGATTTTGAGTCACATGTACGAGATCCTCAACAACCTGGCCAAGAGTCCACTCTGTAATTGGCTCATTCAGAAGATAGTTAAGCATAATGGGGTACCAGTCTCGGATAAGGAGTCGAGAATCCAAGAGAAGGCTGCCGACGTCTACAACAAATCGAAAGTGGATCGCAAGGGGATCTCTAAAGTCGAAGGGGAATGGGTATGCAAGACTCTAACCACTTTCACCTCGAAAACTGAAGCAAAAGTTTTCCAACGTCTAGCCCCCTCAATCGTACAACTACTAGCCCCCTTAGTTGTACAACCTCTAGCCCCCTTGGAGGGATAACCTCTATCATCTCCTCTATATCACATGGAGGATGATAATCCGCAGCTAGGGGTGGGCAATTTGGGTTCGGTTCTGGTTTCGGACTGTCCGGAACCGATTGGTCTGTTCTCAGTTTCGAGATGTCGGTACCGAACCCGGAACTGATGGGCATGGGAACCGAACCCGGAACCGACCTCGGTTCCGGGTCCAAAACCAGCGGTTCTCGGTTCCCCCCTACTGTTTTCCTGCCTAAATACACACTCCATTACAGATTGCAATTCGGTATCGAACCTCGTCGTCGCAGATCATCATCGCAGCTTCACAGTGGTAGTCGCAAATCGTCGTTGCAGCTTCGTAGTCACAGTCGTAGCTTCGCAAATCCCAGTCGAGGTCTCGATTCCAGATTTCCAAACCCTAAAGAACTCGGAATCAGGGGAGAAATCGTCGTCGCCTTCTCACAACTTTGCAGTAGTAGTCGCACAACGTCTCCCAACTTCGCAGTCGTCGTCGGCTTCGATTTGTCGTCGTAAGCACCTTCGTAGTTTTGAATCACCGATCCAAGTCCTTCGCATTCTCGGTTCCTTCCAACAGCTTCCAGAATCGAGGATGGGTTAGCGGGTTAGGGACCTAGGGTTAGGATGGGGACTCAAGGGGTATTTCGGTTCTCGGTTCTTCTCCTACAGAACCGAGAACCGAACCCGATTTTAAATAAAATACCCAGAACCGAAAGTTATTGTTTTTTTAGAACCGATACTCTGAACTGAACCAGAACCAATCGTCGGTTCCAGTTCGGTTCTCGGTTCCGGTCAGTTCTTGCCCACCCCTATCCGCAGCCGATGTCTCTGCCCCTCACTCAGTCATCTCACTTTACGTCAATGCCGGAGGAGATTTTTGGTTGGATGCAAAGAATGAAGGAGCAACATCAAATGGTGTTGGATTGAGTTCAAAGGATGGAGGACCAAATTTTAAGGATAGAGGAGCACCATCAAATGGGGCTACAAAAAATGCAAACAATGGAGGACTGAGTAAAGGAGCGCCATCATGAGTTGTTGGCTGAATTGCTAAGAATGGGGCAGTGAGCCGTCCGTCCACCATCCACTCCAATAGCTTCTCAAGCAGCCCCTCCAACAACCTCTCCAACATCCTCTCCAACAAGCTCTTTAGCAATCGAACTCACAGAATGGTTGTAAGTTTTTAGTTTATACGCAAAGTCCATTATTTACTTTATTTGTATGCGACGTAATAACATGTCTAAAATTTGCAGTATTATTGCCCCTTAGACAACAACCTTCTCCTCTTGTTGTGCTTGCCAAGGTGCAAGAGATAGTAGCTCCTATTTCTCCATCGACAAACGCATCGGGTGGAACAAAGCATCAACCACTTAAAACTCTGTGTGTGGTACGTTTTTGATTTGTTTATCTACATGTTTGCACTTATTCATGCCTTTTTAGTTTGACAGTTTGAAAATGTTCATTGCAGCCAGGTGAAGTAATGGATATTTTCATGAAATTGGTTTGTCCAACTACTAAGAAAAACCTGGAGATATGCGCAATTCTTACAACGAATATGGTAGGCTTTTTCATTTACTAGCATTAAGTGTTTTGGACTGGATACTTAGGATATTTCGCCTTCTACTTTCATTTTCAAGTTCTGGGGGAGTACCATATCACTGATCTCATATTCCCAAAGCAAAAAGTGACATTAGAGACGGTGAGAATTACGTTATGTTACATTAAGTAGTTTAGAAGGTTTTATTTTAGTACTCATCCTTTGCGTTGCATTCTTTGTATGCAAATGTAATGTATTGAACGAAGCAAAATACTTCGATGTTCAAATGGAAAAATTACTTCTTACAATAGGGTGGATTCACGTAAGTAAACTTCTCGCTTTTACTTGTTGTGCTTCATGTTTGAACAGTTCTAATGTGTTGTTTACATTTCAGTCACACCCAAAGCAATCTTGTTTTTTGTCGTCTGTTAACCTACACATTCACTACCCTTACCAGGTGTTGCTGCTAGAAGCAATTGCAATCGTCGTATTGCCAACAAACAAAGCGAGGTATATCTTTTCACTTGTGTAGATTCATATTGATTTCTACTTATGTGCTGATTTTCCCTATTCCATTTTAGCTCGTACAACATATTTCGATGTACTAGTGGGGGTTTAGGGCTGCTCCAAAATTATTAGGAGAGAGGCTTTCACCCTCACGAAGATCTACCAGATAAGGCTCCTTTGTATACCCAAGGTTCCAACGTATACGTGGACCCCAAGTTGTCCTCCGAAATCAACGATCTATGGAGGAACTCTCGCAAGAAGGCGACACCAACGTAGTTTAGTTGATGTGTAGGGATATTGTTTGTTTATTTGCATAGTTAATTGTTTGAATACTTTTTGAGAAAATATATGTTTGGATAATATCTATCTGTTTGAAATATCTATTTGTTGGAAAATATCTATTTGAAAAATGTTATTGCTTGATTTGGTTTTGATAACGACACAGGGAAGCGGCTAAAACAATGGAAACTCTTGCAAAATTTTCACTTTTTTGAAAGAGAGAAAGAAAATTTGACGAAAGCCAAATTATCCATTTCATTATTCATCAACAAACAGTTAACATGTTCATTACAAAAATTTAAGAAAACTGTGCATTACAACGATCTATATAAGGCAGAGAAGCTTTGACGTTCCACCCAGGAACGTCAACATTCTACCACAGAAAGTTGGCAATCTGTGATTAAAAGTATGACATTTCCACCACGGAAGTTATACTTTCAACTGCAGAATGTCATCTTTCCGTGGTGGAACATTGACGCTTACTCTAGTTCAAAATTAATAGAAGCTAGTAAATTCTAACCTGTCTCGATTCTGGGCGTCCAGTCCAAAATGTGTGTTTTCACATGTGGATTTAAGCACTTTGTCCAAAATTACATTTTCATAATAAACACTCTCTATCTTATAATTCATCTATATTTTTTTCAATTCATACTTAATAACACATTATCAATTTCATTCATCATCAATAATCTCATCATCAACAACAAACAATTAACATATTCATTACAACAATTTAAGCAATATGTTCATTACAACAAATTATTGTACATGTGCATTACAATGATCCAATCTAGGTTAAAGTCCACATTTGTGTTTGTTTGTGTTTGTGAACATTGCACAACATACTCAGCATCACACATTGCAAATAAAATTAACATAGTTAAAATAACACATTAAAATGTAAAATGTAATAATGTGCTCACCTGCGTCTCGGTAACTATGTCGGGAACTGTGAAACCCATAAATGTGTCCTACGATCTTCCTCTCCCACCTCTGGTGCCTCTGCCTCTAGACCTGCGGTTGCCTAGTCCCGTTCCCGACAAGGGAAGGGCGTAAGTCTAGCTACCAAGTTAGATCCGAACTACCCCTCCATCCCCTAACTCGCCATTTTCGTTTCTTTCATTCATTCTTTTCATTTATCATTTTTCCTCACATAATGCATGTGAGTACCACCCCAAAGGTGGCACTCCCTACTTGTTTCTATTATCATGATGCATGTTGATACAATATAACATAGCGATAGTTGAACAACGCATATAAATGAATAACAATAATTAAAACGAATAAAAGAGAAAAATTATAGCCACGAACTGAAACAACAAATAACATGCTTGGATTTACGAAACATAATAGCAAAAGAAAATGACAATTTAGCATGCTTCTAAAAGCGAAATATACAGTGAACATAGCAGTGAATTATCATGCTTCTATAACGAATTAAATAGCGAACGTAATAGTGAACTGATATGCTCAAAGACGTTACACGAGATGCTCAAGGAAAGTAGACATGCTTAACCATTTTAGATAGACATGGATGTAACAATTAAATGAAAAACATACTTGATAAATCGCTAAGAATTAATGACATAAATCGATTCTAAGCAAGTGGACTAGCAATGGTGTACGTTTGAAAGTAAAACATGGTTTAATGGTATAATTTCAACTGAGCTAACAACTTAGTTCATCGTTACAAAAATTAATCTAATTAACTACATAGGCTCAGATTAAGAAAACAACAACTTCTAGTTAACACGGAGAGATTTAAACAATAGCACTAGAAGAACAAAATATTTATCGAGTCTATCATGACAGCTAGTAAGACAATAAGAGTACATCTAACAAAACATAATCATCGTCAATGAAATAACTCATAACTCATTCATGCTTAGCATAACGTAGTGTGATCTTTAGTTCATCATTCTATAGAGACTATTATTCAAGCAGCAAGCATTTATCAGCTTCTTTATCAAAGCAAAGCGTTGAATTATAGTAAAGGAAAGTACAGAAATTATCAAAGAACACACACACACTACTTGTTGGTAGGGCCTCCACTGGCCATGACTCTACCAAGTCCTTACCTGTTGAAGAAATCTTTCATGGACAGCAATCAACAGCAACCCAACACAATCCTTTTGTTCCATAGCTTCTAGAACTTCACTATCTCTCACGAATCACTTTGAAAAAACACACAAAGTCACAGCTCAGGATTCTCATTGGAAGGTTTCTCTCTCTTGTAGGAAGACTCTCTCTCGCAGGAAGACTGAATGCAGAGGAGAATGGCTTAAATCGTAGAGCCATACCTGGAGAGGGACAGACGTACAACTACCGGAGAGGGGAGGGTGTTCTTCAACGTGGTGGAGGCATGGTCGAGTCAGGGGAGATTGTCTCCTTGTCGCCTAAGTGTGCTTTAAATGACAAAATGACAAATTATCCATTATTTAAAACCTATTTTTAGCAGAAATGGGACTTTTTGGACGAGAGGAGTCGTCCTTGCTTGATCCGCATTCGTTCGAAATCCTAATTTTCTCTGTCCGAGCTGCATTTTCCGACGAAGGACTGCATCCTTGCCTTCATCCAAATTTGTCCAAAAATTGGACAGATTCAATCTTTCCTCGTCCACTATCATCCGCCGTTGTCCTGGTTCGTCCGAAATCTCACGTTTATAGGCGACAGACAAATCCGGACGCAGAGTCCTGTCCTGTATCATCCCAAAACGCTAGGATGACATTCCATGCGATGTCTATTTCTCATAGTTCAGTGGTTAAGTTGTTAGAAAAAATACTTTAGTGGGTGACTTGTCATTGATCACAAAGTACAGTGTTGATTTGTTAATTTCCCTTAAAAGAATTATGTATTAAATTTGTCAAAGTTTTTCATTGCGTATGTTTCATTTATGCATGGTTTAATAATTGATTTAGAATATGTATTTATTTAAAATAGTATTTAAGTGACATATTTTAATTGTTGTCATTCAAAAAAAATTTATAAAAAAAATTGAGATTAACGGAAATGGCCTATACAATAATTAACATGCAACAACATGATCAACTTTCCTCCACCTAATTCATGCAAAATCAACCTAGTTTAGAAAATCAATAGAGTTTGAACTTTTATTTCTTTGATCTCTTTATTTCCTTACTTCCAAGATTGAATCCTCATTGAGTGTAGAATAACTTTGTCTTAGGATGCAAAAGTCAATTATCTTTTTTTTTTCTCACCATTTTCCTCCTCTTTCTCCATTTTCTTCTCTCTTTCTTTTTCTTCTCTTTTTCTTCAGCTCGAAGGCACAAAAATCTCCTCTTTCTAGCAGCTTCCAACAAATTAAATCAAAAATTCAATGCCATGTGATAAATTTAGGGAAAGGAACAAAACAAACCCTAAACTATTAGATCAGCGACAAGTCCAACCTTAAAGAAATTTTATGAATAACTAAAATATTGAACTATGTAAAATGAAGAAGGAAAACCTCGCAGTCATGTTTTTCTTAAAAAAACATTTGAAGAAAATGCCAGAGTCACATTTTTCGCTTAAAAACATACAAGGATGTCACATGGATGTCCTAGAGACATCCAAGGATCAACCTTGGAAGTCCTTCAACAACAAGGGATGTTTAGGGCTAATCTAAGAGAATGGGCATTCAAGGATGAGCCTTAGGGCAATTGCAAGGCTGAGAGACATCCATGATGGTTGTTGGATGAAGAGACAGACATCTTGCAATGAGAATGGATGTCTAGGATAGGATGAGGGGCACTGGCAGATGGAGGTTTGTGCTCGTTGTGAATTGTGATTTGACTTTAAAATTACGTCATTTGAGTGAAGAAAGAGAAAATTATATCAATTCAACATTAACACATAACCTGAAAGGAGATAGAGGAGAGAAAGTGTAAGCTGAGGGATGTTTGCTGTAAGCTGAGGGACGTCCATTGTGGGTTGAGGGCCTTCCATCGTTAAATGAATGACATCAGTTGTAAGTTGAGGCACGTTAATTAATACTAAATGACAACGTTCCCTTATCATCAATGGCATTGAGGGATGTTCATTATAAGATAAGGGACGTCTGTTGTGGATCGAGGGACATCCGTCGTAAGTTGAGGGACGTCTGTTGTAAGTTGAGCGACGTTTGTTGTAAGTTGAAGAATGTTTGTCGTAAGTTGAGGGACATCCATTGTTAGTTGAGAGATGTCCTTCAATACTAAATGACGATGTTCCCTTTGAGAGATGTCTGTTGTAAGTTGAGGGATGTCCGTTGTAAGTTGAGGGACGTCCCTAAATACTAAATGACGATGTTCCCTTATCGTTCAAGGCATTGTGGGATGTCCGTTCTAAGTTGAGGGATGTATGTTGGGGGTTGAGAGACATCCGTCGTAAGTTGAAGGACATCCATTGTAAGTTGAGGGACATTAAATGATGACGTTCCCTTTGAGGTACGTTCATCATAAGTTGAGAGACATCCGTTATACGTTGAAGGACATCTCTCAATACTAAACGATGATGTTTTGATGCACCACAGAAGTGTAATCCAAAAATAATAAAGATTTATATTGAAATGTGATGGACTCGGACAAGATTAAGAGAAAACTAGAGTTGTGTAGTCATCGGTTTTGGAGTGGTTGACCAAAAATATCACTGATTCAATACTTCTTTGTTTTCGCCTGAAAACTGGTCGACTAGTTGTTGGATAGTTTCTATATTTTTGTCGTAACACTTTAGGAAAGTTCTGAGTTTAGAAACCCATAACTTGTTGAATATAGAAGCATTTCTCACGAAATTTGGACAGCGACATCAATGGAATAAGAATAATTCCTTCAAAAATATGATTGAAAATTACCACAAATATGGAAGTATGCCCGGTTGAACTAGATTGGACAAAAATAACAAGAAATCACAACTTGAACCTTCGTATGGAAAACTCCACCAATATAATTCTTCTTAAAAGTTGAACACCTCTTCACACGTTATTTCTCCAAAGAACAAGAACACGAATGCCAATAAGAAAGATTACTCAACTCACAAAGTAACCTTAATTGTGATATCACACCACAACTTCAGATGAACACACCGAAGGGAGAAAAAAGAATCACTCCAAATTCAAGAAACAAAGCAAAGCTTTTAGTATTCAAACTCAATTGTCTATACACTCACGCAAGGTGGCTTTAAATATCCACTTACAAACTATAGAATAGAAAATAACTAAAAAGGAAACTACTAAAAACTAATAGTAAATCGGCTACACACATACATTTGGCCAATTTCCATATTATGTTTTAGGCAATTTTACTAAAAGTAAATTACTTAAATTAACTCTAGTTCCTTCCTCTCCAAGTCTTGATGACTTTTGGAAACTATCCCTTCTTCTCCACGTTATGCAAGACTTTGGCAATCTTTCCTTCTTCATTCTCGACCACTTGGGAAGGTTTCTATATCTCATCATGCATTGACTTTCCTTGAACTTCATGAGATGATGACTCCTCCACTTGGTCCACTATTGAGTTACCTTCCAAGTAAGATGAAGTGTAAGAGTTTATGAGTCTTTTGGCCCCAGCCCACATGATTAGGCCTTGTAGTGCATCACTCTTTAAGATGGTTGTGCCAACTCCAATTGGGTTAAGAAATTGCTCTCTGTTCACAGGGCCTTTGTTATAGCAAAAAAACTCTAATTTTAACGAAACAATCTATTATAAAAAGAAAATCTTCAATAATGCAAAAAATACCAATTACTCATCAAAGGTCAGATTGTAGACGGATTTGTGAAGTCCACCAAATCTTCTACACTTGTGATTGAACTTCCACTTATGCTTGATCTTAAATAACTCCATGATAGTTTTGGATGCTCGATGAATGTAATTCATCTTATTCCCTTTTTGAATACCTACAAAATAATCACTCAAAATATGGTTAGAGAATCTCCATGCTCGATTGTTGATAGATGGAATCCGTAGTCCATCATGTTCCATTTGAGGGACGTTCGTTGTAAGTTGAGAGACATCCCTCAATACTAAACAACTATGTTCTCTCATCATCCAAGGCATTGAGAGACATTTGTTGCGGGTTAAAGGACGTCCGTTGTGGGTTGAGGGCATTGTTGGATGTCCCTCACTACTAAATGACATCATCTTTCATTAATCATATCCTACGACTACCAACAGCCTTGGACACCCATCATCCTATCCTGAATGTTTATTCCCAGTGACAAACATCCTCCATCTCAAAAGGACATGCGCCCCTTCATCCAATGGTCAACAACCTTTGTCTGCTCCCATTTAAAATAGCGTGTGTCTTGCACGTGACCCTTTTTCAACATAGCGCTTTGGAGGATGCCCATCCTCCACCCTAGACTTCCATCCACATTGAAGGATGTATGTCCTTTCATCCAACAGACAAAAATCTTCATCCACCAACGCCTTTAGAGGATGTCCATCCTCCATCTTGGCTGTCTATCCATATTGAAAGATGTCCATCCCTTAATCCAATGGGCATCCACTAGTGCCTTTGAAGGATATCCATCCTCCATCCCGGGTGACCATCTTTATTGTAGGACGTCTGTCCCTTTATCCAATGGGCACAAACCTTCATCCACCAATGCCCTTCCTCCCATACTAAACATCCATCCTCATTGTAGGACGTTTGTCTCTTCATCTAGCAGATACTATGGACGTCCCTTAGCCTTACGATGACCTCAAGACTAATCATTAGATGCCCATCCATGTGGATCAGCCTTGGACATCCGTCATCGTTGAAGGACATCCAAGGTTGATCCTTAAATGTCAACCTTGGATTTCCTTTAGACGTCCCTTGGATGCCTGTGTGATGTCCTTGGAGGTTTTTAAGTAGAAAATGTGACTACAGCATTTGCCTCGGTTTTTTTTTATTTTTTTATGAAAAATGTGTCTGCAAGGTTTACCTTCTTCATTTTCCATAGTTCAAGGTATTAGTTGTTCATGAAATTACTTTAAGGTTTGGGTTGTTGTTGAGCCAATAATTCAGATTTTGTTTTTTTTTTTATTTTCCCATGAGTTTATAAAGTGAAATTATCAATTTGCTCATTTCATCTTTCTAAAATGTCCTTTTTAGCCTTAATTGTATATATAATTGTCAAATAGCTTTAACTAATTATATAATTAGATTAAACTAATCAATTTTGATTAGTGTTAAACTAATAACCAAGGTTAGCTTAATTAATCATGATTAGTTATCTTTAATTATTCTCTAATTACACCTTAATCCCATAATTAGTTACTAATCTTGAAGTGACATGTGACATATCCTATTGGTCGATAAAATTTATTCTTTGACATAATAAATCATATCCAACAGAGTTCATATGATCTGCTTAATTAATCATGATTAGTTAACTTGAATTATCACACCTTAATACCATGATTAGTTACTAATCTTATAGTGGTATGTGATGCTATCCCATTGGTTGATAAAATTTATTCTTTGACATGATAAATCATATCAAACAGAGCTCGTTTGACTTGCTTTATTCTCCTCAATTTTGACTCGAGCATATACTATTAATCACCTAAAATTGGAAATCCTAATTTGACTATTTCTCAATGAATTGTATTGACTTTACACACGTATCTTTTAATCCTCATTTTCAATTGACTAAATTCCAGGCCAATTTGTACTCTATGATGTGTAGTTTATTGTCTTCAAATGGTTGGGAATCCTAAGCACAGTAACCAATTCAATTAACATCAGATAGTGACTATGCTCATAAGAAGCACGTTCATTAACTTTCATGCAAAAATTAATATCTTTATATTAATACATCCAATTTATTTAATTTCACCATCAATTTATAGTTTAAGATATATACTATTATACTATTTTTAATGTGAAAATAATTGATAGGTCAATTTCTTTTTCAAAATTATCTCGTAGAATGACATTTCCTTGTATTGGCTTAACTTGTTCATATTTGCCAACTCATGATTTATTACCATTTCTAATAATACCTTATTATTGTAATTGTGATTATTATAGTTAATCTTAACCCAAGTCATCACAAAAACGCCGAATTGAACAACTTGATTCTTGAGGAGGACTCGATCGTCCAGCTCAAGACTTGGTTTGCAGTAGAATATTTAACTAAAATTAGAGTCATAACACACATGAGATGAGTTGAATTCACATAGAGATTACAAAATAATAAGATAGTGTAATAAATAAAACTCAAAAGTACTATGCAAGAAATAAAATGTATAACACCCAATATAATTATACATACCATATTAAATAAGGAGTTTTCACCGAAGAAAGAAAAAACATAAACACTCCAAAGAGAGAAGAAGTGAATATAGAAGCTCCGTACGATTGACTCTTGGTTACCACGATTTTTACTTGGGAAGAAGGCGGAGTTTTTAGGGTGAGAGACTAACTCAGTAGGAAATCTTATACTATACACAATATATAAGAAAACTGCTTTTATCATTTTATTTTAAAGACAATTAGCTAGTGAAGAAAATGCAATATGGATATACATTCATCAAAATTATTATTTTTATTTCTAAAAAAAAACTTCATGAGGCATTGATGGAGCAAATTTCGAAAACACTGATATATACATAGGTAGCTATATATAAAATAGTATCACCGCCATTTTTTATAAAAAACAATTATAGTGAAAATAAGATCACTCATAGACCTTTTACACGTCGAATGCCCAGAAGGCGTGTGAAGGAAAGAAATACTAACTGTCCATAGACCAATCATCATGCAATGAAATGAAACGAGTAAACACCCTAGTCATGTTTAGGGATTTGAACCCAATGATACATCATTGCGGCCCAATACCACGTTGCGTGCACAAACAAAATATCTTTACATAGCAGAATATGTATAACAAACAAATAAGGCCCAAATCATAATCCAAAACAACCAGAGATTCGTCCAGCATATATATGCAATGAAATGAAATATCATGCATGCATAAAATAAACATATAAAATTTGCATACATATAGTATAAAAATTGACATATTGTTAAACTGTTAAATAGGACATGTCGAGTTTTGTATCACAAAATAAGAATTTTGAAAAAAAAAACATGATACAATATAGTACAGTAAAGAAACTCCTACCTTGACGATGGTTGCCCTTCTTAGCGATAGGAGCAACACTCTCAGGAACAGACTCAAAATCAGTAAAGTTGTTGGAACTTAAAATAGGACTTACTTCAATATCCCATCTAAAACACAAGGGATAATGGATGGGTTAATAACCGGGAATAGAAACTCAAACCAAAAGAATCAAATAAAGGTTGCAGTAGAGCCTTGGCGACAAAAGTTTCCATAAAAGTTACAATGTGGTCATCCATACCCACATAGTGGACCACTAGACTACTGCTTTGGTAGCCCAGTTTGCTATGGCGGTCATTAGCAACGGAAGGCTAGACAGATTCTTGGGTCACCCATACTGAAAGCCCAGATTGCTACTGCAGTCGCTCAAACCTACATACTCTGCAATCATCTAGCTCTAACAGTGGATGACTGAAGATGACATTCTGACAACGGATTTCGTGATAAAACCTTTTGGTCTAAACACCTCCATAAACCCTATATTGATCAAAATAACACAAAAATAACCAAAATCTCAAGTTTCAAAGCTCGAAATATGAATATGATGAAGACTACAAAACTCAACAAAAAACTAATGAAAATAGGGTCTACAAATCGAATTACCCATGAAGAACCTTCATGAAAGTTGTAGATGGGAACGTCAAAAACTCGATTCGATTAGAAAATTTTCCCTCTCTTGCTGATCCTCCTTTTCTCTTGCGCCCGCACACTCTTTGTGTAGGAAAAATAAGGTTTACCTCCTTTTATAGAAAAAATAGGGAAATTAACAAAACAACCATTGAACTATAGGATCAATGACAATTCAACCCTCTAAAAATTTAAATAAAATATTCATCTATAGAAAATAAACTACGCAACCATCGCCGTTAGCAGCAACCTTACTTTGAAAATGAAAGAGTAGCAAACTTACCCTTGACAATGTTTTCTTTCATGCGTTGTGGAATGTTGTCTTCTCCCATGACTAAGTTTTTCAGAATACAAACCAGAGATTCTCACACATTTCTATTCAGATAATCGCCGACGAAGACAAATTTTTTTCCTCTCAACAATTCCATCATTCTATTGTTATTTAATCTGAATTTAAAACAATAATTTGAAGGGAGAATTAAAGTATGATAAATCGAATCAAATGAACAATTCTCAGTGATCAATCGAAGTCTTTTCTTTTCTTCCTCAGGATTACTGTAACATCCCATATTTCACATAAAACTTTTTTTTTTTTAAAACACATTTGTAAAACAAGTGAAAGGCAGATACAAGAGTAAGCATAAACGGAAATTTTTAAATTAAACATAAAATCATCCTTTAAAATAATTTAAAATAAACACTAACTAAAATAGTTTAATAACCCTTGAAAAATAATTAAATAAACTTTATTCCAATTTGTGAGCCATAACCTCCAAGGTCAACATTCGCCAGTAACACAAGTGCTCATCCTATCATACTTCCTCCACATGTACATCATTAGGATCACAATCATCATCTACATCTCAAGAGATATAATAAGCCTAATGCCCAATAAGAGACATAATGAAATAAAGTGAAATACTCATGCAAATACAATATACATGTTTTTCATATCACAACAGAACTTATCTCATTCATACTTTATTGGTAGTCTCACTATAGTCTAGAACATTGAAGATATCATCGAACAATAATAGATAGATAATGGGGATCTAGCCTTGGCAAAACCATCACCCATCCTGACGGAAATTGAGATACCTCGTCTCGTAGTTCTCCCAGACACCGAATCCACGACACCTAAGCAAAACCGTCACTCAATTCCAACAGAGATGAGATACATCATCTCATGGTTCTCTCAAACATCACCATCACTAAACCCTTCAATCTCCAACGTCTATTTACGTTTATTCATTTTTGTACAATTCCATGCAAGTCACGCAATAGTTCATACTATACGGCAGAAACCAAACAGAGATCAAAATAACATGCTTTATTCATTTATCACACGTAAAAGAGAGCGGAACAACATGCTTTATTCATTTATCGGACATAACAGAAACATCTTGGAGCATGACTATCATTATAGAAGAATCCAATAGAGATCATAACATAAATCAGTCAACTTTTTTATTACTTAACACAAAAGATGGAAACGTTATCATTCAGTAGATCCATATCATCGTACAATCTTAAACAACGAACTAAAACCTGTGATCAGAAGCAGATTATCAACAGACTACTGATTTACCAGACCAAGAAGCATACGTATTATCGGCAATTTACACAAACAAACCCTACTCTTGTAATGAAGGCCACCTCTGGCAAACCACATGAAATATCTCTTACATTTTTCACAAAAATCCTCTCCTGTTGAGGTTTCTTCTTGCACCGGCAGTATAACGACGTCCTTTCTTTCTTTCTTACCTTAAGAAAATTCTCTCTCACAACTCTAATGTTTTTTGACCCCATACCCATTGTGTATCATCTGTTATGAATCCATCCATCGTTTTCAAAGTATTTCGTATTTCTTGTTAAAATCTATCCTATGCTTTTCAAAGTATTTCGTATTTCCTGTTGACAGATCGTTATTATTCTGGGAAATATTTTGACGCTGCCAAACACTCTCGCTATACAGGACATCCATTTTCCTAAAAGGGACATCCGTCATAAACCAAATGACCCCGTATTCTTTTCATTTTTCTATGTCAGATACATTAAGGATGTCCGTTTTCCCAAGAGGGATGTCAGTGATAACCCAACGACGCCGTATTCTTTGAATTTTTCTATGCCGGATACATTCAGGACGTCCGTTTTCCCAAAAGAGACATCTGTCATAGCCCAACAACATCGTATTCTTTTAATTTTTCTATGTAGGACGTCTTTTATGCATTAGGGATGTCCCTCGCATCAAAATGATGCCGTCCATTTTCCGTCTTCTATAACGGATACAGAACATCTGTTTTCCTAAGAGACACCCGTTAATTTCTTCGTCATGAGGATCATCCATTCCTCAATAAGGATGTCCGTTATCTTCATGTTTTAGACGTCCATCTTCTTCACTATGAGGGACGTCCGTTGTCTTCATATTTTAGATGTTTTTCTTCTTCGTTCTAAACGACGCCACTTCACTTAAACTTAACACCGTCATTCTTTCTCTTATCTCTGACGTCCTTTATCCTAAACGACATCGTTCTCTAAGCCGTCTACTTTTCCCTTATTTCAGACATCCTTTATCCAATAGGGACGTCCTTCACTCTAAACGACGCCGTCCCACTTAATCTTAACAACACCATCTTCCTTTTCCTTATTTTTGACGTCATTCTTCCATAAGAGAAGTCCATCTTTACTCTAAACGACGTCGTACCCCTTCTATTCCAGGGACATCCGTCTTTGCTCCAAACGACGCCATTCACTTTATCACACTAAACATCCGCCTTCTACAAAGGTCGTCCGTTTATCCTTTATTATATTCCTTTATCCATTTAATGTTAATTCCTTCAACATATAATTATCACACTTACACCATTATCATCCAACTTAGCTCCAAATACCCCAAAATCATCACTGCATTATTTCTTCCAAATATGCCACTGTTATAATTTAGTTAATGCCATTTTAATATCACTTTTCGCAACTACTCTCTTCTTTCCTTAATCCTTCCTTTACCAATTTAACTACTCCTTTCACTACTTTAATATCCTCTAAACAATCAACCACCAATTATTCCAACCAATATTCTTGGTATTATATTCCATAATAAAATCATCCAAATAATCCTATTATACCCAATTAATTTTTCAATTATCCTTATTTAATTCCTTTATGAAAAATTGTGGTATTACAATTACTCTTCCCCAAAGACGTCAAATTACTTAGAAGAATTTGTAATTTGATTAGAAAGACGTCATCTTTCCTCTGCGGAACGTCGTCTTTTATATGCGAAAAGTAATCTTTCTTGAGTCCTATTTCAATTACTCCCTTTCCGTAGCGGAAAAACAATATTCCATTATGAAAAGAAAACACTATTTAAGGACAAACGTGACAGCGATGTTTACTCTTTTTCATTTTTTATAATTGAGTGTTTTATTTGTTAATAAATATTGTTTAGTGATTTACTTGTTATTGGTCTCATAGTTCAATGGTTACTTTATTAATTTTCCTTATATTTTATTAATTTATTTAATATACAAATATAATATAATATAATATATATTAAATAAATCTTTAAATTTTTTATTGGTTGGAAAATTCTAAATGTTTTCGAAAATTCTATATGAGAAATTCCAATTTACCAAGCAATATTCCGAGTTTTAACTACACCGCAACTTCCAAAACCTATCGATTTGAGCAATTGATTGAAAAATTAAATGTACCCAAATGTTATTGAATTACAATAATTCAAGTCAAGACAATTTGTACTCCAATAACGCAAAAAATTTAGTCATAAATTTTATTAGTATAAAGATAATAGATTTTATAAAGATAATAGATTTTATCATTCAGTAGATCCATATCATCGTACAATCTTAAACAACGAACTAAAACCTGTGATCAGAAGCAGATTATCAACAGACAAATGATTTACCAGACCAAGAAGCATACGTATTATCGGCAATTCACACAAACAAACCCTACTCTTGTAATGAAGGCCACCTCTGGCAAACCACATGCAATATCTCTTACATTTTTCACAAAAATCCTCTCTTGTTGAGATTTCTTCTTGCACCGGCATTATAATGATGTCTTTTCTTTCTTTCTTACCTTAAGAAAATTCTCTCTCACAACTCTAATGTTTTTTGACCCCAGAGCCATTTTGTTCCTCTCTTATTTATAGAGGCGAGCAATGCATATCATCTGTTATGAATCTATCCATCATTTTCAAAGTATTTCGTATTTCTTGTTAAAATATATCCGACGTTTTTTAAAGTATTTCGTATTTCCTGTTGACAGATTGCTATTATTCTGGGCGTCAACGCTGCCAAAGACTCTCGCTATACAGAACGTCTATTTTCCTAAAAGGGACATCCGTCATAACCCAAACGACCCCCATATTCTTTTAATTTTTCTATGCCAGATACATTTAGGACGTCCGTTTTCCCAAGAGGGGCGTCAGTGATAACCCAACGACGCCGTATTCTATGAATTTTTCTATGCCAGATACATTCAGGATGTCCGTTTTCCCAAAGGGGCGTCCGTCATAACCCAACGACACTGTATTCTTTTAATGTTTCTATGTAGGACGTCTTATAACCATTAGGGACGTCCCTCGTATCAAAACGATGCCGTCCATTTTTTGTCTTCTATAACGGATACAGAACATCCGTTTTCCTAAGAGACACCCATTAATTTCTTCCTCATGAGGGTCGTCCATTCCTCAATAAGGGATGTTCGTTATCTTCATATTTTAGATGTCCATCTTCTTCTTCGCTATGAGGGACGTCTGTTCCTTAATAAGGGACGTCTGTTGTCTTCATATTTTAGACGTTTTTCTTCTTCGTTCTAAACGACACCACTTCACTTAAACTTAACGTCGTCATCATTTCTCTTATCTCGGAAATCCTTTATCCCAAACGACACCGTTCTCTAAGCTGTCTACTTTTCCCTTATTTCAGACATCCTTTGTCCATTAGGGACGTCCTTCGCTCTAAACGACGCCGTCCCACTTACTCTTAACAACACCGTCTTCTTTTTCCTTATTTTGGACATCCTTCTTCCATAAGAGAAGTCCATCTTTACTCTAAACGACGTCGTACCCCTTCTATTCCAGGGACGTCCATCTTTGCTCCAAATTATGTCATTCACTTTATCACTCTAAACATCCACCTTCTACAAAGGTCGTCCGTTTATCCTTTATTATATTCATTTATCCATTTAATGTTAATTCTTTCAACATATAATTATTACACTTACGCCATTATCATCCAACTTAGCTCCAAATACACCAAAATCATGACTGTCTTATTTCTTCCAAAAATGCTACTGTTATAATTTTGTTAATGCCATTTTATTATCACTTTTCGCAACTGCTATCTTCTTTCCTTAATCCTTCCTCTACCAATTTAACCACTTCTTTCACTACTTTAATATCCTCTAAATCATAAACCACCAATTATTTCAACCAATTTTTGGGGTATTATATTCCATAATAAAATCATCCAAATAATCCTATTACACCAAATTAATTTTTCAATTATCGTTACTTAATTTCGTTACAAAAAATTAGGGTATTACAATTACTCTACCCCAAAGACGTCAAATTACTTAGAAGAATTTGTAATTTGATTGGAAAGACGTCATCTTTCCTCTGCGGAACGTCGTCTTTTATCTGCAGAAAGTAATCTTTCTTGAGTCCTATTTCAATGACTCTCTTTCCGCAGTAGAAAAAAAATATTCCATTATGAAAAGAAAACGTTATTTAAGGAAAAACGTGATAGTGATGTTTACTCTTTTCATTTTCCATAATTGAGTGTTTTGTTTGTTAATAAATATTGTTTAGTGATTGACTTGTCATTGATCTCATAGTTCAATGGTTACTTTATTAATTTTCGTTATATTTTATTAATTTATTTAATATATAAATATAATATTATATTATATCATATATATTAAATAAATCTTTAAATTTTTTATTGGTTGGAAAATTCTAAATGTTTTCGAAAATTCTATATGAGAAATTCCAATTTACTAAACACTATTTTGAGTTTTAAGTACACCGCAACTTCCAAAACCTACCGATTTTAGCAAGTGATTGAAACATTAAATGTAGCCAAATGTTAATGAATTACAATTATTCAAGTAAGCATGAAACAATTTGCACTCTAATAACACAAAAAATTTAGTCATAAAATTTATTATTATAAAAATAATTGATTTTATAATTAGAGTGTATAATGAAAATATAACTTAATATTATTCAATAAATTCGTATGTTCATGATAGGGATATACCTAATGAATAATAATTACAATAATTGGGTTATGGGTACAAAATTGAGTCTTTGTGACTTGTGATTTTAATAAGAGCACACGCCCCATACGAGGACAAATAATATTTGACTATTTTACTATATTCGATCGCCATCACTAACTTCTTGTCCAACTTTATTAAACCACTTGACTACAAAGATATACTCAGTTTGATTGTTAAGGTTCCTCTCATGATCGATCACATAATATCTAAGGTGGTGTTTGGTTTCTAAGAATGAGATATATATGGAATACAATGAGAATGATAAAGAAGTTAGAATGAGACATTTATAGATTAAAATTATAAAAATAATCATATGGATCTCTGCAGGCACGATATTTCTTTTTGAATTTCGTATGAATCCTGTCTTGTTTTACTATCTTCTTCTCTTTCTCATTCAAATGTAATGCATCATTCGCTTACAACTTTAACAACTTGAATTTTTCTTACTTTGAAAATCGCGTAAAATTTAAATTTTTTTTTTTAAAATAGCAGAAAACTTTTTAAATTATGAGCTGAGTTCTTTTCTAAAAATTGGACCGTTAAAAATCATTTTTCTTAAACTCGTTACTTCAATCACATAAACAGCGAAAAACTATAATTATAAAATATTTTTTCTCAAAACGTAGCGGAAACATAAGTAATACATTTAAAGGATAATAAACAAACTGTTATATGTTACTTACAAAACACTTTTTTCTTTTATTTTCTTTAGTCTAACCAGCCACAAGACCCGCTCCTCCAAAATCCTTCATGAACTGCTTATTCACCTATTTTTGTGCGTGTACCTACACCACAAGCAAACTATGAGCCTAAGACCTAATAAAAAATGAGATATGCAATATGATGTATGCCTCTAACTCATTATGTTAGAATGAGATCCGCCCAAACTGTTCTTTACTCACAGTTACATATACAGCAACTCATACATTGAGTTAGGACATTGGAGATTCTTTCACACGGAGAGTGGCCGCTAGTCGGTATCCAACCCTCGATGGTAGACATGCTCTCGCGACTTGACAAGGGAAGGACATAATCTCGAGTTTACCTAATTAAATCCGAACCACTTCCCCAACCCCCAATTCCCCTTAATTTATTTTCTTTATCTTTTTTCTCACACAAATGAATACCAACACATGCGAGACATTCGTATTGGTTTCTATATATATAATGCATGTCAATGCTGCAGAACAATCACAACAATATTTAACTATCATACAACGGAGTATGAAACGCTTACAAGTAAAGCAGTCCAAGTCAATCAATAAAGAAAATCACGATCCATATCACTAAGCAATTCTTAATATATATAATGGATGTTGCGAGATATTCAAATCCACGAACCAGAGAATTAATTAAAGAAGAACTAATATAATGCGATATCGGGATACTAAGCATGCTCGATAATTCAAGGTAATACCCCAAAGTTCAACATCCTAACATACTTATAATTATGACAGAAAATAACAATGTTATCATGCTCGATAATTAAGAGGAATACAATGATATTCAATGTCCTAGCATGCTTAGAATTCAACAGAAAAATAGTAGCAAAATCAAATATTAAACGTGCTCGATAATTGAAGGAGATACAACAGCGATATACTCAAAACGTTAGAAATGCTTGACAACAATTTGATGACATAAAACAAATATGGATATAACGAACGAAGACAACATAATAATCTAAAGATACAACAGCAGTACAGGGGATATCGAAACACTGTATTTGACAGCGGAGTTAAGCGATGAGGCTGTCGATGAACTCGAAAATTAAGCTGAAGACTACAATGAATCTGTTATTTCTAAGGCAGCAATTTAACACTCAAAGCAGTGTCTATAAGCATACAACAAACAGCGAGTTAACAACCAATTTACTACTTCCAAAACAACAAGGAAAATATGTACATCTAAATGGGAGTTAAGCTAACATCAAGCAACAAGAATCACACTATCCAAAGCAGCATGTATATCATCAGTTTTAACATTTTGAGAAACAACAAGGTGAGTCCTAGGCTAGCAATTAAATGTTTTCATACAATAACACAACATGTTGGGTGTTAAACTAGTAATGAGAAATATGAAGTTAACAATGCAAAGGAGCAAATCAAAATCCAAACAGTCATATAATCCAGCAGAAAGTTAAAATCCTAAACTAACAAGTAGATTATGTAGCAGAAAATATGATTGTACAAAGGCTCCGAATTTACAGAGAGTAAAACCTACACTTTCACAAGGTTTAGGCAATGAGTATTATTAACTTCAAGCAAGTAAGGATAACACTCAGCAATTCACAAAAAACATATACAAAAATTAACAACCAAGACACTGCTCGTGGTGTAGGGCCTCCACTGGCCAACGACTCAACTCAATTCCTTACCTCACTGAAGATTTCCAAGCTGTAGACTCCCACACAGCAACAAGCTCACGGTTCACCCTCACAATCACACTCAACATGATTTTTCTCTAGAATAGAAACACTTGACTCACCACCCCCGTTGCAGTACACAGTCAGGGGAATTATATAACCCTAGACTACACCCGCCCGTCCCTTCAAGCAGAGAAGCTGCCAGCAGACATGATAGGTCGATGGATAGTTGCCCATTTCAAGGGAGGAGGTCCATTTCAAGACCGCCACGTGGAAAGGCACGCTATCGCCTCTGGAGAAAAGGAAAATTGCGAGAGAAGATATAGAAAAATGATGTCAACTGAATCTACGTTCGCGTTAAAACCAGATTTTTCGGTCGAAGAAGTTGACCAAACCGTCGACCGCACAAGGCCAAAAACCTAATTTCGGCACAGATTTTCATTTTCAATCGCACCATGCGACTACGTCCTGACCGATGCTTCAACTGCAAAATCGACGAATTTGACAGATTCGAAACCTGCTGTTTTTCAGTCGAACACCATGTCCGTGTCTTCGACCGCAGCGCGATTGATAACCGAAAATGCAGTCTCTAATGCATTTCGAACGCAAACCCATCGATCGTGTCTTCGAGCGCAGTGCGACCAAAAACCAAAAATGTAGCCAATAATGCATTTCGGACGGGAAGCCCGACCACGACCCAGACCACCCGATGACTGAAAACCCAAAATGCATATTTTCCTTTAAAAGTTTATACTTTACACGGTATTATTTCGACAAAATATCATCTTGTAATATAATACATTAATTTCTCAAAATTTATTACATTATATAAATGATAAAAAAAATTATCAGATATTACAACAAGTGCAATCAAATATCATAATTAGTGTAGCAATAAATAAATGACAAGTAGTTGCTTAATACAATATAATATCCAATCTTTAAAAGAAGGGTGATTTTTTCAAATAATTTAATTAATTACAAAATATAAAGAAATTATGATTGGGCTGTTAAGCCCGACATGTGGAAGCCCAAATACAATTCAAAGCCCATATTTCACTACCCTCCAATTTTTAAAATCAAAATGATGAACGCGCACTGCAAGAGAGCGTCTGACACAGAATAAATCTATTCTGATAGCCGGTGCGATTCAGGGTGCATAATCCACACTCCGCCTCGCACATATTTTCCTTTGCGGACCGTCTGCGCCGGAGAGTGATACGAAGGATCGAGCTTCTGGTAAGCATTGAAAGCCTAAGTCCGATGCGAAATACGTAGGAGAAGTTCCGAACGGGCAGGGAATTTCGGGTGTCGCTTTTATGATGGGATCTGAGACTCAGATCCCGGCAGATCAATCCAGCCTACAAACAGTATTTTCCGGATTGAGGGAATCGGTGAGTCGGAGCGCCGATAGGGTTACCGAATTGTCGTCTATGCCTTTATCTGATTGATCCGTGAAGTTTCTTTTTCACCTGCTTCGTCTTCATTCTCATTTAAAGGTATCGATGCATCAATGTTTTGCTATTACTTATGGATTTTTGAGGCTATATGATGAAAACAAAGATGTTTACATTTTGGGTGATTTTGAATCCGACATTGCGGATACTGTGAAAAATGTGCTTGGGAGATGGGGGAAGAAAGTCAAAGAATCTACGAAGAATGCTGACGATCTTGCTGAAAACACCTGGCAGCACCGTGAGTTTTTCTTCATTTAGTTTTCCCAGTATTGAATCAAAGGAAATGGATAGACTGTGAATGAATTAGGAATGGATGCAGATATTGCAAACAAGTGAAGCTGCTGTTAGTTGAGTTTGTTCGTGCTGATGTGGAAGAATAGACAGTTTTCTTCGGTTTCTTATCTAAGATTGTATAAATAAGGACGATATAATCTGTAAAGATTGTCTTGAATTAAAAATGTTCAGTTCTTCTTTTTTTATTTGTTTGTGGTATGGTATCATAGCAGAACTCTCATTATTTTACAATGAGTAAAGGCAAGTCAAATGTTAAGACGTCAGAATTTCTCTTCTTCTGTTGTTGAGGATTCAAGAGATCCATATTTTCTGCAGAATGCTGATCATCCAAGTTTTATTTTAGTTTCTCATCCAATGAATGGAACTAATTTCCATATTTGGAAATCAGTCAGGATAATTGGTGACGATATTAAGTTATTTGTTTTGATTATGAAGATATTATTTATATAATTAAGTTGCTTAATTTGTAATTGTTGATGTTAGTAAATATATTATTTATATTTATTGAAAATACTCTTGATACGGGTATTAATGTTTACTAATGTGTTTGTCTAAGTTCATGTAGGTTATATGTTGATCATTGAGACTTAGAAGAATGAAAAAGAGCAAAACACAGAGTATAAGTCGACTTCGGAGAAGTGTTGGTCGACCAATTTTCTGTAAAAATGAAGGAGGCGGTTGACCAATTCTAAAATTGTCGACCAGTCTTAAAGACAGTAGGCTCGAGGTTCTTGCGGTCGAGGTGATCAACCACGAAGTGTTAACCTACTGAAGAAGCGGTTGACCAATGAAGAAATGGTCGACCGCAAATAAGACAGATTTGAGCCAAATTCTGCTATTCCTAAAAGCAGTTGATTAGGGAAAAAATGGTCGACCGCCCATCTAAAATTCACAACGGTAACATTGCAACGGTCGGGAGATGATCAACCAAAATAGAGGTGGTCGACCATCTTAGCAGAGTTTATATATAGAAGGCACTCAGAGGCTCAATTTAACAAGTGAATCTCATATTGAAACGCTGCCAAATTTCATACTCGTATTCTTACCAACCAAATGAGTGCATATGTTTAACTCTCTCAATCCTCAACTTGCAATTTCATATTAAAGAGTTAAGTTCTAAAGTTGTATTTTCATTTCCACACTTGTAAACAGCAAACAAAGGGCAACGCCTATGTAATATTTGGGCTTTTCAGCCCAGCCCGTATATATATATATAAAAAATGATTTTAATTTTTTTTTTTAAAAAGGGGGAAAAACTCCTCCTTAAGAGGAGTTACTCTGTTTATGGCCGAGAAATCAAGGGGAGTTTCCCTTATTTCTACAATTGATGAGGGGAAACTATCCCCATTCCCTTGCGACTTCAAAATTTCGACTTCCTCTCCGTTATTCCTCTTCATCGTCGCAAAGCAAAGGTTGAAGACGTATTGTCGGCGAGAGAAAAATTTCAGATTTCAATAGTTAGGGTTGAGTTCATCGTCGGGTAAGTTGAGTTTTCCTTCTTTAATTTCGGTTCTACCCTCCATAAAATTAGTTTTAATGACTGAAATCTCTAAAGGTTGAGGAGTAGTTTGGTTGTGGAGATTTTCCGGCGAGAGTTGGATAAAGGGTACGACTTCCTCAAACAATTCAAGAATTCGATTTTCTACGGCTAAGATAAATCATTCCCTAAATCGTTGTTCTCCTATTTCACAAAACCATTCTAAAGACCGATTTTTTTTTTTTAAAAAGGTTGAAGATCTGGGTCTAAATTGGTTGTACAAAGTTTTGGATAGTGCAGAGGTTCATTAAGGTAAAAGAAATTAAATCCTTTTACTTTTCTAAAAGTTTTTGTTGGCCTGATGTTGAGATTGGAAAGTTTTGATGAATGTGTTGCAATCTTTTTATGTTTTTGGAGATAAAAAAGAGTTTTGATTGAGAACTCCAATATCGGCTAGCCAATACTTGGCAAATTAGTGAAGGTTGTGTTTTTTTTTAAACCTTCAGGGAAGAGTTTCGTGTGGGAACTCAACCTCCATCCGCTATCGCCTCTTGCTAGAAATCGTCATTGAACACGCGATCAAAAGCTGTTGAGATTGTATGCCTCTGGTTGGAGACCAGAAGGCGAAAGCACTCTGGACTACGTCCAGAGTGTGCAATTGGAAGATTTTCCAGTTGGGCCAAGAACAGGTCTTGTTCGGCCGCAACTGTTGAACTGGATTTTTGGACTATTATTGGGCCAAATCATATTTGATTTTAAGTCTGGGCCAAATTAGGACTTTTGGGCTTTAAGATTGGGCTTCTATATTGGATCTTCATAGTTGGGCCTCCTTTGTAGTCAAACAACTTATGGATTGTTCTTGAATATTGTAAAGTTTATTGAATAGATCGGATTCCATATTGGGTTTAAAATTAAATCCTAATTTTTACTGTGACTAGGTTTTAACGCTTAGGCATTTTGAGCTTTTCGGCTGTTGGGCTTTCTAATTGGACTTGTTATTGTTAAGCCAAGTTTAGAGGTAGGGGTTCTTTTATATTTAACGTACCTTAATTCTTAAAATGTAAATATTAAATTTAATTCGAGCATGTCACATTTATTTTTCAATTCATTTACATTTATTTTACGTTTATTTATTTTATTGTTAACTAGAATAATGGGACAGCTGTATGTGCCGTGTCCCTGGGCGCAAAACCCTAAATCTGATCAGGGTCTTTTTAGCTTGCGATCGCCTGAGTATCGCCTTTGTCAATTTTTGTTACTCAATTTATTGCTCATCAGCATCTCTTTTTATGTTAATCTGTTAATTTAATTAATTGAAAAGACTGTTAAATTCATATGACATATAAGTTGAAAATTAAATAATTCCCTACTGAGTTTTGTCGACTCAACCCAAATATGACTACATTTTTTCAGGAAATGATCAGAGTAGTTCCCCATTGCCACATCAAGGTTATTTAGACTAAAGATATTTTAGTGAGGTTTGTAACCTAGTTATATTTTATGTTATTTCCGCTAAATTTTAGACTTTATTAAATTGGATTAGTTTATTGCCACTTCTGGACATATTTCATTGGGGCCTAGATTGTAATAAATTTTTAAGTCTTCCGCTGCTATTTATTGGATTTAAGTGAGGGTTGGATGATTTGGTTCCTTTTTGGGCTGGATCGTTCCCCGTTCTGTCGCGGGTCCCCTTTGGGGCGTGACAGCCTGCAACAGTCAAAGACTAGAAAGATGTTCGTGAAGATCAATCTAGAGGGTGATGCCATGAGAATAGTCTGTAACGGTTTGAATAACACTCGTGAAGTCAATCATCACCAACTGGGGAGGTTGGGTGATTAAGGATTTCCAACTAGAGAACTTGGAGCGTGGACGTAGGCTGGAATTGTCGAATCGTGTGAACAAATTTAATTTGTACTCTCTAACCCTTACTCTTATATTTGTTATTGCTTAGTTTGAAATTCGTTGTAAAACACTTATGGTTTTTGAGATTAAATTATGACATGAAAAAATTAGGTCGCCTAATTCACGCTCCCCATAGACGCTCATATCAAGGTTAATATTTGTTGTAAATTACTTAGGGTTTTTGAGATTAAATTATCACACAAAAAAGTTAGATCACCTAATTCACTCTCTCACCACCTCCTCTATAGGCGCGCATATCGATGCAACAAATGGTATCAGAGCAGGGTTAATAAATTTTTTGTGTGATATTGTGTGTATTGTTTAAATTTGTTTAATTTGCATCTATTGAGATAAATTTCTTGTTATAATTTATTTGATAAATTTGTTTGAATTCTTTATTGAATAAATTGATTATGGATTTCAATATGTGCATTGGAAGTCAATCTATTTCTAGGCCTCTGTATTTTAATGGAAATGACTATATGAATTGGAAGTCTAGGATGAAGTTTTGTGCAATTTATAGACTATGATTTGTGGAATATCATTGAAAATTGAAATAAATATACCTAGATTATCTTGTGATTTCAATGATATTGATAAAATAAATTTGAGTTTAAATGCTAAAGGTATGAATATTTTGTATTGTGCTTTAAGTAGAGATTGTAACATCACGATATAGTTTTTCCCGTATACGTGATGTAATTAATAATCAAGATAATTAACATATTACATTGTGTATCTATACGTGTTATGTTGTGACGTGTATTTACGGGAAAATGTTATAGGATAAAAATTAAATAGGAAAACACGACAGAAAAGCTGGATTTTTGGTGATTCAGACGCATGCGAACGACACGGGGAAGAGAAATGTCGTTCGCATAAGCATGGGAAGCCATCCCTATGCTTTGGGACGCAACAGGACGAGGTTTTGCGTCCTGATGCGTCTGTAGCTCGACTTTCGACCGAATGCGGATGCTGAATGCAGACACCATCTCTCGTCCGAATGGCAGATTCGAACTATTCTAGACGAGGATGAGATTTGAATCTGTCCAATTTTTGGACAGTTTCGGACGCATGCAGACACTATATACGGACGCCATTCTTCGTTCGAATGTTTGATTCGGATGGGGTGCGGACGAAGGTGAGGACGCCATCCTTCGTCTGAATGTACAAATTTGCTTGCAGAATAGTGACTTCTGGATGCATGCGGACAAGGCTAGGACAACTCCTCGCATCCAAAACATCCTAGACCTGCGATAAATTAGGGTTAAATATTATAAATTCTTGTCGCTTTGTCCATTAATACGCACTAAGGGAGACACTAAAGAGACGAAGCCACGCCTGGACCACGTCGACCACACCCCTCCCTCTCCATTAGGTGTACTTTTGTCTCCCTCCAGGTATGGCTTTCGATTGAGCCATCCCTTCTCTGCCATTTTCCAGCCATTTTTCTCTCATTTCTTTAGTTCAGTTTTCCTTTATGAGGGAGTTTCCTGTGAGTGCGTGAGAACATCCTGCCAGTTAGAATCGTTAATGGAGGTGACTGGCTTAGGCACACCAGTGGTTCCACACCTCCAGCCTTAAGACTGGTAAAGGTCTACTTAAGTATGAGGAAAGTAGATAAAATGAAGAAGGAGAGGAGAATGAGAACCTTGTGAAGAAGGAAGGGAGAAAGGAGAAGAGCACTGATCGAAAGTGAGAAGAAAAGAAGAAGAAAAGCTTAGGAAGGAAAAACATATTGCAGACGAAGGAAACCTTAGGAAATTCATATCTTCTCAACTCTCCAAGGAATTAAGGTAAGGAATGATGTTTGTGTTTTCCCTTTTTGGGCTACATCACAAGAGATAGATTGGTTTTTAATTACTTGAGGATATGCTGGTTGATGTTGTGTTTGACAACTATTAAGATTAATTGCTTATATGGTTGCTTGAGAATTTGATGGTTGAGCTAGATAGATATAAGTTTATTGATCATGTTGTTGTTTAAGAACATGTTGTTTGAATTTTATGCTTAATAGATGCTGAGTTCAAATTATCATATTGTTGGTTGAAGATTTTATATGCCGCTAATATACAAGATAATATGAGAAATTGTATGCTTTCATGTTTGTTCATGCATCATGTTGTTTTCAAGACTAGAGAAGGTGTACTTAAGTATGAGTAAAGTAGAGAAAATGAAAAAGGAGAGGAGAAGGAGAACCTTGTGAAGAAGGAAGGGAGAAAGGAGAAGAGCACCAAGAGGAAGTGAGAAGAAAAGGAAGAAGAAAAGCTTTGAAAGGAAAAACATATTGAAGAGGAAGGAAACCTTAGGAAATTCATATCTTCTCAACCCTCCAAGGAATTAAGGTATGGAATGATATTTGTGTTTTCCCATTTTGGGCTACATCACAGGAGATAGATCAGTTTTTAATTACTTGAGGATATGCTGGTGGATGTTGTGTTTGATAACTATTAAGATTAATTGCTTATATGGTTGCTTTAGAATTTGATGGTGGAGCTAGATGGATATAAGTTTATTGATC
The DNA here is from genome assembly GCA_022433065.1 of Begonia loranthoides. Lineage (NCBI taxonomy): Eukaryota > Viridiplantae > Streptophyta > Magnoliopsida > Cucurbitales > Begoniaceae > Begonia > Begonia loranthoides. Next base: position 1,923,290 of record CM039473.1, on the reverse strand, counting down.
ATGTTGTTGTTTAAGAACATGTTGTTTGATATTTATCTTTAATAGATGCTGAATTCAAATGATCATATTGTTGGTTGAAGATTTTATATGCCGATGATATGCAAGATAATATGAGAAATTTTATGCTTTCATGTATGTTCATGCATCATGTTCTTTTCTAGAAATGTTATGAAAATTATTTATCATACCTATGGTTTTGAAGTAAAGAAATATAAAGATGGTTAAGAACCTAATGATATATGGAGGCTTTGGGCGAATTTTCCCCCAATGAGGTAGAAGCTTTGGGGACAAGTCCCCATTGAGAGGCTTTGGATACTTAATTTATTCATAGGGGCTTGGTGGACATGGTCTCTATTGTTAGAGGCGTTGGCGGGTTTCCCCCCAATGATTAAAGTCTATGAGTTGAGTTCCAATGTTAAACATAAAAGGGAAAAGGAAACTAAATGGTATTATTTTATGTAAAGTGCATTTCATGATTCATAATGCATCTCATTTCTTACTAAGTATTAGGCTTATAGTTTAAGTTTTGTAATGTAGGTAAACATGGTAATGAGAAAAAGAGCAGCTAATGAAGGATTTACGCATTGCGGATCTTTTGTTGGCTGGTCTAAATGGATAAAGGGAAAGAAAAAATGTAAATGGTTTTCGATTCATGACTCGATTTGTATAATGTAAAGGATTTAAAGAAAGAATTTTATTAATTGTGTTCATTTCAATTTTCTTCTTAAATGCTTTTATTTACAAAAAATTTGCCTATATACATTTTTATAAAAAAAATAGTATTTTAAATCTCAACATTTTAAGTAAAGTGAAAACAGGTCGCTACATGAATTTACATTTTACCAACTTAGATAATCGACCGATCGTCTCGTTCCCTAGCGTCCATGTCGTCTCTAGATCTTCTCACCATCTATTTCCCCTGGAAAACCATAATACCAGCAAATAAAGGAAAATAATTTAGTGATTAAAATTATCATCTACATTAGACATACTTATAGTTGAGGTAACATTCTTATGGTGAGATATGCATTGTCAAGTAGTTTGCAGAAACGACTTTAATCTAAGTTCCTTTAATACCATGTTAGTAACGCCCCGTAGCGTAAATTCTTTTTCTTGCAATTTTTTTTTCAAAAAATCCATTTAAATCATCTTTAAAACAATATAGCGGAAGTCTTAAAAAATTCTCATTTAAAATTCAAAATAGTAAAACTCAACATAAATATTTGTAAAATATTTTAACATAAATCCAAACATTTAAAAGCATAATTAAAAATGAAAAAGTCTTTCTTTTTCAATCCATTTTTATCGAATCTTCACCCACGGGTCAATTTCACTCAAACAACATTTTGGCTTTGCCCTTGAGAATCCTCCATCAACTACAACCATCATTCATTCACATACTCAGTAAATTCATTCTCACATATATCACAAAGTTCACCTATGAGTCTAACTCTTTGTAAAAGATGCATATATAATATGAATATGAGATTTAGTATGTAAAAAAACATGTATATTTTTCAGTCATACTTCTTTCCTTTTTCTTTCACTTAATAGTCTAGTTGTTGTGGGAAATTCAGTGTAAGGGAGAGAGTGGCACCATTAGGTCCACCTCATGCAAGATAGACAACTCGAACCCCACCCACAACGACTATTCATGTTTAATAGTTTATCTTTCAGTTTTTCAGTTTTTTGTCTTTCTTAAGGAAAACATTTTTCATGATGCATAAAACATACACGTGACACATAAAAACAATGTGGCCCATTATAACATGCATGAACATAAAACTTAACGTCTGTACTGTCAACACAATAAGCATATCCACGATGATCATCTCCAAAATAAATAGTAGGCAGCAAGCAGTAAGTATATCCTCAATCAAAGTCTCAAACATAGCAGTAAACAACAAGTAGTAAACATAACCTCAATCAACAGCCCATAGGCATCACATTAGAACATCATCATAACAATACCTAACCCTAGCACTTTGCGATGGAAGCCAAAGGCCAAAAGCAAACAAATATCACTAACCTGAAGTTCTTAGTGGAGTATGTAATATCTAACTTTTGTTCCAACATGTTTACTTCCCATGAGATTAAAAAGAATCAGGTTAAAAATAAAAAAAAATGGAACTTTATCAAATACACTCTGTTTCAAAGACTTAGAAATAACTCCATGATTTCATCATTCATTGCCATCATCTATCAAATTTTACGAAATCCAAACTATAAAAGACATACCTTCAGAGAGCTTGAGAGAAAATCTACCAAACTTCACGGCTCAAGGGTGATTAGGGTCTTGCCCTAACCCTCATATTTATAAATCGTTCATCTAAAAATCTCGCCGAAGAAAAATCTATAGGAAAACGCATCTAGATTATCACTTCCTTAATAGTAGTTTGAAAATCTAATCGTAACTCGAAAAATATGCAAATAAAAGTGTTTTAAATTTGTCCCGTATATTTTCAATGAACGTGCAGGCTTTCACTGTGGACATTTGATCGCCTTTCTCCTCTAATAACAATTTGTCACGTTTACATTTTATGCTTACTCCCGCGAGCACCAATGCTTCCGAGGACACCAATGCTTCCATAGACACCAATATTTTCACGGATACCTCATCTCGTAGATCCCTCTTTAATTATCCACCAATTGGTATCCACCACGTATGCATATCCTTTTGTAGATATCTCTCCCGTGGACAGCAGTGCTTCTGCGTATACCAACATTTCGGGGACACTTCATTCCCCGGATCTTTCTTAAATTATCCATCAATTGTTATCTGCCACATATGCATATCCTTTCACAGATATCTCTCCCGCAGGCACTAATGCTTTCGTGGATACCAACATTACACCTGATTCCATAGATCCTTCTCAAACCATCTGCTAATGGCTATCCACCACGTACACATCCTTTTGCAGATACCTCTCTCCCGTGGACACTAATGCTTCTACAATCACCAACGTTTTCATGAACACCTCATATTGCAGATATTTATTAAATTATCCGCCAATCACCATCTGCCACATACACATCCCTTCATGGATACCTCTCTCATGTGGAAACCAATGCTTTTGCGAACACTGACATTTCTCCCTCTTAAAAATCCACCAATCGCCCTCCGCATGTACACATTTCCTTCACGGGCACCTCACTTCTGCGGACACGAATGCTTTCGTGGATACCAACTCATTCGCATTATCACCAATAACTGTTTGCCACGTATATATTTTCTTTGCAGTCATCTCACTCCTCCAGACCGTAAAATTTCATTATAAAAATTTCCTATTGTTACATTATTCATTCTATTTTTATTCCAAAAATGTAACGGCACACATGAAATTGTTCATCGAAATTTTAGGGGTATTACATAAACCTCTCCAAGTATTGGTTTGCCACCCATTTGGTAGAGGCATGTCAGTTTTCCATCTATCATGAATAGTTTTGAACATCATTATAGTTCTTTATTTGAAACGTAAGTTCACCTTGTATTTTTGAAGCTTGAATTCATCAATTGCATCCTTCCTGGCACATGGCTATCAACCGATGAGCTTCACATTTGACGAACTTTATTCCATAACAATTTTTCAACGATTAATCCACTACTTCTTCTATAATTTCACTCAACGAACTATAATTCTTTTCCAAATATAGATTTATGGAACAACATTCTCATGGAGGCCTATTCTCCTCATTATCATCTATGAGGATATGAGTGGATAGTCGTGTCATCAATCAAATCATTGTCAAGTATAGATTTCCTATACCGAGGCTCGATGACTTGTTGGATGAATTGAGTCGATCAATCATCTTCTTTAAGGTAGACCTTGAGAGTGGCAACCATCAAATTCGCATGAAAGAAGGAGATGAGTGGAAGACAACGTTCAAAACCAAGTATGGTCTCTATGAATGATTACTAATGCCTTTCAACCTATCTAATGCTCCTAGCACTTTTATGTTAGTTATACATCATGTGTTGAAGGAATTCTTGGGCAAATTTATTGTGGTCTACTTTGATGATATATTGGTGTATAGTTCCAATCTAGCATGCACATTTTAACCATCTTCAAGATCTCTTTGAAACTCTACAAAGAGTTAAGCTGTATGACAACCTCAAACAGTGCTCTTTTGTCTAAGAAAAAGTCAAGTTCCTTGGTTTTGTTCTTTCTTCTCAAGGCATAGAAGTGGATGAAACCAAAGTTGTATCAATCAATAAGTGGCTGATTCCGAACAACATCTGAAAAGTAAGGAATTTCCATGGATTAGCCTCTTTCTACTGAAGGTTCATTAATAATTTTAGCACTATCGTGGCTCCAATAATAGATTGTACTAAGAAATGAAAGGAGTTCTATTGGAGCAAGGCATGTCAAGTTAATGTTTAGACGATTAAGGAGAAATTCTGCACTACTCCTATTCTAGCTCTTCCCTATTTTAGCAAAGTTTTTGAAGTGGAATGTGATGCTTCGGGGTTTGGAATAGGAGCCATCTTCTTGCAAGAAGAAAGCCTGAATGCTTATTTTAGTGAGAAGTTGAAGGGAGCGTTATTGAATTAGTCCACCTATGACGAGAAGTTTGTATGCCGTGGTGAGAGCATTAGAGGTGCAACAACACTATTTGCTTTCAAAGGAATTTATTATTCATACCAACCACCAAACCCTCAAGCATATCAAGAGCAAAGGAAAACTCAATAGAAAGCATGCCAAGTGGGTTAAATTTCTAGAGCGTTTCAACTATAACATCAAATATAAAAAGGGTTACTCAAATGTGGTAGCTGATGCACTATCTAGGTGGTATGCTTTTCTAATCAAATTGAAAACTTGCATATTTGACATTGATTAGATCAAAGGGGCTCATGTAGAGGATAAGGACTTTGGATCACGTAAGCTTGACACATGTTGTATTTTTCGCATCTACTCTCTATAATTTCTATAATATGTTAAATAGATGGCACAATTTTAGACATTGGATTAAATTGTGTACTTTGAATCCCGAATGTTGTTTCCATGTCATCGATGGCTTTCTTTTCAAGGGAGGAAAATTTTGCATATAGTGTGGTAGTCTAAGGGAATCCCTAATGAAAGAAGCTCATGGAGGTGGTCTTGTTGATCATTTTGGTGAGAAAAAGACTTATTAGACTTTCATGGAGCTATTTTTTTTGTTCTCAAATGTTGAGGGATGTGCATAAGATCTTGAATAGGTGCATAATTTTCAAGAAAGCCAAGATTCGATTGCAACCTCATGGAATTTATTTTCCTTTGCGAGTTCCTAACCACCCATGGGAAGCATTGAGCATGGACTTTGTTTTGTGGTTGCCCCTAACTACAAGAAAAAAATGACTCCATCATGGTAGTGGTGGATAGATTCTCTAAGATGGCTATTTTTATCATTTGCTCAATCGTGGATAACTCTTGCTATATTTCCAATTTGTTCTTCAAAGAAGTAGTGAGAATGCATGGTGTACCTTGTTCTATTATGTAGGAAAGGGACACCAAATTCTTAAGTTTCTTTTGGAAAACTTTTTGGAAGAAATTGGAAACCCAACTCATGTTTAGCACCTCTTTCCATCCTCCAACCGACAGTCAAATCAAGATTGTAAACCAAACTATGGGAACATTATTGAGGACTATAGTTGGCAAGCAACTCTTTGATTGAGACTTGCAACTCCCTTTTGTGGAATTTGCTTACAACTGAAGCATACATAGCATTACAAAAAAAATCACGTTTTGATTTAGTTTACAGGTTCAATCCTCTTACTCCTTTGTACCTTATTCCTCTTCCTCTTGATGGCATGGCTAACATTGATGGAAAGAATAAGGGTGAGCAAGTTAAGGCCATGCATGAATCTATAAAGAATACTACAGAAAGGAAGAATGAAGTGTTTGCCAAGACAACCAATAAAGGGCAGAAAGCAATGTTTTTCAAAGTGGGAGACCTTGTGTGATTGCATTTAAGAAAAAAAAAAGGTTTCCCAAGCAGAGAAAGCCTAAGCTTAAGCGTAGAGCCGATGGTCTGGTCCATTCAAGATACTTAAGAAAATCAATGACAATGCTTACAAACTTGAGCTGCTAGGAGAATGTGGAGTTTCAGCTATATTCAATGTCCAAGGTCTTTCCTCTTATCTTGGAGAAGAAGAAGAAGCTAAGGAAGGGATCGAATCCCAAGATTTCTGGTCAAATCCTCTTTCACCTGGAGAAGATGATGTGCCACGGAGTCCCATCACAAGAGCACAAGCTAAGCGACTTACTAATCATTATTTAGCTCTTTTTTTTGTAGGGACATCAATCCATGAAAGGTGAGAAGAATATCCCAGCATTAAGAATGGAGATGTGCCCAAGCATGTAATTGAATGGGTGGTGGATGATCTTGGCTTGAAATGAAGAGAAAATCTTTGTAGGAAGTGCCTAAAGACTTTTTACAGGATCATTTTGTGATGTTCATGAATTTATTTATAGTTAAGATTTCACTCATTTTATTATGTTTTGTTTTTTTGGGATAAAAGGCTGTTTTATATGTGTTATTCGGCTAGAGTATCTTTTGGCCGAGTATACATTATTTGTTATTTTACGAGTGTTTATGTATTTTGTCCTTAGGATCTTAACTCTAATTTGTTGTGGTATTTATACATCGCCTAAGGATGATGTAATGCAGTTTTGAAACAAAGAAAACCTAAAGTTAGCTCCTGCTAATTGTGCTTGCAATTCTTGCAAGAACCACATTTCTTTTAAGATTGTTTGCAATCCAATTGAGTATGTTCAGGAGTTTGAGTGTTAGTGAGTCTAGCTCAAGCTTTTTTGTCCCTATTGCATTCTTCTTATCTCCTTCCCTTTCTTGTGAGGTGAATTCCTAGCACCGTTGCACTAACTCACAAATTATCAAGTTGGAGTGCTCTTTTTCATTGAAGAAAATTGTTGAACTTGGAGGTTGTATCAAGACAACTTTCCCGATCAGCTTGCATCTTATTGCAAAATTTAGATCTTACAAAATTAGAGGCAATTTCCATTTATATCTATTCAGAGGCAATCCAAGTTTCTGCTTGAAGATTAGATTTTTTGGATGGTCAGTTTTCGCGTTCAAGCAAAGCAAAAATGATCAAGTCTGTTTGACTATCAAGGCCTTCCAATGGTTGTACGCTGTGGCAACCTAGGTTGTTGCATAATTTGAAATGTGGATTTCCATTGTGGATATCCCTTCCTCTTTGGATATCCACTCCTCTCCAAATATCTACTCACTGAATTAAAAGGCATGTGTCGTGCACATGATTCTATGCCTCTTCCTAGAAGTTTGCTCACATGGTCTCTATCTGCTCCTTTCCGAATATCCACTCCCCTAATTAAAAAAAAGGGTGTCGCGCACATGTACCAATTCCTTTCCACGGAAGCTCATCCTCGAGGCCACTTTTCCGTTGTAGATTTATGTTGTAGATATCCGCTCCACTCCAAATATTTTCTCCCTTAGTTATTAGGCTTATGACATGCACGTAATATCCAGTTCATTCCACAGAAGCTCACTCTAAGAACAACTTTCCACTGCGGATAACCGCATTTCCTTGAAGGCATTTGCCCTGTAGATCTGTTCCCAAGATATCTTTTTGTTGCAGACATCTGCTTTCACTCTCCTCTCTCTCACTTTCGGTCTGTCTCTTTCACACGCACTCTCTCACTCTCTCTCTCTCTCTCTCTCTCTCTCTCTCTCTCTCTCTCTCTCTCTNCTCTCACTCTCTCTCTCTCTCTCTCTCTCTCTCTCTCTCTCTCTCTCTCTCTCTCTCTTCCGACTACAAATTTCAATGGCTTGCCAGAGTCGCCTTGTGTAAAGATGTTCAACACCTTTATCATAAATTGATAGTTCATGTTTAAATCTTCGTTTCAATATATTACTCGTAAAAAAAATAGTTGCACCACTTGGGAGAATAGAACCATCAAAGTTGGCAATGGAAAAGTTTGAAAGAAACTTTAAAAGGTCAATGACAACGGTCCCAGAGTCTAATCTTAACGTTCGACCTACCATTTGAAAGGCCCTAACAATGAGAATAGTTTAGATGCAAAGCTCGATCGAAACTGTGGCTAGATGTGGTCGCCATAGCTTCGCCAGAAAAATCAAGATCACCACTTTAAGGGTAGATCTCAGCCATTCTAGGCTTCCTCTCAAAAAACCAATGAAACTATTAGATACAGGAGCTCTAAACTTTTAGAACCCAACTATTGTCGTTCTGATCCATCACCATTTGCCAAAAATATCCCCATTCGCCGATCACCAATTGTCGTCGTCAAACGTTGCTGACGTCAACAAAATGTTGTATTGACATGCTAATGCGGCATTTACAAGCTGACATGACATTGACTCACTGACGTGGCATTTACATTCTGACATGACATTGACCCACTGACAGTCGTTGATCCAGTGATGTGTTGTTGACTCTGCTGATGTGGCATTGATTTTGACTTTTTATTTCGAAGTTTGACTATGAAATTGGATAGGTTAATGACGTTGGAAAATTTAACAAACCATATTTTTTTTTATTTTTTTCAATGTTATGAACGCACTAGTGACCTTTGTTCATTGAAATTTCACCAAATCGAGGTGAGATTTAAATTTTTTTTTTATTTTGAAGTTGGAAATCTTTATATTGAATCAATAGGAATTAGATTTTAGATAAATCTTAAATTTCTATTAATTAGAGAGTTTCAAAAGTTGAGCATATAGGATTAAATTTTCAAAATTTGTTGGTGAAGGACGTATGGTCATTTGTAATTTCCTTCTATGTTAAGTTTCTAGTTCTAGCTTAGGACCCATATGTTTTCCCTGATGTTTTGGTTAGGATTTCGATGTTGGTTTCATTTTAGGCTTTGAGGATATTTCTGATTTCAATGCCAGTTCCCGATAGTGTGTTGTAGCTAGTCGATAAGGCTTTCATCATCACCGAGGTAGGGGTTTGTCTACTATACTACATTGCATCATGATTTTCAAAACTCTTTGTTTTGTGAGCTATCACAAGTGTAACCTAATATGTCTTGCTTAATAGCATATCAATTTTTAGATTATATGTACGTCAGCTTTACACGTTTATTTTACACATACATAGTTTTTTATCATATCGATTTATGTATATATTGGATGGACCTCCAATTGTTTTGGGTTGTATTGGGACCCCACAACCAAAGTAATTAGAGGTTGTTTCCTTACATCTTCTGCTGCATAAATGTGTTTTGTTTGTAAGCACGATGTTGGATTTAGACAGCGATGACATGTCCTTGTGGACGAATCCTTAAACCTAACAAGGGTTTTTTTTTTTGTTACATTTAATGTGCGATTGAATGGCCTTCAGATAGTCCTTTTTCTCTCACGTATATGACAGAATTGATCTTCAAATTGTCGTCATTTGTTTTACATGCCTTGTGGACATTGACCATGAGTGATTTTATTTTTCACTAGGACTATATCAGTGGAGACATTATTTTGTATATAGCCATGTTTTTGAGACTTGCCCCACTGAGGGCTTGCATAGCTTGCTTTTTTTTAATGGTGAAAAGAGTTTTGATGAATGTAAATCCATGCACTACATTTTTTCACTAGTTTATTATTTTAAAAATAAAATGATAAAACTAGTTTTCACGTGAATTTGCATATAATATAGGATCATTTACTGAGTTAGTTTCTCATTCCAAAAGTCTCATTTTTCCCTAGTAGAGATCGTCAAGCCCGGTGTAGTTGATCACTGTGGAATTTTCCTCAGTTTTTTTTTTTTTTTCGTGAGCGATTTATTTCTTTTCTGGTTTGTATACCATAATGGGTGTTTGATACTTTATTTCCAGCATAGTTTGTTCTTGGATTAACTGATGCATTATCTTCTTATTTATGAGTACTATGTGAACTTTGGCACATCTTGTGTGTGATAGGGCTCAAATTTGAATTAAGTTTTTCCCTATAAATCGAGATTTGGGCTGATCAATCGGGTTATTCGACTGGACATTTTTATTAAACCCTCCTCCAGGTTATGACACAAGCTAAGCATGAAGTGCTTATGGAATGTTACAAAGATAAAATATATATATATATATAATTAGAACAAATTTACCTCATAGAAGGAATTCTAATGAGTAGATGCCAAATTTAGTTGTGTAATATAAAGATGTTTTGAAAGAAAGGAATTAGATAATATTTCATCACAAAGTAGTATTGAAATGTTTAATAAATTTGATTGGATGCATACCAAAATATTAAGAGATTTTCTCAAAGTTTTTCATACATCTACAAAAATATTTTGGATGATTTATAGTCATAGTATTTGTCATGTTCTTTTATAATTCACTACTATTTGTCACATGTTTACTAACGTTTTTAGCTGGAATATATTTGGTATCGCAGTTGAAAAAGTGAAAGAAAAATTTTATAAATATTTTGATGATGATGAGTTGTATATGATATTTTTATAAGCATGATCACCAATAATTTTTGTTAAAGGGTAAATATCGAAATTCATTGCAAACACAACAACAACTAGTAATATTGAATAGATGATGAAAATAAGTAGTAATATTTACATGCATTTTCCATCGTGGTCTAAGATATAATAATGGTGTTAATATTGACAGTGGTGTTAAATTGTCACGGTTTCAAAAAGAAGTTTTGAACTGTACACAATTGAAGTGCTAATATGCTTTTGCGTACTTTAACACTTAACTCCCATTCTCACTTCTTCTTGCACCTTCTATGTAAATGTAAATGTTCTTTTCCATGATCATTTTGACCTTTAATTGGTTTTAAAGCCTACAATTTCGCAAAGTATGCAAATTTACTGTTGTCTTGTATTGTCATTTCAACATTATTCCCTCTTTAACATCTTTCCTCTATTCATCAATGTTAATCTTTTTTTTTTCACTTTTTTAGAATTACTTACTCATTTGAACAACTGCTATCATAAATTAATATAATTTTTTAGGAATTCAAAAACAATTGCCTCATCTAAATAAATAACAGATTCATTTGAAGAAAATGGAAGTGAATTACACAAGAATAAGCCAAGAGTGTGAAACACATTTGAATGATATTAAAGGTGAAGGCATGCCTTGTCCATTAGCTTTCTCTTTTTTTTTTTCATTAATTATCAACAAAATAAAGTTGAAGCCTTTTCTTTCATTTGTCTCCAAGATGAAAAAATCAATCTTGTTTTATAACACACTAGTTTGTAAGCAGTATATAAGTGTGACAGTGTGATTGTAGAGTTTTCAGACCTCTTAATACAATATTATCTTCAGTATTACAATTCTTCCCTTTAAGACAGTGAGGGTATCCAATACACCCCCCATTCAAAAAAAAATTTTATCTCGTAGATCAGGAAGAAAGTGGAAAGAAATTTGAGAAAAGGAATTTACTTGGATTGGCTCCGAATCAACTATTAATCAACTACATTCATTCAATGTTAGTAAATTTTAAGATCCCATTCTTCTCATAGTCTAGAAATTCTGGATTTATAATGGAAAATTTTAATTGTTCTTTAAGGATCAGTGAAGTGTGGTAAAGGGTGGATCTTGGTGATATTACCTTCAAGGAAAATCTAGACTTTTTACAGATATGAAAAAAATACTTGTTTTTCTTTCAAACATTTATGGATTATTCTTGATATGAAAACTTTTACCTCCAAATAACCAAAAATCAAACTGTTGAGAAGAAATCATGGTACTGCGTTGCTGGAAATTATGAGTTTCGAAGGTATACCAAATATGAAATTTCTCTTTGGATTGTTGAATTGGTTTAGATATTTAAAATGTAAAAATTGAATTTCTAGGTTTAGGGTTTGTCAATTAATTGATGTAAAATGTGTTTTATTTCAACCCGGTAAACTATTGATCATTTGGGTGTCGTTTTGACCGAAAGATATTGAGAAAATCTAGCAAAACAAGCGGTCAGCATCGGAGGAGATGACATTGGGCCACAGCTTAGCAAGATAGGGTCGCAGCCTGGGTTAGACCGAGTCGAGGTCTAGACCATTTGGGGCCATAGCCCCAAGGTATTGGCCAGCTTGGGCCGCGACCTGAACCCCATTTTGAGCTCATTTTGGACTTTAAATCCAACCATGTTTTAGGTTGTTACAAGACTCATTTTGGGACCATGTTTGGCCTTACACTCAATCATGCTCAAGTCATCTTTTTAAGCATAAAATTTGGAAATTAAAGTGGAAAGCTTGTGTACTGATTTTGTGAAAATTCTGGACTAGGTATCGAGTGATAGGTTTGCACTCAACATTCATTTGGACTTCATTGGTATTAATTGTGACTAGGTATTGTAGGCCCATTTTGAGTTCAAAATTTATTTTATGTCCAACACTGTACTATTTTTCAAAAACTTATTTTGAGATGTATTCTTATATAAAAGTGATGTGATGATGCACCGCTTTAATGGGGGAAAATGGAAACTCCTTGAAACTTGGTACCGAATAAAGAAAGAACTAACCCAATTTGGGGAAATTTTATCTCAGACAATGTACATCCTCTTGACGTGATTTTTGGTCTACACTTTACTCTATAAGTGAGGAAGATGCTCTCCAAAAATTGTATGGGAATTCATTCAGATGATAGAGTTATGGTTGATAGGATGCAAGTTGGTTTGAATAGACACCACATTTGTGCCTATTGACTTCAATACTTCTTTTGATGGAAACACTCTAACTTGGTTCTCTTGCAAGTTTCTATACCTTTTTTGGAGATGTCTACCTCTATGGAAAGATGTGGAGGAAGATATAAAAATAAAAGATATCACTTTAAACTTACAAATGATGCCAATTTATACACAAAACTCTATTGGATGAAACCACCAAAAGAGAGTAGCTATAGAGAAATCTCCACAATTTTGAACAAGGGTTTTATTTTCTAAAATCAACTCCCTAGGGCGTCTCTTAGAGAGAGCTTAAATAATCTCTAAAAATTAGGGTTAATGTCTTAAAAGAAAATTACCAAAAATGCCCTTACTATAAAGTTACTTAGCTAGAACATGCTCTAACCGAGTGACACTTTTACTTTGAGTTTTAAAACCATTTCAACTAGCACAAAATAAAAAAAAAAAAACATGAATCTAAATGAATCCTTGAACATAATTATGTAGCAAATAGCCAATTGAGTATCTTCAAGCTCTCCTTCAAGTGGCATAGGCTTCAACTTCATGCTAGGAAGATGCGACTTCTTTTGGTAGAATTGATGCTCTTTGTTCATGGGTCTTTTTGCATAGCAAATGATCTTTAAATTTAGCAAAAAAAATCTCTTCTAAAAAACTTGAGAAGTTAGCTACAATTGGTAAGAAGCTTATTTTCTAATATAAGATAGTAGAGGTTGCCAAAAATAACAATGACACCACGGAGGTAAGATTGTTGGCAGTTTTGGGTTGATTCACATTTCTCTTAAACTTGTGCTTAAACTTCCATTAATGTTTTATTTCAATAACACAATGACATATATAGATGCTTGATGAATACAATATATCCACTTTCCTCTTTGAACACTTACAAAATAAACACTAAAAATATTGTAAAAAAACCTCCTTGCTCGATTGAGAATGGAGGGAATCCATGGCACATCACGTGACTATTTGATGGTCATCATTTTTTCATATTATCTACTTAAATTTTCATTAGACATGTTTTAATTACATGCATGCTTAATTTTATTGATATAATTGATCGAGTAAATCAAGTTTGATTGACCCATGTAGAGGTCATGTTTTCTCTTACTCACATTTGACTGTTGGAAGTCGTGTTTATTTTTTATTGTTAACTAGAGTAATGAGATAATTATATGTGTCGTGTCTCTAGGCGCAAAATCCTAAACCTAATCAGGGTTATTTGTTGGTGTTGCGATCACCGAGTATCACCATTATTGTTACTATCAATGGCATGGTGTGCTTCGAGTTCACCATTTTCACTCAAATTCGTAGTAATGGGTTATTTTATGTTACGTATCACACTATAGTGAATTATTTTGAAAACTTATCCTACTGTGTTTTGTTCGATACTGCATAACATGCCTTAACTAGCATGCTCACATATTATTTTTATTATATAATTGAATATAAAGTTCATCTTTACTAAGTTAGTTGACTCATCACAAACGACTCCCCTCTTTTTAGGATTTAGTGCGGAGGGATCTTCAGTTGCTAGAGCAGAAGTGAGCTTGCCAGATGTTTCTTTATTTTATTATTACTCTTTAGAAATAATTTGTGAGGTTAAACTTTGTTAGAATTACCTCAATTTAGTTTTAAACGCTTCACTTTTATTTTCAACACTATTTTTATATGAACTTACATTACTACATTTATCTAACATGTCACTGAAAGATATTTGGTTTAGCCCAATTAGTTGGGCCCTGGATTTATTTTCTCAATTAAGTCTTGCACGACTTTTTAAGTACATGAGTTAAAGGGTTGAGCGACTCGACTCTTTTTTTAAGTCGGGTCGTTCCTAGTTCTATCTCAATTTCCCTTTGGGGTGTGACAATGCACATACCAAAGTCGATAAATACTTTGTGAGACATCAACATTAATACACATATGTTTTTCAATCATAATTTATCATTGACTAAATTTATGATATGGTATTATTATATTTGAAATTAACATTCCCTTTAGTAAGATGAGTATCATTGTTGGGATTTTTTTTTTTCATTTTCTTTGGAAAGCCCATATCTTTTTTTGACGTGGGTATCTTTAAAAGGATGGAATTCTATGACTCAAATTCTGTTCCTAAATGATTTCAATGCTCCATGGAGTGACATAATAAAACAATGTTTTGGGGAAGTCGTAGATGGAGCTGAGTTATCATGCCAGAGGTTTTGACTATTGCCATACAAAAAACTCTCAGTATTTTAATTTTTCATTGCTAATTTTCTCTTATTTGTTTGTGTTTTTCACCACAAGGATTTTTCATAGAAGAGTTATGAGGATAAAATAAATGAGATTTTAGCAAGTGTTGAAGGGGGTGGTAACGTCAGGCGGTCGTCTCTCAACATCTTTTAAGGCAAAATAGAAATCCAGAACGTGCTCTTCCGGTGTTCAGCATGAATATTTTAATTTTTCCAATGAAGATTTAGATGTTCCAAATGGAAATTTTTGCTAATAATTTTTTAAATTCTAAATTTATGAGTCAAACCTAATTTAATCATGGGAAAATGACAAATCAACCATCGTGGTTTCTGGTCAATGACAAGTCAACTACTGTGGTATATTTGCTAACAAGTTAACCACTAACGTATGAGAAATTGACAAATCCAACATCACACTCAAGTTAACCCAGGAAAAGAAAAAGCCTGGACGCCGCAAACAAGCGGTGTCCAGGCAAAGAAGCAAGCTTGGACGCCGCTGGTTTGCGGCGTCCAGGCAAAGCCTCAAGCCTGGACGCCGTTTGCCTCAAGCCTGGACGCCGCACCCCAGCGGCATCCAGGCTTGAGGACCACCCCAATCATTTTCCCTTTTATAAAGGGAAAATAAAAGTTAGGGCTCATTCTCCTACCCCCTACCCGACCCCCTGCTCTTCTTCTCCCTCCCAATCAGCTCTCCCACTCTCCCCCAATCGGCCACGAGTCCGACTACCGCACGACGACCACCACAAGAGGCCGACTACCGCACGGCGACGACCACACGAGGCCGACTACCGCACGGCGACGACGAGCACGCGAGGCCGACCACCGAACGGCGACGAGCACGCGACGCCAACCACCGAACGGCGACCACCACGCAACGCCAACCACCGAACGGCGACCACCACGCGACGCCAACCACCCAACGGTCTCGGATCTCGCCTTTCTCTCGCCTTTCTTTGATAGATTGTTAATATCCTGTGGTAGATATGCACTGCGTCTATTTTTTGTGGTAATTTCCTTGTTATTTTGTTTGTTAGTTAAATTGAGTTTGTTAGTTATTTTTAGTTTTGTTAAAAACAAAATAGCAGTTTGGGTTTGTTTGCTAGAAAATGCAATTCTAATCGATAATGGTACTAAGAAACTTGATACACTACTTCCAATTATGAAACTGCTTGTACCATTGGCTAAAGCTAAATTGTGTTTGTTGATTTATGAAAATGCATTCTGTCTATTTTTTGTTGGTTTGTTGATTTAAGATGTTTTATTATTCACAAATTTTTGTTTGATTGTATTTTTGATTATACTGTAGGTTGTTGGCAAATTACTCTCAACAATCAGCATGGAATCGCAGCCTAAGAAATTGAGGTCAAAGCATCGGCAGGCAACTGTGGAGGCCGTTGAACCCATTCAAACTACGGAAGTGGAAGATGTCCAACCCGCGACAGCGGTGGAAGACGAAGAAACCGCCGACCGTGAAGAAGAATTATTCTGGAACGCTAATTGCAAAACACGGTATTTAGAAGATATATTACATCGTAGAATTACTGTGTCCAAAATAGTAGATTTGGACTTTTTCGCAGAAATGGGAATTGATCGTATGCTTCAAGCTGCTGGATTAGCTGGGTTGTGCAATTTGAGGGGTAGTTACTGCGAGAGAGTTATAAGATTGTTTTACGCAAATTTGCGAATATCCACTAACCCATTAGAGGTGCGGACGTACGTTTTTGGAAGGGAGTTGAATTTCACTTCCAACGATGTAAACATGATCCTTGGATGTGTACTGGATGAGCCAAGCGAGGAATATTATCGTATGGCTCGGGAACCACCATTTGTAAATCAAGGAGGTGGGTTAGCGGTGGTTAGATTGTTGCACCAGGATCCCGAGGTTGTCGAGTACAGAAAGCCAACGGGAAAGGAGTTGAATGCCTTCGCCCGATTGATCCACTTGATCATGACGTACACCATTTTGCCTCGAAATGGGCATCGCGACCTTGTTACCAGCATGGATCTCTATATGCTGGAGAAGGTGTTTATGGGAAAAAGGGTGGATATTGGATATATAATCCTGAGCTACATGCAAGAGGTGCTCAATAAGTCGGCGACGTCCCTGCTGTACAACTGGCTAATCCAGAGGATCGTTGAGCAGTTTGGGGTCCCCATCCCAGAGAACGAGCCAAGAATTGAAGAGTCGGTCAATGACATGTATAACAATTCATTATTAGACCGAATGGGTATCACCCAAATAGAAGGTGAATGGTTCCTCAAGGGGAAGAAGGTAGCAGCACATCCATTGCCGCCTGGGCATTCGCATTCAGTCCCTTCGCATTCAGTCCCTTCGTATGCACTGCCGCCTCCTCCTCAATCATCTCACTTTAGTTCGATACCTGCTGAGATGCTCAACTGGGTGAGCAAGATGGAGGAGCTCCATAATATGTCCATGACCCAAATGCAATTGATGGCCGACCAGATACAAATGCAACAAGGCCAAATACAAGAAGCGGCCAAGCTCACAGAAGAGAGGTGGGCTATCGCAGAAGAGAGGTGGGGTATAGAACAACAGTGGCATGTGCAAGCAGCGGAGTGGCATCGTGAGATAGTGGCAGCACTTAAGCAAGGGGAGAGGCGATCAACCCATTCAGGAAGTGCGTCATCCTCCTCGGACGCACCAGATGTGACATTCCGATTGTAAGTTAATTTTGTTGAACGTGAATTCCAATTTTTTACTTTATTTGTCTTTCATGTACTGACATGTTGTTAATTTGCAGCGAACCTGTCGGAAGCCGCTTACAAACTCCTCCAGCCGTGCCTCTCAGGCCGCCGCCCCTTAAAATTTTGTGCCTGGTACGTCTTTCGTTTCGGTATATATGTGTATTCATTCATGGTTACGCTGATCGTTTGTTGCAGGCTCATGATTTGATGAGTAAGTTCCAAGACTATGTCCGGGCAAATACTCGAAAGAACATGGAGACATGCGCAATTCTTGCAGGAAAGCTGACCGACAATACGTACCTCGTCTATAAACTCATCTTCCCAGATCAGAAAGGAACGCCAGATACGGTGAGAGGCCTTTTTTGGGTGTTAGTGTATAAGATTTTATCTTAGTACTCATCCAAACTTATATGCAGTGCTATACGACGGCAGAAGTAGACACAGAAGTTTTCAATTATCAACAGCGACACGATCTACTCACACTTGGATGGATTCACGTAAGTAATCATGTCGTTTCTCCAGGTTGGAGTTAATGTTTACTGAGATCATATAATGTGTTGTTTAAATTGCAGTCACACCCGAAACATGAGTGTTTTATGTCGTCCGTTGATTTGCACATGCAATTCGCTTACCAAACATTGTTGCCGGAATCAATCTCCATTATCACAGCTCCCACTGACAAACAGCAGTATGTAGTTTTCCTAGTGTAAATTCTTAATTTTGCTTTCCATGTAATTGCTCGACACTTGTTCCCTTTGCATTACAGGCCGTTCGGCATCTTTCGGTGTATCCCTGAGGGGATGAGGATGATATCAGAGTGCCACATTAAGGAACAATTCCACCTGCACGAACCTCCAACCTTTCAGTATGAGGGTCCGTTGTTCGCCCGAGCTGAGAAAGGAGCCTTTGACGTGAACTTGTCGTTTCTGGTCACGGATTTGTGCCGGAAACGGCCCAGGAAGAAGAAGAATGCGTAGTTTAGTTGATTTTGTGTACTTGTACGTTAAAATGTATGTCAAGTTGTCAATGATATGTTGGGAGGTTAGGTGTAGTTTACATTTAGTGGATGAATGAGATGTTTGGATGATACTGAAATTGTTTGGGCTGTTTGTGTAGGATGTACGAGAATAACTATGTGGAGTCAAGAAACAATGGACATTCTATTCAAATTTTTAAAAAATTGGCAAGTCTATCAAACTCATTTTATTTTCAACAAAATAATTACATCAATGGCCTTTAACTGTCATGTACATTTGTTGCAAGCAAAAAGGGTTATATCACGGCAGGTTAAGGTCCACATCTGTATACGTAGGTGTGGGAGAACCTTCAACATCAAACTCTTGCAGACCACATTACAAAGGAAATGAGCGTAGTTCAAATATCAATTAAAAGCATAATGCGATAATGCGCTGACCTGCGTCTCATGAACTCTATCGGGAGTTATCTCGGGGACTCTGAAACCCATAAATGTGTCATCCGACCTTCCTCTGCCACCTCTTCCTCTGGCTCTAGCTGCCCCTCTGTTGCCTCTGCTAGCCCCTGCACTGGATTCCCCTCCCCCTTCACACGTGCGGGCATTGTGGCCCACACCCCCACACCGACAACAATGCACGTTTAAATGTCTTCTGGTAAGCACTGTCCGGCTTGGAGCCTCATCCACATCCCATATTCTACGTACGCGGGGCCTGCCTGGAAGCCTTTTATACGGCGGTGGGATAATTGGATCCAGATTCGTCACAGGATGCCACTCGATTGGGCCATTGAGGGGTTGGAGAAAGTGGGAGTACATCACCATGTATGTTTCCCGGTGATAGCACCAATGCACAAACTCCTCAGGAGATCTCCTCATGAAGTGAATGCATGGAATTGCATGGACACACGGGATGCCGGTCAACTCCCACCAGTTACAAGTACAAGTACACCTGTCCAAATCGACAGAGTACATGTCGGTATTGTTGCTGACCTCAAACTTGGCCGCTCCTGTAAATTGGGGACTCCAATTTCGACTGGCAAGTTGGACTTTGGTGAGCCGTTTGCTAATCATTGGACACAACAGATCGGTCGAGTGAGCCATTTTTTCATGTTTTTTCACGATCCTACCCATGATGCCCTTTCGAATGATCTCTAACATACTTAGAATTGGTTTGTCCCGGGCTGGTAGGATGCTGGCATTGAAGGACTCGCTGAGGTTGTTGAGGCTTATGTTGCACTTTGGGATGGAAGAGAAAGCATGTTTGGCCCAGAAGGCACCTCTATTCCACGTAGATATTCATGGGCAGCCGGGTCAAGGACAAATAACTTGGCCATCTCTTTCTCAAATTGCCCCACTGTTGTAGCTCTTGATGCAGCCCACATTGCATCCTTCAACAACCTGCCTTTAAATTGTTTTTGAAAATTGGCATACAGGTGTCAGATGCAAAACCGTTGGTCTGCTTGCCATGCCACCTCTCGCACAGCTGGCACTAGTCCCTGCAAACTTTCATAATATGAGACAGACATTGGAAAAAACATGCATAACATAAACACATAATTCAAAAGCAATGAACAACACCTTTTGTCGATCAGAAATAATTGTCCATCCATTGCCAGATGAAGTGTTTAGATCGTCTAGCAACAATTCTATAAACCACCTCCATGAATCCCTATTTTCTGCTTCTACGACTGCTACAGCACTCGGATACATACCATCGTTCCCGTCGATGGTGACAGCAGTCAGCAGTTGGCCCAGAGTCGCTCCCTTTAAGTGGCAGCCATCTAAACAAATAACAGGTCTACCACAGTTCAACACTGCCCTCTTGCATGCATCCATGCACATGTACATCCTTTTAAATACACTCATATCAAGGTCAACACACAGTGAACTTCTGGGATTCGACCTCTGAATCTCCTCAGCATAGGACCAAATGAGCTTGTATTGCTCATTGCCATCACCTTCGTTAATTTTCTTTGCCGCATTTCTTGCCCTTCTAGCAAGGCTGGGTGTGATGTTGACGTTGACGTCCTTCCTGATAGTCTCAATTATGGAAGTACGTCCCAATCGGCCTGACTTTTAAATCTATCTAAGTAATGCGTTGCCACCCATTTGGCAGTGGCATGGCGGCTTTCCATCTTTTGGGAGCAAGTGTGAACGTCGTTGTAGGACTTTATTTGAAACGTCATTTCACGTCCTATTTGTGACGCATGCATCTTCCATGTGCATCCTTCCTGGCAGACAGCCCTCAACCGACGAGCATCACTATGGGTGAATTTTATGTCGTACCCATTATTCAATGCATAATCAACAATTTCTTCTCTAATTTTCGTCAATGAACTGTATTTTTGCCAAGGCCCATACCAACGTAGCTGCATTGTGCTTCTGCTTGGCGTATAGACCTACTCTGTGCCATGTTAATGTCTTCATCTGACAGGTTCCAAGAAACACTTGGAAACCTTAATGGAAATCTGCTCCAACAAACAACAATAACCGACCAGCAATAATCAAACAATTAGAACTCCAATTCTGTAACTGATCTAGAGCTGTAGTTTGGAGGGTATAAACTCAATATAGAGACAAAGATTGTGTCAAAATCCCAGGCCAAAATTCGTTCTAGAGTCGAAGATCTATCCGATTCAAAATTCCCAGAAAAACTGTTCCAAACAGACAGATTTTACAGTTCCGAATTAAAATGCTATAACTTGAGCTACCAGTAACGAATAAGGCTCAAATCAATGAGGTTAGATTCCTGACTTAATCCTGGAAAATTCATTAGAAGGCCTCGAACAGAGACGCTTACAATAAGGGGTCCAAACAGGGGCTACAATCAGCAAGAAATTCAGTTAACAAAAATTCACAGATTCTGCAGCTCACAAGGTTCCGAAAATGTCACTTTCATTCATAAAACTTTCAAAGAAACTTTGCAGCAACTAACATATTTCAACCCTCCATTTCATAAACAATCCAACCAGTAAAAAGGAAACTTAAGAGTAACACCAAAATAAGTAGGAAAACGCAAAGGAGTTGCAGCACCTCCTAAAGTGAGAGGGCGTTTCTTTGGTTGGCCGAAACCAACTATCTCCAATGGGGGATAGTTCTCTTACCTCCACACCACAATCACACCTTGAAAAGGAAGATTGGAAGAGGCAATAACCCAAGGTAGCAAGGATGAGAAACTTCAAGAGGACCCTTGCAATGGGATGGAGGAATCGGCGCTAGGAGGGGAAGCTTGGCCGCGGCAAGGAGGATTCTTCACTCTTCAATTTTCTATTCTTCAAAAACTGGTCTTTCATCCGCAAGAAGGGGTATTAAACCCTAGGGTTTACAAAATAGGTCAAAGACCAAAATACCCTAGCAGAAAATTACTAAAATAACCCTAAATAATAAAACATAAACAATAAGTCCGAGTTTGGGAAATTAGTCTCTGTAAAAGAAATATTTGACATAGCAAAAGATAACCAAATATAACGTCCAATAGCTTGTTGGAAAGCTATGGATGTTGGCTACATTTGGTATGAAGAACCAAAATGGAAAGGAAGTCGTCTTAATGGTCCAAATTGCCCTTGAATAGCCGAGGGTCAGATTTTAGGCGGAATTGGAAAACCCACAATTTCCTCCAAAAGAATTCAAGATCTCCATTAGTCCAAATGCCCACTCCTCCTTGTTTATTTGGATTCAAAAACCTACAAAATAAATAAAAAGTTAGAAAATAAAGGAGCCCTTGGCTCGGGCTCAAGTGACGGGTTCTCGGGGCACATCATACTCCCCGGGTTGAAAAGGATTTGCCCTCAAATCCAGGAAGTATGCTTGATTATCTTCAATAAAATCTCCCTCCTGGATCAAATGGAAAAGTTTTATTTTCACCTTGAGGCATTTCTTTCATATAGGACCTTGCATATTGTCTTGCCAAAGATGGGAGAACAATGGTGAGTTCGCAAAAGACAACATCCGGATCTAGTAGTGGTAGCAACATTGAATCAAAATAATCTTCAATCGTAGAACTTCTTTCCTCAATTACAATATCAAAACCCTCTTTCCAAAACTCAAAATCAGCACGAACAACAAAAGAATCTTCCATCCAATCAATTTTAAAGAACCATGTAAGTAATGAATTTAACACCATGTCCCTTTCTTGGGGTACATACTCAATGGGATTAGACTCACAACAATCTGAAACAAGATGATGCGATAATAGTAAAACATAGTCAAAATAATTCTCATCCCCCATATTCAGATGGCCCATCAACTCATTTTCAATTACACCACTAGGCATGCTGAGGTTATCAACTCCAATTGAGATTCCAGTATTAAAAGAGTGTTCAACTACAATGGCCACAACATTAACATCCAGCAATGGCATAACAGAATCAATAACAACAATACTCCTTAACCATCCAATTTCAAAAAGCGAAGTAATCAATTTGTTTAGTGGTGCATACCTTGAGCATCTAGTTTTGGCTAGGTTTCTTGTTTCTCCGAAATCATAAACTAGCAAATAAAGACTTGATTGAGGTATTGCCCCTAAGCCCCAATCTTCATTCATATGCATATAAGAATCCATGTCAAATCTCCTTCCATTTGTGAATAAAAAATTGACTTCATCTATGCCGCAACATACATGATAACAAGTCAACTCGCCCTGAGTTTTCTCTTCTCGAAATTCAATGATGAGAGGTCTTTCTATGGTCAAGAAAAAAAATTCATCTTGAATAAGAGCTAACTCTTTTAAAGCATTTTCTCCTTCAATGGTTGCTGCAAAGAATATATCTCCATGCTCCGCTATGCAAGTTTCTTCCATTTTACAAAAATTGTGTCGGTTATGCGAAATTGAAGACTTTTCATCTTCCATGAGTGTTTCCTCTAAGGCCATGAGATTTTCCCTTTGAGGAGGACTTTCTTCCTCCTTAGTTACTACCATTAAACCATCTCCATTCTCAATATGTTCATCCTTGAGAATTTTAACTTGTAAACACTCATTCTCAACTACCCGGAAACAATTTTCTTCAACCACTTGAGTATCCATCACGAATAGTGGCCCTTCGGGAGCATAAATAGTCTCTACTTCCAAGTTATCTTCTTCATTAGTGGCTGCCATGTAGTCAACTTGGCTTCTCTCTTCAACCTCACAATCTTTTAGGATAGTACTCTTTTGATTCGGGCATTTTGAAGCACGGTGCCCAATTTCAAGGCACTCAGAGCAATGAATATCTTTAGCCTTTAGCCGAGATGTATCAAATCTTTTTCTCATAAATCTTTTCATCATCTTCCAAGTAATAAGATCATCTTCCCCATCAATTTGACGCTGAGCTTTTAAGTTATTCCACCAAGATTTAGCATAACCAACAAATGACGAGGAGGCTAGTTTCACTTTACCTTTATCCGAAAATTCGTGACCATCAAATATGCTTTCAACTTCTTCCAACCAATCCATACACTCAATATCATTTTTGAATCCACTAAATGGAGGGATGGATAAATCCACAAGCTTAAAATCATTCTTTTTATGAGATCTTCTTCTCGAATTTGGAAACTCTTCCATAACGCTTTCTGTCGCACCCCAATCATACAATTTTTTATTTTGACCCCTTAACTTGATTGATGTGTTCAATTTTTCCCTTGATATAGGAGTCCTAGTACCCCTCACATGCCTACTAGAACGTTTCTCTAGACTTTCTTGAAGCCTAAGAATCATGTCAAACAACTCCCGTTTAGTAGGCTCGGTTTGCTCAAGAGTTTCCTCGGGTGGTGGTGCACTTGAATTATTTCTCATATCTCTAGGGTTGTGATAGTGAGCCTCACTTCTCGTACTCATAATAACCCTATTAAAACACAATAATACAGCAAGAAAATGTGAGCCAAAGCTCTGATACCAAATGACAGGCTCCAAGAAACAAATGGGGAACCTTTGTTAAATCTGTTCGGGAAAAATACAGTTCACTGAATCAGCAACAATCAATCAAACTTAACTCTCAATTTGTGCGTGAGATCAAACTGGAACTTGGTAGAGCTGTCCTCAATACAACCACAATACTCGTGTCAAAATTCCATAAAGAAAACCATTCTAGATCAGAAGTTATGCTCTAAATACCAATGACCCAAAAACTGTTTTTATACAGGGCAGTTTCAGCAACGTTTACTCAAAACGACATAACTCGAGATGCATACATCGAATAAAGTTCAATTTTGGAGAGTAGCTCCCTTACTCAAGCTCAAACAATTCTCTAGAAGACGTTAACCAGAAAAGAGCGACGCAAATACTCCAAACAGAAGCCTCAATCAGCGATAACACAATCAATAATGAAAACACAGATTCAGCAGTTCACTCTATTCCGAAATTCATCACCTTTAAATTCAATAAATTCCACAAAAATACCTCCAACAACCAACCTATATCAGATCCACATATCCATAGTTCATCAATCAATAACAAAATCCAATAGTAGCACCAGAATAAAGAAAGGAACACCAAGGGAGTTGCAGCACCTCCTAAGTGAGAGGGCGTCTCTTTGGGTTGGCCGAAACCAACTATCTCCAATGGGGAAAAATTCTCTTACCTCCACACCACATTCACCCCTTACGAAAAAGAGGAATGGAAGAGGCAATAACCCGGGTTAGCAAGGATGAGAATCTTCAAGAGGACCCTTGCAAGGGATGGATGAGAATCGGCGCTTGTGGAGGGGTTGGCCGCGGTTTTGGAGGAGCTTAGCTCTTCAAAATTCTATTCTTCAAAAACTGGTCTTTCATCAGCAAGAAGGGGTATTAAACCCTAGGGTTTACAAAATAGGTCAAAGACCAAAATACCATAGCAGAAAATTACTAAAATAACCCTAAATAATAAAACATAAACAATAAGTCCGAGTTTGGGAAATTAGTCTCTGTAAAATAACTATTTGACGTAGCAAAAGATAACCAAATATAACGTCCAATAGCTTGTTGGAAAGCTATGGATGTTGGCTACATTTGGTATGAAGAACCAAAATGGAAAGGAAGTCGTATTAATGGTCCAAATTGCCCTTGAATAGCCGAGGGTCAGATTTTAGGCGGAATTGGAAAACCCACAATTTCCTCCAAAAGAATTCAAGATCTCCATTAGTCCAAATGCCCACTCCTCCTTGTTTATTTGGATTCAAAAACCTACAAAATAAATAAAAAGTTAGAAAATAAAGGAGCCCTTGGCTCGAGCTCAAGTGACGGGTCCTCGGGGCACATCATCATCACTAGTGGATTGGTACACTGATCGGAGGTCCTCATTGTCCTCTTCATTTAGACTTGCAGATACAGAATGCAACACAATTGCAACTTCATTTCCAATTCCACGTACCTCATTTTCATTCGCCAATAATATCTCTGAAGGGCCCACTACAGCTTCACGGTTAATATCAGCTTCTTCGACACTCCAAGCACTCCAATGTGCCATTTTCTTGAAAACAAATGCTTCAACTTTGCCAAAATACCTTTCTCTTCTCGCTTCTGTTCTCACAAATCGCTAGGTTTAGGGTATGTTTCAGATTCGGGAAGGGAGAGTTGAGACTGAGAGCCCTAATTTTCATTTTCCCTTTTCATAAAGGGAAAATGATTGGGTGGGTGGGTCCTAGACGCCACTGGTTTGCGGCGTCCAGGCAATTTCTTTGCCTGGACGCTGCTTGTTTGCGGCGTCCAGGCTTTTTCTTTTCCTGGGTTAACTTGAGTGTGATGTTAGATTTTTCAATTTCTCATACGTTAGTGGTTAACTTGTTAGCAAATATACCACAGTGGTTGACTTGTCATTGACCAGAAACCACGATGGTTGATTTGTCATTTTCCCTTTAATCATTTATACTTGAAGTGCAAATAGGGCATAAGGTTTAAGAATATATTTCAAGAAAAAAAATAAGGTGGATATAGGGATTTGTTCATGCTTATTGGTATGTTCTAGAAGTGAGTGCAATAAGCTTGGGGGCCATGGCGGTGTTAGAGAGAGAAGGAGAAATCCTTTAGAGATAGAAAGGCTGCAAAAGAATATAGAAATGGGGATCACGATCGACCCACTCTTTTCTATCGTATTGTCACAATCCACCACCCTTTTCTCCGCAATTTTCTCTTATTCATACAAACATTCACCAGTTCCAACCTAAACCAGACTCTCTCTCCAAAACTCTCTTCTCTCTCCATTCCATTAAAGCTGCGCATTTTCAGTTGAAACACGGTAGTAGCTATTGATGTTTTTCAGAGAGGGAGAGGAAGCGATATTTTTAATGTAAAATCTGTGGGATTAGATGACCCGTAACTCTGTGCGCTTCGGTCAGGGGCCCACTTCTATTTAAAGTGGTTAAATAATTTTAATAACTTCTTCTCATTCACTTCAATTTAGTGTCTTCCTCTTATTTTGGTGAGTGAAGAACTCTTGAGACTAAGTGAGGAGATTTTGGTGGTGACTTTAAGTGAGCAAATTCATATTGTTAACTGGTTGGATTACTGGAGTTAAAGACTTGGACTTTTAGATGTTTCTGTGAGGTCATCCTTCGTTCTCCTTAATTCTGTTATAAATGTTGGAACTGCCTTGGGTTTTAATTTTCATTTGAATAATTGTGTTGAAGCAATTGTTGGAATGTCAAATTCTAGGAAGAACAATTGATAAATCATTGGGAAGAAATCTAAACTTTGGAGTTGAAAGAGTGTAACTCTCGGCACTTCGGTGAGGTAAAATTCTAAATTCAAGTTCTATTCGCTGGATAATTGGGAATGGTTTTGTTGAATTTTAAAGTTTAGAATAATGAATGGAAAAATAGTAATTTTGTACAAAAACGAGTTATGTTCATTCTTTGGAATGTTTTGGGAGGTAAAGTTTAAATTTTTTCGGAAGGGATGGAATTAAATGTGTCTAGTTTATCCAAACTCGCATGAAATCATTCGCGGAAGCCAGGGCTTCCACGGCAGAAGCATAGTCATCCAGAATGATGCACAGATAAGTCTTTCGGAGGCCTACGTAGAAGACACATGTCCAAAAGAATATTCGCTTGCAGAAGCAGTTGTTTCCACAGGGATAGTGAATGCGTCTCAGAGGAAGACACGTGTCTATAAATGTAATAGTCTCCGTGGAAGCATTCGCTATCGTGGAAGTGTTCGCTTACATAGGAGTGAGGGAACGTGTCTGGGCATGTGAGCGGCACGTGCAGAGCTGGAGAAATTCTGTGGAAGCAAAGGCTTCCACAAAGAACAGTGCGTTGGAGAAATAAAGTGCATGCCTTATTTTGCGGAGAGCAGTGCCAGTGTGATAAGTATGAGACACATGAAGCGGACGTTCAAACTTGGATCCACGGATGATAAAAATAATTTTAAAAATTCTTAATATTTTGTGGATTGTTTCAAAAGTTCCCCAGGTTGGTTTCTATCCCGGTCATGGGTTCCAACATGATTTATAAGGATTTTTTAGAGAAGAATTAATTGGTAATCCATATATTTTGTTAGGTCTATCTTATTAACGTGGAATTCAGACAAATTATTTTCTGAATCGATTAAGTGTTTACTGGCTGTTGGTAGGCCATTAAGGTAGGGAATTTATTTTATGTCTAGCATAACATTGTTTTCAAAGCAATTATTTTAAGCCGTGTTCTTATACAAAATAACGGGTTTGTTATGACCATATGTTTTTACAGTATTATATGCATGATTTTTGCTGGAAACGTTTTATTTCAGGAATGCACATCATTTTTTAATCATCTTGGTCGAGTGTACCAAGTTTGATTAGCCCATGAAGAGGTTTTGTTTTCTATACGCACATTCAATTGTTGGAGCATGTTTGTTATATAACTAGAGCAATAAGGTAGCTGACTGTGCCATGTCACTGGGTGCTTTTGTTGCTCTAGTGATAGTTGTGTATCACCTTGTTTTATATGCCTATAGCATCTGTGTGCCCGAAGCCTGTGAGTGACTCTATTTTTACTAAGATTTTGTGGGACCTATTTTTCGTTCATGCCACACTATAGTTGACGTTTTCCACTTTTGCCTCACTGGTCGATTTCTAATCAGTTTTAATCACACGTCTTATTCATTGCATGATCCCTAATTTATTCTATAAAATTGTAATTGTTGAATATAAAGTATTATCCCTATTGAGTTTAGTCGACTCACCCCAATGATATTCCTTCAGGTAATAATTTGGACGATCATCGGTTGTCATCACAAGATTGAGCCGACATTTCTTTGATTATTTTAGTTTATTTTTATTCAAAGAGTTTTGTGAGATTGGACTAAATTGTTAAATTCTGTAATAATATTTGCATTAAATTCTTGTATTTATGGCCGTTTTATTTCGAACTTATATTATCACTTTATTTCGATGTCACTATTAGACTTTTGGTATAGCCAAATTGACATGGCCCTAGCATATAAAGACTTACGCTGCCTAAATAAGTTTTTTTAAAAAGAAAAAGGGTCGGGCAACACAGTTCGGGTTTGGTTCGGGCCGGTGTAATGCCTGGATAATATCTCCATAAATGGAATGTAAAAGATTTTACGGAATGAACAAATATCTTTATAAAAGAGAAATACGTTTCGTAACTGTCGATTTCATATTTGATGCAATGTAAATGAAGGTATAAATATTTTTGGAATTTTTAAAGTAAAATTGTTATGGAATGTGTATTTGGCATTTTCGGTCGAGCTGCGGTCGAAGTCGAGGTTGAATATCTCAACTGAAATGCATCACAGATTGAACCCTACATTTTCGGTCTAGCCGCGGTCAAAGTCGAGATCGAATATCTCGACAGAAATGCATTACAGATTGGTCCTTGCATTTTAGTCAAGTCAAGGTCAAGGTTGAGGTAGGATAACTCAACAAAAATGTATTACAGATTGCATTTTGGGTATTCGGTTGACGGGGGGTTGAGGGGTTCAACTGAAATGCATTACAGATTGCATTTTGCTTTTTCGGTCAAGTCATCGGTCAATGACGCGATCGCAAGGTTCGACTGAAATACAAAACAAAAGTGAAATTTAGGTATTCGGTCGATGGTACGGTCGACTTCTTCGACCGAAAAGTATATTTTTAATGAAAAATTTGCTTCTGTCACAGACATTCTTTTATTTTCTCCAATATATTTTTCCTCCTCTCCCGAGAAGATAGTGAGTTTTTCGAATGGTTGACCTACATTGGACCACCCTCCCTTGATACGGGTGACTATCCATCAACCCTGGCGTCAACATGAGTCTCCCTCCGTCTATAAGTTGATGGCAATGGATGGAATGGCATTATGAATTCCGCACTTATTGAGAGATGCGACCAAGAGGAAGTGAACAAGAAAGGTGAGGGTGCTGCATTTTCCATCCTATGAGTGAAGAGTGTTCTGTGAGTTGAGTGGGAAAAAGGAGACCTCCTCTCTTATAATTTCCTAGTTGTGCTGTTGATCCGTGTTGGTGTTGTTGGTGTGAAGTGGGCTTGCAGGGAAGTGGCATTTCTGTTGAAGGTAAGAATTGAGATGTATGTTGGCTAGTGGAGGCCTTACATCGCAGGACTGTCTTGTTTGTTTGAACTCTGCCATAGTTAGTTGCTTTGTTATATGCTCCTGTTAATTGCTGGATAATATTGTGGGATTATTGTGTTGTGAATCGTTAGGTTTGGATGATAGAGAATGGTTCTACTTTTTGAATAAGTATGTTCACTTGTTAATTGTTCACCGCCATCTTCTGTTAGTTTGTGAGACTGCATTGTGATTTACTCTAGGCTTCATGGTTGTTTAAAATCGCTTCTATTAGTGCTGCAAAGAATTGTTCTAGTGATGGTTGGATGTTTTGTTACTACCATTTATTGTGGTTTGGTATACTAGATCACGTATGAGTTTGTTTATTTGCTGTGAGATATTTTTTGCTGCTGTCAATGATCTTTAGCTATGGTCGATTAAAGTTGAATGAAGGAACTGGATTTGGTTCTGACTCGGTTGTTAACCATGAGAAAATGGACAACAAGGAATTTATTAAAAATATTATCTTGCTATTGTATACATTGGTGATTTAGACTGGGAGTTTCCTGCCTTGTTTGCGATAAATGCTCCATGGCTCCACAAATTATTCTTTGTTAATTAAATTGTTCTTCGATCAATAGCATATGAGTTGCTCTTGATTAATTAGCATATAAATTGCCCCTGTTGAATAGCGTGTAAATTACTCTTGCTCTCTGTTAAATAGCATATAAATTGTTCCCTATAAATTATTGGTAAAATGCTAAAGGATAGAAATGGTTCATTTTAGTTTGAACATAAACTGTTATATCGTTGTTTTAATATCATATTTTCATTTGGTATTTCTGTAGATATTTGTGAGCTGTACATGACATTCATGCATTATGATTAGAGATTATAAAATTGTTGACGGGGTTCGGGAGATTTGGTGACAGTCCATCGGTGGTGACACCATAGGATGTATCTCCTCATCGGAGTGATGATTAACTACATGGACCATAGGATGTATCATCTTCTCTTGAACCAGAAATCCCCAATGCTTGGAAACAAAAGAAATGGTCATCAGTGGTGACACTATAGGATATATCTCCTCGTCGGAGTGACAGTTAGCCACATGATCATATGATGTATCATTTCTCTCGGTATAATAGAAAATATAGGTTCTTTTCTGAAACACATTGCATAAGCACGCATGAGCATGAGCATTGCACTTCATCCTAATTCTTGCTGAGCATTAGGCTTATTGTTTAATCTCATGATGTAGGTGATTATTATGAGACCTGTGATATACCAGCGGAGGAGGAGACATTACAAGATGAGATCTTGAGTTATTAGTAGGGTTATGACTCACAAAAAACAATGCTAGTTATTTTGAATAGTTAATTATGGTTTTTGAATATGGTAAACATTTAGTAAACCATTGACTCTCATTGGAAATGTTGAAAATGTGTTTTGAAAATTGTCATATGTTTCCGCTCATCTTACTCTGATATGTTTTCAAATCAGTTTTCCTAATACACGTTTTAAGTAAATTAAAGAAAAATTTTATATGGCTAAAAATGAAACTAAGAAAAATGTTTAATAATGCGGGGCATTACAGTTGGGTCGCTCCTCGTACTATCTCGGGCCCCCTCTGGGGTGTGACTTAAAGATTAAAAACTTAAGGAGCAAAGCAAGGAGATAGGATGGAGATGAGATAATAGAACTCTCCTTTCTGTCTCTGTTTTTTAGCGGTTTCTCACTGACTGACTGACACGCTACACCATAGATAGAAACTAAAGCTTTTAGAGAAAGAGAGAGGGTAGAGAGATAAAGAACCATCTTAGCACAATCCATCATCCCCACTATCATCTGTCTTTCTCTCTCTAACAAGCAAAATATCTCGACCGTTTGGCTATCTTAGGGCTCATGTGTATGCTTGCAATCCAAGATGGAAGACCCCTTCCTTTTGTAATCACCATTATTATTTTCTTACTACCTCTTTTCAAATATCTCTAAATTCTATATTTAAAGTTTTTTTGTCACGACCCAAAAGAAACTCGAGACAGAGCATGAAATGATCAGACCCACGACTGAATCAAATTGTTCAACCCTTAACGTTAATTATTTTATATTACAGCAGAATTTTTATAAATTGATTAAAAGTTAGTGCCCAATAAAATTAGGCTAAACCATAGGTCAAGATATCGTAGATAAAGTGATAACGCAAGTCCATTAAACTGTACAAAATAAAAATAACAACCAAGAGTTTAATAAAAATAAAAATAATACGAGTCTAATCTCACAAAATATAACTCACTAAGAAAAATAAAGCTAAGGAAATAATGGTCGATTGCACTCCTACGTCGGCTGCTGATAATCACCCTGACTAAGATCTAAAAGGAATGTCGTTGGGCAACTAAACTCAATAGGGATAAAATTTTACATTCAACAATAACGTTAAGAAAATGGGTGAGTGTGCCAAGTATAAAACATTTTATAAAATCTGAATAAAAAAATATTCAATACGGCAAATGTCAAAATCTTCTAGTATAGTGTAGTACATATACAAAATAGAATACTACTGAATAATATGACAATCTCAATGAAAATAGAGTCACTCACGGACTTCGAGTACATTATGTCATAGTTATATACAATAACAAAAGTGATACTCGGTGATCGCAAAGCCACAAATAACTCTAATCAGGTTTAGGGTTTTGCTCTTAGGGACACAACACATTCAGTTGTTTTATTACTCTATTTAACAAATAAACACATCATCTAACAGTTGAATGTATGAAACAAAAATGAGACTCTCGCATGGAGCAATCAAACTTGGTTAACAAGTTCGAGTTGCTCTTCTCTTTTCATCTATAGCGTCCTGATTTCTTTTCTTTTATTTGAGTCGTTTTGGTCATATAATTTTTTCTTTCTTTACTAAGCCTTTATTTCTTTTTCTTTAGCATAGCAGATGACTTTTATCCTTAAACTTTATAACGATAATCAAATCATTAATCGTTCATCTATCAAAACACATGGCAATTATTACATATCATTTTATTTTTACAAAATGTGTCCCATCCACTAAATGAAATTAGTCGCAACAACTCCAAGTGCTATTTACAAGTATGCTCTATCAACTACGTAATCTTCTGCTATTAGTCTCTTTGTCTAGTTTTACCTACATTACAAGAATCATCTATGAGCCTAACGCTAAATAAATAATGAATAATACAAACATGATATGCATTTTTCATAAAACAATTGCATTTCTATTTTTCTTTATTATTTTTATTGTTTATGGAAAAGTGGAGAAATTCAGCCAACTTAAACTGTTTCTTACTTTAGGGAGAGTGGTGAACTTCAGCCAATGGTGAAATTTGACCATAATAGTGAATTTCGGCTATTACACTCTCGTTTATCATTTAAGGATGAGTGGTGAATTTCAGCTAGATCAACCCTTCTTATTTTTTGCACTTCTATTTCAGTCTTTCTTACATAAAAACATGTGCATGCATAATCATAATTAACCTTGAGCAATAATAAATTATCACGTCCTCAAACAACATATTAATGTAATCATTAGTACTATCAACACAACAGAACAAACCCTTAATCAACCAAATAATCACAACTATCATATCATGTAGACCCTAGCATCTTGTGATGTAGGTCATTAAGCCAAGCACATGCGGTTACTACTTACCTTAAGGTCTTAGCAATTATTTGTTTATCTCCTTGAGTTGAGGGACCTATGACATATCACAATATTTGTTAGTATCCGTTTTAGCTGTCACGACCAGGAAGTGGGCCAGACAGAAACATCAAGCCAAATGACCCGGCCCTCAGAGAGGACCAGATCGTCCAGCCCAAGGCTTGTTGAAATTTGTGAGAGACTTGTATAGAATTTCTAGTCATAGCCCACTTGTGATGGGCCACCGTTCATATAGTAATTGCAAGAGTTAATATTGTAGAAATATAAAATTACAGAGTCCAAATTAAAGTGTGCATACAAACCAAAGTGCAGAAACCAAATCCAAAACATCTTACAAATTATCCAACAATTTACTTACTAGGAATCAAAGATAAAACTAAAGAAACGAAAGAGAAATGAAGTGGAGACTTCAATCAAATCCCACGCAGGTCTAGCTACTCTTTTCCTTTCATGGAGGAGAGGGGTTGTTGGGGTGAGTAACTAACTCAATACGAAACTTATACAAAATGTTATGCGTATACAAAACTTATTTTACTCTTTTCATAAAAACTATGGGTTTTGCGTAATCATACACATTTCTCAAAACATTTCATACCTTTTTTATCTTTTAAGGAAATCTAGCCTCAAAGGGCCCCCAGCGAGACATCAAGAAAACATGGTTGTATACATAAACATGTATAAGTTAAAATTCTCTCACTGTATTTTTATCTTGAAAACCGTTATTAGTGGAAAAAAAGGGTCACTCAATGACTCCTCTAGTCAATCACATGGAAAGGCAACCACCATCGTGCTCAATACCTCATGAGCCTGGAGTAAGACAAATAATGGCAGTCCAAAGACCAAAGGGATCACCTGGGTTGTCAGCGAGCAAGCTCCATGACGACACAACCCATATATACACCATGATCAGGCTTAGGGATTCCAAACCCAAGGAAGCTTCATCACCTTCCTAATCCCATTTTCACATAGAGCACAAACAACCATCTCCACACAAGTAGGAGATGTACTGGGGATAGCCTCGTGATACTTTGACACTAAAACCATCCAAAGCATCATGAGGATTCATCGCCCCCAAATCAGAATAAGATCATATCATAACATGAAATCAATGCACACGAAAGTGAACATGTAAAACTCTCGTACTTACGTAGTATAAAAGCTGACATGCTATCGAACAGTCTCCATCAGGTTTTTGTATGTGGTATCCCACTAAAATACAGTTTTCTTGAAAGCAATGTAATGAGATGCAGAGCAACTATGTATAAAACCTCTACCTTGACGGTAGTCTTTCCTCATATCTGAAAGAGTAGTGACCTTAGGCACTGGATCGAAGTCTTAGAACTCGTAACAACCTAAAACATGCAAAACGTGGGAATTCTCATTAATAAATCCCAAGGAGTAAGTGGAAAGGTCCTATACTGGGACTAAGAACCCAACCAAGGTGTAATTGACCCTTTTGTATGTGTGTCTGTATAGCAGGGTTGACTCCAAATAATTTCAGGGTAAACTCCCCATTTTAGGTCATTTGCAGTTGATTGGTCCATTACCGATCGATCGACCACTATCGTCTGGTCGATCTGTGATCGACCGGTCATTTCTGCTTGATCGACCACTGTCCTTTGGTCGATCAACTGCAAGATTTTTGGTCGATCAACCACATGCTCCCAGTCAATCAGTTTGTCAACCAATGTTTCTGGTGCGATTTCTTCACCGAAGATGCATCATTTTCCTCTATTTTGCCTTCAAACGACCAATAAACCCACCTAGACTCCAAATATATCAATAATCTTCAAAGGGGTCCCTCATATTCTAGTTTTTTATGCTCGAATACGAGGCCAAAATTCCAGAAAACTCAAGCCCTAAATCGGAGGAGAAAACATTACCGTTTCGAAATCCTCCTTCTCAAATGTCACTCGTCCTGACGTTGTGAATGTTTCCCCTCCATTGGTTTCGTCAGACAGTCGATTTTGGGTCATAGTCTCCTCCTGCGTGCGTGCATTCGTCGTCGGTCGAGAGAAGATAGTCTTCTCTTCTTCCCCTTTCTTTTATTATTCTTTACTTTATTTAATTACTGTATTTAATAAATTATATATATTATATATTAAATAAATCCAATATAAATTCTGACTTGAATTCTGTTCGTTCCGAATGCTGACCGACAACGTCTTTTTAATTGAATCACTTTTCTAATTTCACTTTCTCAATTTATTTACCGTTCGGTAATATCCAATTTTGCTGATTTTGACTGTTTGACGAAAAACTTACGCGTAGCCGCTACGTGACAAATCGGGTCAACTTTTCAACGTCATGATCAATTATAACGCAAAAAACTTACACATGAAATTTATAATTTAAAATTTCACAGGTTTTACATTAGCCATTCATCACTTTGCCTAATTCCTAAAGTCTCAGTTACCTTAATTAAACACATTAAGTTAGTTTATAAATCTAACAACTTTTATCATGATTATATCGTCCAAAATAGGGCATTATTCCTTTTTACCTCCCTGTTTTACGACCAAATTTCAAAAATCATATCTAGAATTATACACATCTAATTATCATGATTCCAATGCCCAAAGTTCCATTTATTTTTCTATAATAATTTATCAAAAATTTTTAGTGAATGGAAACAATTCAAATTGTTTGATGCCACAAAACACAGAAACTACTTTGTTTCCTATCTCACTTTAACCCAATATAAATATCACTTTAACTTAGACTTAAAAATAACGTCACTAACCTTCATAGAATATTTCTCACATCAAAGAGGAGCTGGAACCATGGCTTACTTGTGTCCACTTTGAAGAGTTGAACCCCTCTATTTAAAGAAGTTTAAGTTAGTGATTTTTACCTTATGAGTCATTCTTTCCACCAATCACAATTAGCCACTAAAACTATTTACCTAAGCTAAACTCTTAAGCATTATTGTCATCTTAATTCATTATCATGGGGTGGATCAAAGTTGTCTAATAAGTTCCTAATTAATCCCGAAAATAGATTCCTTAAAAATCCCCTACTATGGATTTTCACACATTCCCAGATGCTTGCGTGTTCGTTGTGGACTCCTTTCCTCCCACTAAGCATCTTTTCAGTGAATATTCCCACCATCTGCTAATTGGTAGTCGCCACATCGTCTCATGGATAAAATTCTTTCTGCAAATACGTTCACTCCCGCACAAACACTATTCACCACAGAAGCGTTCCCATCCGCGGATGCCTATACTCTCGTGATTCCACTGTTCAAAGCATGTTACTTATCCAAAAGGGTGACGTTTAACTCAAGCCACTTATCCAAAATGGTGACATTTAATGAACTCCACTTATCCAAAGTGGTGACATTTCTTCTTGATAAAATATTGTCATGACTATGTTTACTACTGCAGACACATTAATTACCTAAAGTGATGACATTTATCTTATGTGTGGCATGTTTCCTTCTCGTAAGGAATCTTTCCCATACGTAGGAGCATCTTTCTCATAAACTAACGGTCCTCGTTTAATCCAAATATTTGATCTGAGGGTCATTCTTCCTCCGGCACAATATCTATCTCTCCTGCAAAGCATCTTTTTTATTCTGTCTTCTTAATCCAATGGCTACAACTCTCCTATTTATTTAATCCAACGATTATCCTTTCTCCCGCATGGAATCTTTCTCTCCTATGAAATCATCATTTCCCTAATTTGACGGCTCTCCTTTCATCCACTCTTTTATCCAACCGATCTACGCCATTCCTCCCACTATTTTCCTACCATGGATGAGTTTCCTTTTAAGGTTACTTAATGAAATGACGACATTTCATTCACTTAACTCTTTTCTTTCAACAGTTCCACTGTTCATTGTGGACACTCACACTTCCCCACTGACATGTTCCAAGAAACACTTAGAAGCCTTAGTGAAATCTGTCCCGAGAAATAACAATAATCGACCCAGCAGTAATAACTTGAATAAAACTCCAAATCTGTATATGAGCTAAAGTGGAACCTTGGAGGACATAAACTCAATATAATCAAGAAGATTGTATCAAAAATTCAACTCAAAAAACNATTCAAAATTGGTTTCATTTGCATCAAAGAGGGCTTTTTAAAACCCTAAGAGTTCGTACACTAAAGGAAAAAAAAGACTAAAATAACCCTAATTAGAAAATGACCTAAACAGCCCTTTAACAATAACAAAACAATAAATCCGATTTTGGAAAATCAGTCTCTGATAAAAGGATATTAGATATAGTAAACCAAACCCAAATAAAGCGCCCAATATGTCCTTGGAAAGCTCTTTATGTTGGCTACATTTGATATGAAGGACTAAAGTTGAAACGACACCGTCTCGGTTGTCAAAATAGCCCTTGATCATCTGCTGCTCAGATTCTAGGCGGATTTGGACAGCTCCTAATTTTCTTCTATGATTGCATGATATCCACTAGTCCAAATACACCAAATCCTCTCTGTGACATTGAATAAAGCTTTCCTCCAAATTGGATAGAAAATTAAACACCTACAAAACAAATAAAAAGTTAGAAATAAAGGTGCCCTTAGCTCGGGCTCAAGCGACAGGTCCTTGGGGCACATCACCCACACTATTTATCTCGGATATCCACCATCGTCTTATCATGCATCCACCTCAAAATGTTGTCATTTCTTTCAACGGAAGTCCATTATGTGACATTGTTTCTCCTCATACTGTTGCGGCCATTTTCCTTCTCACAAAACTGTGGCAAACTTTTAAACCTTTATAATTATTTTTACTCTAATATTCTAATTTTCTCCAACTTAATTATTATAAATACTATTGAAATCGTAAGTCAAATTTCTCAAGTGTTACATCGTTAGTCACTCCAAATATTGAAACTAACGTTTCACCAACTTACACAATTGACTTAATGTAAAACCCATGAATTTTATGATGAGTAAATGTGAATTATTTGATGACTAAGTTCAATAATTGTGCATTAATATGGTAGAAGTGTAGATAAGGAGGCTATTGATTGGCATGGATTAATTGATGTTAAGTGTGGAAGATGAGAATTTAGTTAGACTATAAGGATGGTAGTTTTTATTATAGGAATTGGAATTTTGACAATGTCTGCATGTGAAAAAGCTTCTCTAGAGTGGACGTCTTACATAAGTTATGATTTTTGGAAAAGTATTTTAGGTAGGTTTGCTGTCAACCAGAGCATGCATGAGGGGTCAACCGATTGAAGTTAGGTACAAGTATCTATGAAACTTTTGGGATTCGCAGAAGTGCAAAAGGGTGCGAACGTCCAAAACGCACATTCGAAACATGGACTTACTTCGAATCATTTTGCAGTCAATTGGGGTTTGAAGGTACGGTTGACCGATTCAAAGACAAAGTATAATTTATCAACCTCAGGTAGTTTTGTGGTTGCTAGAACTATAAGGTTGCGGTCACCCACAATTGCTGTGTAGACTACTTTCTCCGGATGGATTGGCATCCACAGCAGATATCCATTATGGGATTTTCTTCAAAAACAAAGAAGTGGACAACCAGAATATGAGAGCGAGCAACCAAGAATGCAAAGGGTCACCTAAAAATAAAACTAGGTGTCACATTTTAAGGGGACAGAACATGTTGACCAAGCTAAAGAGATTGTTGTGGTTGTGACACCTAAATACCAAGTGAAAACACCTCATCTTTATAGATTGACATGTTAAGAAGAGTCACCTTTTTTATGCTTAGAACTCCAACTGTGAGAACCATTTGAAAGAGGAAGAAACTCCCAAGGATCTCTCTCTACTCCCTCAAGGAAAGATGAGTTTCTTTATGGATCAAAGGAATTTTGAGTATCTAGTTGGATTTATGAGTTTAAAATAATGGATGATGTGAAATAGGTCAAAACTGTGTAGTTTTGGTTCTTGGAAGTTGATGGCTATTTTAATGAGTTTATAATTCAAAGCCATTTTACTATGTTATATTGGACATTTCAAGGAAAATATAGGTTTTAGAATTAAAGGAATCGATTAAGTATAGCACAAGTTATGAATTGTTGAAGTTTGATTAAAATAGTGAAGATAAAAGCAAAAACTTGTGCATATTGGATTGAGTTTTGATGTTTTATCTTAAGTATGCAGAAATATTTATCCAAGCTGACTTATTATGTTAATATACATACTATTGGATGAGTTAAAGTTTTGGAATTAAGGAATTTAGTTAAGTATATTAAAGGTTATGCATTATTTAAGCTATAATTGTATGAATGGATACTAATGCAAAAAATTAACATGTGTTAGGTTTTTTAGTGCTAGGAGATAATCTCATAAGTTGCTGGAAATTGTGCTAAGACCTTAAGGTATGTAATGTTTGCTTGTGTTTAGCCTTCCGGCCTACATCATAGGGTGCTAGGTTGATTTTAAGTGTTATATGAATGTTTTCTATTGTAACTTGAGGATATGTTATGCATTGTTGAGATGTCATAGGGTGCGATGTTGGATTGTTGATACATGTGGTATTCGAGGATCTGTTGTTTGATGTAGTGTTAGAAATATATTGATATTCAAGGATATGATATGTTGTTGATAATTGTTCTGTATTTTTCTATTTGATGATGTGTTAAGCTACATACGGAATGTATTATGTTTATGCATCATGTTTTAAAGAAAAAGAACAAAAATATTTTCTTATGCATACATTTTTCAAGTAAGAAGTTTTAAGAATGTAAAAGATAAGTAAAAAGGACTGGAAGACAGGCTTTGAGTCTATTAGTTTGTTCTCGATTGCTGTCGGAACAGACCGACTGAAGGTATTAAGGTCATTATGCATTGCTGTGCATGGCCACTAGCGAGTTCCAATTGATGTTGGGACAGATCATTGTACATTGATGTGTACAGTCGCTAGTAAAGCTTTGGATCAATGCTGGAGCTAATTATATTAGAGCTCATGGATCGTCGTGCATTGATGTGCATTGCAGCAAATGGAGGACTCAAATGATGTTGAGTCTGTCATTATTCGTCGCGCATTGATGTGCTTGGCAACTAATGGAGAACTTGATAGATGTCAGGTTTGTCTCCCAATGAGTGGAGACCAATGTTATAGAAAAGAAAAAGAAAGATCAAAACAACATGGTTTTACAGATTTTATATCATGTTTATTTATGCAGCATGGATTTTTTTTTACAGATTTCATGTCTGTTTAGTTATACATTACTTACTAAGAGTCTTGTGGTGTACGTAAGAGCCAAAAGATAACATGAGAAATGAAAGAAAGATCAAGATAGATGAAGTAGTTAAGGAAGTATCTCCATGAAGATGACTTATGTTGTTATAGCAAGACTGACCATGTGGGCTAAAGTTTGAAGAAAAATGTATAAAAATATGAAGTTGAAATATATGAATGATTTTAAAAAGGTTTTGTTTACTATTTTATGAGCTTTATTTAAAAGAAAAAGTTTTCTGCTACACAAGTAAAGAGAAAATTTTTTCTCTTATGGTAATGTTTTCTATGTAAGAGAAAGACTTTATGAAATAAGCATACACGTTTTTCTATAAGTTTTGAATGCCTGATTAAAAAAGTATTTCAAACTATACATTTTCCTATAAGAATTTCATAGTGTTACACTAATTAACTCTTCTCTAGTAGACATGTTATTTCTAGCTTGACTTACCATGATTTCTTCTAGAAAATCCTAATACCAATAAATAAAAGAAAGTAATTTAATAATCAAAGTTCATTGAAATTAGACATACCCATAGTTGAGGAAGCATTCTCATGTTGAGGTTTGCGTTGTCAAGCAATCTACAAAAATGACTTTAATATAGGTTGCTCTTATACCATTTTTGTAACATCTCATAGTGTAAATCTTTTTTATATCATTTTTTTAAAATCATATCATTATATCATATCTTTGAAAACAAGTTAACAAAATATGCCTTTGAAAAATAAACAACGGAAGTCTTTTATAAAGAGTCTAATTTAAAAATCTCAACTTAGTTAAAGCTCAACATAAAATAAATATAAATCTTGGTAAAAACATCTTAACTTAATTCAAAATATTTAAAAATACATAATTTAGTGAGGCCTAAAGGAAACGTCAGGTTAGACAACTTAATCCTCAAAAAGAATCCAATCGTCCAACCCACAGTTAAGCCAAAAATCCAAAATAAATGGTTTATGGCCCAAAGATTGATCAACAAGAGTTAAATATAGTGTAATAACAACAAAAGAAATACATTGTGCAAGAAATAAAACCATTCAACACCAAATGATAAACTAAATAAGGAAATAAATTTTCACTGGAGACAGGATGGAAACACCAAGGAAGGAACCGACTCCAAATTACCCAACCTTAGACACCACACAGACCACTACGAACTAAATTTGGAATGTAGGAGTCGTGGGATAAGTGACTAGCTCAGTAAGAAACTTATACTAAATGCAATGTACATGTAAAACTGGTTTTATCTTTTCTCGTCAAAATCATGATTAAACGCAACACTGTACCCGTGCATGGATTTAAAATAAGTTCCAAAACATGATTTACCATAAAAAAAATGCTCTACAAGCCAACAATGTGGCAGTCATCAAAACATTGTTAGATACCTAGCCAACTATAATAAAATAAACCTACATTTTTTTTTCACAAGTCAAAATGAGGATTTATGAAAAAGGAGGGTCACACAAGGACCTCTCTAACACAAACACACAGAAAGGCGATAGTCTAAAGATGACAACACCACATAAGCTTGGAGGGAGAAATTCTGAGTGCGCTATGGATTTAGCCCCTGACAAGGGTTGTTAGCGAATCATTCAGTGACGACACAACCTAAAACATACAAACCCCAATCGGGTTTAGGGATTTGAAACCC
The DNA here is from genome assembly GCA_022433065.1 of Begonia loranthoides. Taxonomy (NCBI): domain Eukaryota; kingdom Viridiplantae; phylum Streptophyta; class Magnoliopsida; order Cucurbitales; family Begoniaceae; genus Begonia; species Begonia loranthoides. Next base: position 1,880,816 of record CM039473.1, on the reverse strand, counting down.
AATAAGCACGTCAACACCACTCTATTACCTATTTTCACACAGCGCGCAGACAAAACATCTTTAAACAATAGCAGATGTATCGAGATATTCTCGTGATACTTTGACACCAAGATTGTCCAAAGTATCAAAATGATTCATCCTCCCATAACAATATAATAGCATACCATGAAATACCATACACGTAAAGTAACATGTAAAACTCACGTATATGCGTAGTGTAAAAACTGACTAGCTCGAGTGAAAAACACTAAACCCAACCCTGTAACGCCCACAAACTTAAACTTTTCATAATCATAATGTACTATAAGACTTTTCGTAATAAAAGTATTCAAAATAATAGGAAATGAAATAACCATAATAATTTTTCTTTTCTTCTTTAAATCTTCACACTTTACAAAACATTTCATAACTTAAAACAATTTACATTTCCTTTTCTCTTTAGCCCAGCCGGCACATATCTCATCGCGTAAATCCTTCATCAACTGTTCATTTCTTTCTTTGGCATGATTACCTATATCACAAGAAGTAAACAATAAGTCTAATCCTTAGTAAGAAATGTCTTATATTATGAACACGATATGCATTTTAAATACATGTAATGCTTTATGTCTTTTCTTCCTTTCTTTTCTTTTCTCTACATGTTAAGTTTTATCATTAGAGACCTCATCCGCCAAAGCCTCTATCATTAGGGAAATCATCCACCCAAATCCCTTATCTCATTGGGGACATCATCCACCAAAGCATCTATCTCATTGGGGACATCAGCCACCAAAGCCTCTATCATTGGGGAAACACCTGCCCACACTTCTATCTCATTGAAGACATCGTCCACCAAAGCCTCTATCATTAGGGAAAACATTCGTTCAACGTCTCTATCTCATTGGGGACATCATCCACCAAAGCCTCTATCATTGGGGGAAACATCCTCTCAACGCCTCTATATCATTGTCACTTTGCATACTAGTCATTTTCACATAGAAACCTAAGCATGAGAAAACGTTTCATTTCTTTTCTTGAAAACCATGATGCATGAGCATAAGTGCATATAACTTAACATCTTATCTAACATCAATACATCAAATCCTCAAGTCAACATGTATAACACATTAAAAATCATCATCATACTTTCAATCGAACCTACAACATAACATGAACATTTACAAAACTTAATATCAAAAGCAAACAACATATCCTCAAGTCAAAGTATCCATCATGTAAAGAGCTACTATCTAACATAATCAGCATATCCTTACTATCAATATGATCAATTACAGAACTTAACATCTATCACAATATAAAACAATACCTCCTCGAGTAACAATACCCTAATTCTTGTTATGCAGCTCTAAAGAAAAACACATACAAACATTCTTTACCTTTTAACTCCTTTAAGATCTTGAAGAACTCAAGAGACAATAGCTTTCTAAAGGGTTTCTTCCTCTCCAAAGTGCTTCTCCTCTCATGGTCCTTAGCATCTTCCTTCACTTAAGGTAAATCTTTATATAATCTATCAAATCAAGTATGAGGTGTCATTCCATGTTGCTGAAGTGTCACCCTATCAGCAATAAATTTTTGAGTCATAACTTATTTCCCTCCTTTAAATCGTGACATGCCAACTAATTTTTAGGCAACCCTTCGTATTCCTAGTCGACGCACCTTAATCTTTGGTTGATAGCTCCCTATATCCATGGAAATCCAACATCAAATATTCCTTTTCACGGATGCCTAGTGGTATGCGGTGGAACCCTAGCCTTTTGCAACAAGCTATTTTATACTAAACTAATCAATCGAAACCTCACATCTGGTGGACTGCATTTCTATTCGAGACACTGATTTCCTTTGAACTGGTTGCCTAGTCTAGAGCACATGTTTTGCCTTCTGGACGTCCACTCTAGAAGCAAAGTTCCACATGCAGATGACTGCTCCAATTAGGCAGACAACCACTATTCATTTTCCAAACATGAAACTAAGGTCGGACGTCCATTCTAGAGACTTATTTTCACATGCGGACGTCCGCCAACCACACAAAATTACATTTAACACTCTCTACCTTATAAACCACCTATATTTTCATCAATCCATTCTTATGATTCAATAATCTATACCCTTAATAATCATCCATCATCACTATATAACCTTATACTCAATATGACAAAAACTTTGGGGTATTACAAACCCCACAAAACAGATAGTGTGGTCAACAAAGCACATCAACAATGGTTGATCAGGCACTTCAACAACCAACCCAAAAGACCCACTGGTTGACAAAACATGGCTGCAGTCAATGAGATACAACACGCTTGACCCTAACAACATGGCAGTAAAAATTGCAGTCTACAAAGCACAACTACGGCCAACCAAGACCACCCAATGTTGACAAGATATATTCAAGGTCAACTGGGACCACCCATTAGTCAACAAAAACTCAACGATGATTAACGGAGACCACCTAGTGTCAAAAAGACATGACGATGATCAACCGAGACATTGTAGTGGTCGACAAGACCCACCAGCAGCCATCCAAGTCTCAACAATGGTCAACGACTTCAAGTTGTGGTCAACTGAGACCAAGCGACAATGAACGACCCACCATGCAATTAACCCAATCCACAAAGAACCAAAACAGAAAGGGAAGAAATTATGGTCATGAAGTTCGTCGAGGAGCATGGCACCGAGTTACAAAATCCATCCAAAAAATATCAGCCGTAGTTGACCGAACCATACAATAGTCGACTAGCTCAAGTGTGAACATCACGAGTGGACAATCCACGAGACCATGGACGTTCATACTCACGTGGATATCCGACGCAGACTTTCATGCTTTTGTAGATGTCCCGAGAGCAACCCTGCAGTTGGTCGAAGCTCATAACGCAGTTAACCGGATATAAGCAACCAAGAATGGAAGCCCTCGTACATATTTTCCATTGACTGGACCCAACAAGTGATCGACTAGAAATAAGCCACTTGCCCACCATGGATGCCCCGACTCCAATGGAAATCGCATAAAGACGTAAGCTTACGATTGACTGAAATCTCCCCACATTGTCAACCAGACATATGCTACCAGGACAGAATCATACAACCATTATCCCAATCGATTAGACCCAAGAAGTAGTTGACCGGACATGAGCTACCTTGAACAAAGAGGTTGTTAGTCGAAACTACGGTCAACTGAGGAAAGTTTTTCAGAGCAAAAACATCGAGGAAACACGCATTCCCTCACTGATTCTTGCCCTGAATCAGCCTACAACCCTGAATAAACTCTAAACCCACAATAATAACACAAAAATAACTAAAGGATTCAAGTTTCCAAGCTCAAATCTAAGATCAACACAAAATGGATATTTCAAATGAGAAAAGTGAAGCAAGAAACCGACTTACCAGTAAAATGCCTTCACAAAGGATGAAGATCGAGACGCCACGAACATGATCCTAGCATCAGAAGCCCTCCGAACGCCACCCTCTCCTTCTTCTCATCTCACACGGTCAACATGAAGGAAAAGGAAGGAAGAAACTTCTATTTCAGAAAAAAGAAAAAAATTAAAATTTAATTATTTTATTCAATAAGTATAATACAAATTAATATATTATAATTATTAAATAAAATCTGTAAATTCTAATCCAACAATTTCTAATCAAACTCAGAACTCAACTTACGGAAACAAGAACTTACCAAACATAATCCCAGAACTTCATGCCACAGGAGAACACGGAACACACCAATTGACCATTGACTTAACCTTTCACATGTGGTCAAAGACCCATGAAACATGGCAAGGATCTGGTCAACACAAAAAAAAACATTTGACTTAGACTAAATCAAAAAATTTACTCAAAAAAATATATAATTCAAAAATTCTTGATTTTACAAGATCTTTCTTTTTCAATCAGTTTTTCTCAAATCTTCACTCATAGGTCAATATCGCTCCAACAATGTTGCAACCTCACCTATAAGAGTACTCCTTCAACCGCATCCTTCACATGTTTCTTTCATCAAGTGTATAATCCAAAGTATCCTTACTTACAGCATAAAGTTCATCTATGAGCCTAGAGCTTAGTAAAAGATGCATGTGTCATTAAGCATAGGATGCAATTTCATAAAAATATGTATTTTCATTTTCAATTTTCTTTCTTTTTTTTATACTCTTTTCTTTCTTTCATTATTTTCTTTCAATAACATTGGGAAACTACACCAAAGCCTTAAATCATTGGAGAATAAATCTATCATTGGTGCCAAATCGCCAAAGCCTCTTACATATTTTTCATTTCAACTTCCATCTCTCTTACATGAAAATATACATATACATATACATGAAAATAATTTTTGGTTCTTCAAAGAAATACGTTTTCATGATGCATGTAATGTACACATGATCTTACTATGTAAACCTTAATACATAATAACAGTCTAGTCTATTATCACATGCATGACAAACAACATTACATGTCCAAAGTTCTTACATTGTTCCAACATCACCTGTGTCTAATAAAAGAAATCATCACAGCAAACAAAAAAGAAATACATCCTCGATCAACTTCTAGCATCACTTATGCATCTTATCGTCAACATATTATAAACATCACCTAACACATCCTCAATCCATAGCTGTAGGGTATCAGAAACAAGACAACCATTATGGTAGCCATCTCTATAAAAGTCAGAATGGCTCATGTGAGGGTCTGACCCATATCAGTGGGAGTGCACAATCTCACATCACTTGAGAGAGTGAAAAATGCATGGTTTATAAGTATGGTTCTCCTCCCTACCTAGTACAACACATTTTGGGCTAAACCCAAGAACAAAATCGTGCGGGTTTTGGCCCAAAGCAGACAATATTGTACTAGAAAGATTAAGAAAGTTACAAATGCTATCAGATCCAAATCCCAATAAGAAGTATGGCCGATGAGGGCATTAGGTCCCCAAGGGGGGAGATTCTGATAGCCCACCCTATGAAAGCTAGGATAGCCCATGTGAGGGTCCAGCTTATATCAGTGAGGGTGCACAATCCCACATCACTTGGAAGATTGAAAAATGCATGGTTTAAAAGTAGGGTTCTCTCCCCACCTAGTACAATGCATTTTAGTCTAAACCCAATAACAAAATCATTAGAGTTTTGTCCCAAAGCAGACAATATTGTACTTAGAGGAGTGGGGATGTTACAATCATCATAACAATAAAATATCCTATCCTTTGTGATGTAGACCAAAGGTCAAACATATGCAAATATCACTTACTTTGGATTCTTAGTGAAGTCTGTTCACTCATAATCCAATCTAACCTTTGCTCTAACTTGTTTCCAACACATTTATTTTCCTTCAAATGAATAAAGATTGAGTTAATAAAAAGAATAGAAATTTATCAACTACACTGCTTTGAAACTTAGTTTCAGCTCTCATGATTCTTGTTATTATATCGTTCATCGTCGTAGTCCATCTTATGAACGATGAACGAATCTAAATTATGTATGTTCAGAGAGCTTGAGATAAAGACAGCAAACTTCTTGTCGCTCCTAATGCATGGATGATTAGGGTTTTGTCTCCCAACCTTCCTTTTTATAGATTGGCAACCTTCTTTTTTAGGAGTCCAAAAATATATTCACAAATATATTTGTAAATTTGAAAATATCTTTGCAGTTCAAAGATACATCCACAATCCAAAAATCTCGTAGAAAATTGCATCCTCAAATGTCTAGTATAGTGTCGTAGGTGCATGGGCTTCCTGGCACAGATGCGTGTGCTTTTTGCCTCTCACATGTATGCTTTCACCGCAGACGTGTTGATGGACCATGGGTCAACTCTATCATCAATAAAACTTCCAATAACATTATGGAAGTATTCAAGATCAAACATAAGATGAAGTTCAAGATCATTGTAGAATATTTGATGAGCTTCACAAATCTATCTACTTTCTGACCTTCAACAAGTATTTGATAGTTTTTGCATTTGAATCGATGTCATATAAAAAGTGTGCTTTATGAAAATTATAGTTGACTTCCTAAGATTTATAGGATTGGCTGAATCATTAAAATTGGAGTTTGTTTGCTATGTCAAAAGGCCACAGAATAGAGAGCAAATATTGTGCAAAACCCAAGTGGCCAAGCTTGGAGACCAAGGAAAGTCAATACATGGAAACTATCAAAGTGGCCGAACTCAAGAAGGAATAGCTGCCAAAAGATCTCAAGACTTGGAGGAGAAGAAATGAATAATTAATTAAATAATCTATAAGTCAAATAGCCTAGTAACTACTAAGTAAAGAATAAGTCAAATTACAATTGTAACCGATTTAGTGATATTATTCTTATTTAATTATTTACTATTCTTTAGTTTGTAATTAAGCTATTTATAGCCACCTTATATAAATGTTAAAGACAGTGAAAATTGAAGTTTGATTATCAAAAAGTTTTTGCTTTCTTTCGAAATTGGAATGATTCCTCTTTCAACCTTTGGTGAGTTATATCCAAACTTTCCTTGTATGTATTACATCACAAGATTGAGCTACTTGTAAGTTGAGTAAGTTCTCTTATTGGCATTCGTACTCTTACTTCTTGAAGGAAGAGTGTATGAAGAGGTGTCCAACTTTCAAGAGAAGTTGCATTGGCAAAGTCATCCATAAGAGAGTACAAGTGCCACTACTTGTTATTTCCAGCCAATCTATTTCTCAAGCGTATATTTCCTAATCGGTGGTATTTTATTTCCATTATTGTAGTTTTTTTTACATTCATGAAGGAAGTTGTGGTCCAAATTTTAGAAGGAAAGCTGCTAAAATGAGTGAGATATGGGTTTCTAAAGTCGGAGTTTCCAAAAGAAGATTTGTGGAAATTTAAGGAAGTTCTTTAACAGTTGATCACCCATCCTTCAACCGACCGACCGCTCATCTAACTGCGTAGTTTCGGAAGTTTGACTTCACAATATTTTACACGTTATTAATCGACTACTTACAGGTTATATTCTCTTACCCTTCTGCTGGTGCATCATGTGTGTGCTTATACTGCAAATATCCTTCGTGCTCACTTAGTTCACTAATCACCATCCACCAAGTTCACATATCCTTCTATAGACAAACCTCTTTTCGCAAATTCCACCTCATTCATGGACACCAACGCTTCTATTGCAGATATCCTCTCACCTTGTCTGGTAATAACAATCTGCCACGTACACATGTCTTTTCACGGACAAACCTCTTTCTGTGGATTCCAGCTCATCCACAGACACCAACATTTCTATTGTAGATAATCGTTTATCTTGTCTACCAATAAAAATCTACCACATACACATGTCTTTCCACGAACAAACGTCTTTCTGTGGATTCCATCTCATCTGCAAACACCAACACTTCCATTGTGGATATTCAATCACTTTGTAACACAACTCATGTTCGGCCATGTGTCCTTCCTTAACCAGCTATCTGCAGACCCCAACACTTTCGCTATATTGCCCTATACTGTAAATCCTTTTTCTTGCCATTTTTTTGAAAACACATTTAAATCATGCCATTAAAACAATACAGCAAAAGTCTTAAAATAAATCTCATTGAAAATTCTAACATAATTAAAGCCCACCAAAAAATAAGCATAAATCCTTGTAAAAAAACATCTTAACTTAAATCCAAACATTTAAAAGCACAATTAAAATAAAAAGTCTTTCTTTTTCAATGTTTTTTTCTCAAGTCTTCACCTATGAGTCAACTTCGCTCTAACAACATCATAGCCTTACCCATGAAAGTACTCCTTGAACTACAACCTTTATGTATTTCCTCATTATATGCCTATTCAAAAGTATCTTCACCCTCATTACAAAGTTCATCTATGATCCTAACGCACACTAAGAAATGCATATGTATATTATGAGCATGAGATGCAATTTTGTAAAAACATGTATTTTCTTTTTCAGTCTATCTTTCTTTATTTTCTTTTCTTTCTTTCATTCTTTTCTTTCATTACCATTAGCATACGACAACCAAAGCCTCCAATTATTGGGGGACAATCTCACTAAAGCCTCAAATCATTAGGGAATAAATTTACCAAAACCTCAAATCATTGGTGCCGCATCGCCAAAGCCTCTTATGTGTTTTTCTTTTCTTCTTTTTCTTTCTTATACAAAAACATATACTTGAAAATCACTTTTGGTTCTAAAAAATGGTTTTCATGATCCATGAGATGTACATAACACATAATAGCAATATAACCTATTGTAACATGCATGAGCATAAAACTCATAAAACTTAATATCTGTACAATTGAATAACACATGCAAAGCAATCAACAGTCAACAAAATAAGCATATCCTCGATCAAGATCTCCAATATGAACTGTAGATAGCAAGCAGTAAGTATAACCTCGATCAACAACTTGTAGGCATCACAAGCATAACAACATCATAACAATGCATTACCTTAGCACTTTATGATGTAGGCCAAAAGGCCAAACGCATGCAAACATCACTTACCTGGAATTCTTAGTGAAGTCTGTTCAATCATAATCTGCTCCAACCTTTGTTCTAACTTATTTTTGACACATTTATTTTTCCTTGAGATAAATAAAAATCGAGTTAATAAAAAAGGATAGAAATTTATCAATTAGTCTGTTTCAAAGACTTAGTAATAACTTCTATGATTTTTTATCATTCATCATCGTTGCCCATCCAAATTATAAAGTCCTAACTGTAGTAGACATACCTTTAGAGAGCTTTAGAGGAAAAACACCAAACTTTGTGGTTCTTAATCCATGGGTGATTTGTTTCCTCTTAACCTTCCTATTTATAAATTGCCAATCTTCATTTTTCAGTAGTTTGAGAATCTAATCACAGTTCGAAGATATATTTGTGGTTCAAAAATTTCGAAGACAAACGCATCCTAAATTTGTCCTATATAGTTTCAACGAGCGCACAAGCTTCCATCACTAATACATGTGCTTCCGCTGCGGGTTTTAGCTCACCATGTTCACCAATAACAATCTACCACGTTTACATTTCACACTTACTTCTACGAACACCAATGCTTTCGTGGACACCTATGTTGCTACAGACACAAACATTTCTGTGGACACCTCATCCAGAGAATCCCTCTTAAACTATCAGCCAATCGTCATCTACCACATACACCTCCTTTGCAGATACCTCTCTCTCGCGAACACCCCATCCCACGGATACATCTAAATTATCCACCAATCGCTATGTGCCATGTACACATCCTGTCACTACCCAATCCCCGATCCCATTTCCCCTTAGGAACTGCACTACAAACTGGATTTTTCTCCTGAAGAACGATCGCACAACTCACAAATCATATCGGAAGCTCAGCAATCGCACACATTGCGCTCGTGCAATTGGGACACATAAAAATAAAATTCAACCCAAACAGGAAAGTTGCACTATTATTTATTTACATAACTGTATCCAAATTTATTTTACAAACATGGGTCGAATTAAAAATAAATACATCAAAATAATCACACTCTGAGCCTATGTAGTGCAAACTCTTATATCCAAGATCTTTACCTTTTTTACCTTAAGCTGCTGTCGCCTATTCCTAGAAAACATAATAAAGAACCGTGACCTTTTGGAACTCAATAAGAATCATAATCTAATGATCGAATAAACCATACAAATATCACAACTAACAAAGTACTAAACCCTACATGATTATTCCTCACATCCGTAACTTTCAACGTTAACCTTTTGATCAACTCTTATAATCACAAATCCCAGAATCTATATTTATCTAAAGCTTTAGATATTTCTTATTAATATCTCAACTATGTGATACACTTATTTATATAAGAAGTATTTTGTACATATGTAGAAATGTTTAGGCCTATGATTTAGATAATCATAGTCTATCTTTCGTAATATTCTCATGTGTAATTACTCTTCATGCATATTATAATCCTCATACGTATTTAACTACTAAATATTTCCATCACAAACCTCATGTGTTATTCCAAGTAAGCACTATCAATCTCTATAGAATACTTATTTTATTATGGTTTATCTATCACTGTCCCTATTTAGACATTTCCCATTAATGTCTAATTCTCAAACCATCTCTCGTTTTCTTCCATGGTTTATTTAATACTAATACTAGACATCTCTAATATGTGGCTAATCTCGAGCTATCTAAACATTTACAAAGTATGTCTAATGTTGAATTATCTCTAGACATTTCTAATTAATGTCTGTCTCATACTATCTTGACATGTCTATTTAATTAATATCACAAAGCATTTTGATATTTTCAATCAATGTCTATTTCAAACTATCTAAACATCTCTATTCATGTGTATCCCAAATACTTCCTCTATATGAAGGAATTCCTCATTATGTATAGAAGACAATGCCTAGACATATGATTCTATGATCATTGTCTAGATACCCTAACTCCACACCATTCTTAGACATTTCCAATAAAGATCTATTACATTTGGTACCACAATCACATAACTATCTAACCATGTCATCCCATGGCTCACACTTATACAATGATTATGAAATGCATATCATGACTCTCCTTTCACAATGATGTAGTGATACTATAAATCAGTGCAATGCCCCATTTTATGTTAAATGGTCATATCATTTAACAAGTACCATTTTAGTAACTTGTACATGAATGTCAACATATCCATGGATATCAACATTTATGTGACTATCAACATGAATGATCATAAACCATCATATGTAAAGTTGCATACAACCATGAAACCACATCATATTGGCCAGTGTCTCTAATAGGTGTGTCAATGAATATAATATACCTCCAAAAGACTAAGGACTTTCAACCTTAGGGGGGACCCACAATCACTTCCCTTCTATTTCCCAGTTTACATACGTCACACAATATATAGTCTGGCAAGGTATATTAGCTTCCTCTATGACCAAAAATACCACCCAATATATAGTCTGTCACGTTTGCCGTTAAATGCTTTGACAATGAATCGAGACAGATTGACGAGGATCTGTAGTGGCTTGACGACAACCTCGGCGGATTGACGACGAACCGCGGCGAATTGACAACGATCCACAATGGGTTGACGATGATCCGCGGAGGCTTCACCATGACCGGGGTGGATTGATAAGAAGGAAATTCTTTTCTTTCACCTAGTGCGACGGTGAATCTATGCAGATCGATAATTCTCTCAATTTTCAATGGTTTTGGATGCTTGAGGACTCTTTTTCCATCATATTTTTTGGGATGCATAGGTAGGAGAGATCTGTTTTGTCATTCGGTGCATATAAGAGCATATTCGGGTAGGAAAAAAAATGAGATTGTTTACTCAAAAACTTTGGAAGGCCATAACTTTGTGCTCAGTTTACTGATTTGAATGAATTTTTTTTTATTCACATAACTTTTTGAGATCTACGCACTGGCAAGATGCCAAAGGCAGCTTGTCCCACTTTCAAGGCCTAAAAATGCTTCTAAGTCCTTCAATATCCCTTACACAATTCAAAACTGTGAAGCTCCGCACATTTTTCTGCCTGAATCTGCTCTAATAAGCACCGAATGACAAAACAGATGTTTCTCAGCTATGCATCATGAAAGATGATGGAAAATGAGTTCTCAAGCATCCAAAACCGTTGAAAATGAAGAGAATTATTGATCTGCAAAGATTCATCATTTCTCTAGGTCAAAGGAAGGAATCTCCTTCTTATCAATCAGTCGCGGATCGTCGTCAATCCACCTCGAATCGTCGTCAATCCGCCATGGATCGTCATCAATCCACCGCGGATCGTCATCAATCTGCCAAGGATCGTCGTCAATCTGCCACGAATCGTCGTCAACCCGCCGTCGATTATAACACGATCTGCCACGGCTCAAAATCAAAGCGTTTAACGACAAACGTGACAGCGATGTTAGCAGCCACATTTGCTCATAGTTTAACGATTAATTTGTTAGCAAAAAAAGTATGATGGTTGGTTTGTCAGTTTGTCATTTTCCTTATATTTATCTAGTTTTCAAAACTCATGGTTTTTTACTTAAGCATTACAACCGAATTCCTACCAATTTAATAGTAACCCAATTCATTAACTATAGATTTTCACTCATATCTCAAGAGTTCACAATTCTCTTTATTTTACACATATAAAGTAGTTTATCAATATCAAAGTCATGATCACCTTCTTATCATACCATGTTGATACCATTTTTCATTCAATCATTTTTAATCAAATTAAATCAACATCAATAATCTACTTACATTTCTTCCATTCAATTTCATCAAAACCAACTTACATCATTAAAGATTGCCCATTCAAACTAAGATCACCATGGATTAATAACATGAAATCCAAGAATTTCCATTATAAATCCTAAACCCACCATTTTCTTCACCTACACTATGCAATATTTAACATAGTTTAATAAATACTTAGTTTATGGCTCTTACCACTTGAAGACCACCATATTCGTCACTTTCTCCTCTTGATTTTAATCTCAAAAGAATCCTCTTGAAGTGTAGATCAAATTTTCTCATGGGATGGAAGGTCAATTCCTCCTTTTTCCCTTCTTTCTTCTTCTTCACCTTTCTCCCATTTTTCATTCTCTTTCTCTTCTCCCTTGGTTTTAGCACGAAATGACTGAGCTCCTTAGCCATTTCTCCTTTTTCTAGAGAGATCTTATGGTAAAATTACCCTTTTATCTCTTTTGTCCTTTGATTTTTACCATTTTATCATTAATTCCATGAAAATTTACCAAAATACCATGGTTAATTATCCTTAACCACTCTTAGCTTAAACTAATCCCTCTACCTTAGTTCTAAGCTAATCCCCATGATTATCATAATTAATCATGATTAATTAATGTTAATCGTCCACTATTTATGCCTTAATCACACACTTAGTCACTAATCCACAAGTAACACATGTCATAAACCTATTGGTTGTCCAATTTTGTTACATGGCCACATACTTCAATGTATTAGGATTATTTCTTCCTTTATACACTTCTACAAATTCTCACACTAAAGTTCCATTTAAAATATTGCCCAAAATAGTGCAATTTTGGACTCATCGAACTTCAAACTTATATAACTTTTATTGCATACATCCAAATCCTTTCAATTCAAAGCCATAGACTTTATTTATGTGTCTACTTTATGATCTCAAAATATTTTTAATTAATAATTACCATAACCTTTTCAATTAGCCCCAAATAGTGACTATGCGCATTTATAGCACATTTATCAACTTTCTTACATAAATTCATTTTTTAATGAGCGTACATCCAATTGATTCAATCTTATCACCATTTCATAATTCAAGGTATCTACTATTATATGTATTTTTAGTTTGGAAAAATAGTCTCAATTAATTAGTCAATTTCTTCTTCAAAGTCATCTCATGACTTGTTATCATTTAATCATATTTAATTATACAAAGCATAATTATTAGTGTTAATCCTTAATCTAGATCATCACACATCCTTTTGTGGATACCTCTCTCTCGCAGACACAAATTCTTCTGCGGATACAAACGCTTCTATGAACACCTCATCCCGTGGATACATCCTTACCTCATCGACCAATCACTGTCTGCCACATATACATTTCCTTTTGCAGACACATCACTTCTGCGGACAATAAAGCTCCTACTGATACTAACTCCTCCGCATTGTTGTCAATAACTATCCGCCACGTATACATTTCCTTCACAGACATCTCACTTCCTCAGACACTATAACTCCCACAGATACCTACTACTCCACATTGTCGTTAATAAATGTCTGCTACATATACATTTCCTTAGCAGATATCTCACTTCCACAAACAATAACGCCCCCGCATTTACCAACTCCTCTACATTATTACTAATAACTGTATGCCACGTATACATTTCCTTTGTGGACATCTCACTTTTGCATAAACGAATGTTTCTACAAACCCTAATGCTTCCGCAGATACCAACTCTTCTGCATTGTTCACCAATCTCTATCTGTCACGGTCACATTCTTCTCGCATACACTCCTCTCTCCACGGATGCCACCTCACACCTGCAGACACCAACACTTCTACGAATATATTTCATTCCACGGGCACCCTTCTTCTTTCAAATTCTCTTCCATGTCTGGCTTTCCTAATCCTATAACGAGCTTAATAAAATAATTCTCATATCTTTATTAAAATTTGACACTCTCACGGACACTTACACATTATTATTTCCAATTTCTTTCCACACCAAACTTTTCCAATCCCGTAACGTGCTTCATAAAAAAAATTCATATCTTTATTAAAATTTAACCCTTCTGCGAACATTAACACATTATTATTTCCAATTTCTTTCTACACCAAACTTTCCTAGTTCTGTAACATATTTAATAAAATAAATCTTATGTTTTATTATAATATTACTCTTCACTACATAATATATAAATTCCCTATTGTGACATCATTCATTCCATTTGTATTCCAAAATGTCATGTTACACATGAAATTGTTTATAGAAATTTTCTGAGTGTTACATCTGCGATTACCAACACTTCCGCAGATACACCTCATTCCTTAAACACCACTAATGTTCAATCACGTGTCCTTTTAAGTATCAGCTGATGTGGACATAAACACTTCTGCAGTAGACAAATACTTTCGCAGACACATCATTATGTGGACACTTTCCCTTCCATAGATACTCTCCATTCCGCGGTTTGATTTTCAACTTTCCACGCCGAACTTTACTTGTTCAAAAAATTCTTAATAAAATATTTCTTCAAATTTTTCATTACAATATATCATTTATTAGGTGAATATATAAATTCCCCTGTTTTTATCAAAACATAGACGTTCACCAGGAGAATATAAATTTTAAATGTAACGTTAGTTACTCCTTTAAATTCTAAAAGAATGTTACAAATAAAATTATTTGTTAAAATTTTTCGATTGTTGCACCAATATAACTCACTAAGAAAAAAAAATCTAAGGAAATAATGGTTGATCTTACTTTTGTATCGACTGCAAATAGTCACCCTGGCTAAGAACCTGAAAGGGATGTCGTTGGGGTGAGCCAACCAAGCTTAGTGGAGTAAAGTTTTACAATTAGCAATGACATTAAGAAAATAAGTGAGCATGTCAAGTATAAATTTTTTTTTTTATAAAATCTCAAAAAAATGTTTAGTATGGCGTCAAAATATTGTACTATATTGTGGTACATATGTAAAATAGGCCACTACTGAATAATATGAATATTTTAGTGAAAATGAAGTCACTTACAGACTGCAAGTACACTAGACAATACCCATATACAATAACAAAGGTGATACTTGGCGTATGCAAAGCCACAAAAAACCCTAACCAAGTTTAGAGTTTTGTACTCAAGGACATGATAAATTCAGTTGTCTCACTACTCTATTTAATAGACAAACACATCGAATGTGCATAAAAAAATGAGATCCACATATGGGTTGATCAAACTTGGTTCACACAACTGAGTTCATCAGTAAAATGTACGTGTATTCTCATCAAAAATATATCTAAAGAAAATATACATATAAGATAAAAATTGACTTATCAAACAGCTCATATAATATGTAAACAAGTCTTAAAATAAGTTTTATGAAAACTATGAAACGTCGGGCATAAAATTAAACCCCTACTTTGACCCATGTATACATTGAAGCATCAAAGTCCAAATGCAGAAAATTTAAATAAATTCCAAGTCACAAACCCTAATCATAACTCACCCATCTGTAGACTTTTTAGACCTTCAAAAGTTTGTTGGGACTCGTAAGTAGGATAGGAATCAACTAGTGAACCTTACAGAAGTAATCTCACAAAAAAAAAAATCCAACCTTAAAACACATTTCAATCGACCCAAGAAGTGCTGGTCAACCAACCAAATCATACACAAGACTTGGCCGACAGAACCGGTCGACCAAATGTGACTCAGCCGACTGAACCAGTCGACCCATTCACTAGTCCAGTCAACCGCACCTAAGATTAGTTGACTAGTCCACCATGGCTAGCAAACCAAACTTTAAGTTGAGGGGACAAGATTGACCTGTCAAACACCAGTTGACCGTAAATAACCCATGGTCGACCTCTGCATCAAAAAAAACTACCTCAAGCTTCTATGAAAACCCCAATTTCTTTGATTGATCAACTCTAAACAATCCAAAAACATAAAAAAAAATAAAAAAAATAAACATAATTGAACTTGATTCCGAGCATAAACCTAACTTTCTTATCCATCAATTTAAATCGCAAACCAAAAATTACAATTTTTCTTGCATGAAAACCCTAGATCCAAATCAAAACTATGACATTAGGTTAAATCAATGTATACCTTTGAAAATTCTCAAATTTTGTTGTAAAACCACTATCCCTAAATGACAATATGCATGGATTTGCTAGAAATCTAAAACTAAATTCAACCATATATTAAGTATCTAAAATTTGAGGGTAGAAAACAACAAAATGATCAAGATTTAAACTTACTCACGATGACCTTCTTCGTTCATATCGCCAAAATTTACTCTTTCATAAAATTAAAATGTATTAGTTAAACCTACTTTAGAATTAGGATATTGTTTGCATTATAATATATGGTCGCAATTATAATTGAGGTGGTGAGTAAGATTCCGGGCTTGTCCAGGACAGTTGTCCATGGTTTCCCCTATTGTTAGGTTAGAACTACTTTCCTTTTATGTAATGCACTCGCATTTCTTTTCTTTCTATTTTAGGCAAGTGACTCCTTGCTACCTTAGCATGTACACTCCTGCCATGGTGGAGATTGTGCAGATTGCTCTTTAGAGGGGAGAGGCATGATAGCACGTAGACCCTCCTATGCACTAATGTAATTTGCTGCCAAACAATGAAAAAGGTTTTTTACATACAAACTCTTTTTATGCTCACTATGCTCAAAGATGCTCTTTTTAATTAATCTCGCTAGCATACTACTTGCTTTTTAGATGCAAATCTCACTCTAACATCGTGGCAATTGATATCATTAGCACACCTCGTAGGCTAACTCGTTGTTTTCCCAACAATGATTGTCACACGATCCCTCTCCATTCTCTCTGAAAGTTGGATCATGACAGTTGGTATCAGAGCCAAGTTGGCCCAAATTGCAAGAAATAATGCTGAGAAAGAACTTGTCAGAGAAAGAGAATTCATTGTCAGACTATCTCGAGCGCCCAGTCTAGCCAGAAGAAGAGATGAAATATCTACGAGAAATTTCAGATAACATTCATTTTCTAGAGGAATGAATAAAGGAAATGTCTGAGTTTCCTATTGAGATTTCTATTGTTCACAACAAAATAGACACCATCCCGGTTTGAGAGCTAAAGGATCGAGTGGAGAACCTCAAATCCAAACAAGAGAAGGGAAAAGGGGTAGACAGTGGAGAGAGCTCCACAAGTGCTACAGTCGAGGTCCTGGAGCTTGTTGAAGAGATTTACCATGCTCATACCCGACTATCAGGAACCCTGACCGACCTGACAAAAGTCTTCAAGGAGATTTTTGAATCTCTCAAAGCCGAGATTGTAGAAATAAACATCAAACTAAATGTCACTATGAGAGTTATTGGAAACCAAGCTCATGCTCCAAGTGCAGCTGAAGTTAGTCAGGTAAAAATCCCAAAGCAAAAATACTTTGGTGGAGCCGACGATGCCAAAGAAGTAGAAAATTTTATCTTTGATATGGAACAATATTTCAATGCAACTCGAACTGACAAAGAATCAAAGGTAACTCTAGCCACAATGCATCTTACTAGAGATGCAAAACTCTGGTGGAGATCAAAATATAATGACATCTGTAATGGTGATTGTGTTGTCAATACATGGGATGAACTTAAAAGACAAGTAAAAGATCAATTCTATTCTGAAAATGTTGAATGCAATGCACATCAATCATTGCAAGAACTGAAGCAGACTAGTAACATTCATGAATATGTTAAACAGTTCTCTGGCCTTATGCTTATTATACAAGATATGTTCGAAAAAGACAAGATCTTCACTTTTATTGAGTGACTAAAACCATGGGCCAAGACAAAATTATATGAAAAAAGAGTATAGAATCTCTCGAGTGCTCTCACTGCAGTAGAATGATTATTTGATTATCCCAATAAGAGTCCTGGACAGAAGAAGAATCCTCCCAACAATTTGAACAATATAAAGTCCCCTAGATCGAATACAGCCACTACTGAAAGAAAGTCATATGTCCCAAAGGAGGGCCAAGAGACATCGAAAGGAGCTAGCAATCAACGGCCAATGAATATACCTATGTCATGTTTCTTATGCAAGCAACCCCATCAAGTTGCTAAGTGTCTGCATAAGTCAGAGCTAACAACCCTACAAGCTTCGATTCATAACAACAACCTAGCTGAAGGAGTTGTCAAAGAAGAACCCATAGAAGTTGTGGAAGTAGGAACAATGACCTTCTTATTAGTAGTTCAATAGCAGATGGAAAAGTTGAAAAAGACCCGTGATAAAGGCCTCGTGTATGTGGAGACCTTTGTCAATAATAAGGTCATCAAAAGCACTATGATTGACTCAGGAGCCACTTACAATTTCATAAAAGCAAAGGAAGCTCACCACTTAGGCCTTAAGCTGGAAAAGAATGCTAGCAAGATGAAAATAGTCAGTGCAAAAGCAACGTCAGTAGTTGGGGTTGTAAGAAGGGCTCAACTAAAATTCAACTCATGTATAGGACCAATCGATTTTGTTGTGGCACAAATAGATGACTTTGATACTATACTCGGGATAGAATTGTTGATGGAACACAAAGTTATCCCCATCCCATCTACCAAATGTTTGATGAATACAAGGAACAATATGATAGTAGTCCTTACAATCCTCAAGCAACCAAACACCAGCAACATAAAGATGATCTCTGCAATATAGTTTAAAAATGGATTGAAAAAGCAGGATCTGAACTATATCCATGTCCCTATGGTCATGGATAAAGGCCAAGAAGAAATAGTGGCATCGAAAATTATGGAAGTGCTGGAAGAATACAAGAATACTATGCCTGAATGCTTACCAAAGTCACTACCACTACGTAGGGACATCAATTATCACATTGGATTGATCCTAGGAACTAAACCCCCTGCAAAAGGACCTTATAGAATGGGCCTACCAAAAATTGTGGAATTGAGAAAAAAACCTTGATGAATTACTTGAGGCAGGATTCATTAGACTAGTAAAAACACCATTTGGAGTAGCTGTATTGTTCTAGAAGAAGAAGGATGGTAGTTTATGATTGTGTATCGATTATCGAGACCTTAACAAGGTCACTGTACGTAACAAGTATTTGATCCCACTAATAACAGATCTCTTTGATTCGCTGTACAAGGCAAAATATTTCATGAAGCTCGACTTGCATTCAGGTTAATATCAAGTCAAAATTGTTGAAAGAGATGAGCTAAAGACGACTTGTGTGACTAGATATGGAGCTTTTGAATTTTTGGTGATGCCATTCATACTGACAAATGCTCCAGCAAATTTTTACACTCTCATGAACCAAGTATTCCATGAGTTCCTTAACAAATTTATGGTAGTATACCTTGATGATATCGTGGTCTACAATGAGAGCCTAGAAGAACATAAAGTTCATCTTCGTCTAGTCTTTGAGAAATTGAAACAAAATCATCTATATGTGAAGAAAGAAAAATGTTCCTTCATGCAAAAAAAAAAACATTGGATTCCTTGGCCACATCATCGAGTAAGGTCTTCTGTGCATGGATGTCGATAAGGTCAAGGAAATCCAAAACTGGAAAAACCCCGCTTCAGTCACCGAATTACGTTCTTTTCTCAGACTCGCCAACTATTATAGGCGCTTTGTTGAAGGATTCTCCAAGAGGGTGGCACCTCTCACTGAGCTTTTAAAGAAAGGAGTCCCTTGGGAGTGGAGTCAAGAATGTCAAACAGCCTTTGTTGATTTGAAAGAAGCTATTATGCAAAGTCTAGTTCTAGCTCTAGCCGATGTTATTTTGTCATTTGAAGTGGAAACTAACAAATCCAACTTTGCACTAGAAGGGGTCTTACTACAGAATGGCTATCATGCCGCTTATGAAAGTCGCAAGCTGAAAGAAACTAAAAAAAAGTACTTAGCCTCAAAAAAAGAAATGTTGGTTGTGGTACATTGTCTTCGTGTATGGAGACAATATTTGCTTAGATCCAAGTTTATAGTAAAGACCGAAAACAGTGCAGTTTGTCATTTCTTTGAGCAGTCAAAGATGACTGCCAAGCAAGCGCATTGGCATGAACTCATCTCAGAGTTTGACTTCCATTTTGAGCACAAGTCGAGTCTATCAAATCGAGTAGCTCATGCATTAAGTCAAAAAGCAAAATGCCCAAGTCTTTGTTATTTATCTTAACTTCAAGCAAGCAGAGTTATAGGATCTATGAGAGATCGCATCCAAGATAGTTTACAAGATGGCCCTGCTACTCAGGCCATCATGAAACTAGTGAAGGAGAAAAAGACTCGGCAATTTTGGATCAAAGAGGACTTGTTATTAACCAAGGGAAGTCACCTTTACGCACCCCATAGTAATGGTCTATTGAGAGAATGTCATGACACCTTGTGGGTCGATCATGCAAGATGGCAACAAACTTATGCTCTATTAAAGAAGGGATATTATTGACCACAAATGAAAGATGACGTAATGCGATATACCAAAACCTGTTTTGTATCCAACAAGGCAAGTTGTAAAGAGACAAAGTGGCGGGTTTCTTAGAACCATTACTGGTGCCAACAAGACCTTGGGAGAGTATATCTCTAGACTTCATCTCTAATTTTCCATCTACTAGTGACTTCGAAGCAATCTTAGTGATTGTCGACCGCTTACCTAAATATGCTACATTCATTGCTGCTCCTAGATATTATTCTGCTGAAACAACGGCGTAGCTCTTCTTTAAAAATGCTATGAAGTTATGGGGAATACCTCAAACTCGCATTAGCTATAGGGAATCCAAATTCACCAGATCCTTGTGGGTGGAATTATTCAAGTTGCTTGGATCAAGTATGAATATCTTTTCTAGCTATCACCCTCAAACCGATGGTCAGATGGAATGCTTCAATAGCTTACTTGAAGAATATCTACGTCACTTTATCAATACCAACCAAAAGAATTGGCCAAGTTTGCTTGATGTGGCGCAATTTTGTTTTAACTACCAGAAGAGTTCACCAACTGGAATGAGTCCATTTGAGATAGTTTCTAGAAGACAACCAATTATGCTCCACACTCTTAACCAACCATACTCAGGGAAGTCTCCAAAGGCTTATAACTTCTCCAAAGAATGGAAACAAAATACTAAAATAGCTCGTGCTTATTTGGAACGAACCTCCAAACACATAAGGAAGTGGGCGAATTAAAAGCAGCGACCTTTGAAGTTCAAAGCTAGAGACCTGGTGTTGGTTAAGTTATCACCTGAACAACTTTGCTTTAGAGGAAAGAAAGATAAATGACTTGTTCAAAAATATGAAGGTCTAGTCTAAGTTGTTGAAAAGATCAGGAGAGCCTCTTATAGAGTCAATCTACCTACATGGTTGAAAATTCACTTGGTGATTCACATCAACAACTTAAAGCCATATCATCTAGATGAAGAAGACGAGAAGAAGAACAATATCACTAGATTAGACATCTCCATCAGCAACAAGAAGAATAAAGAAGTTGAAGAAATTATTACCAATTGAAATATCAGAACAAGTCGTCGCCTACGCACAGAATATCTTGTCAAATGGAAAGGGCTTGGAGATGACGAAGTAACTAGGGAGAAGGATGAAGACTTAGAGAACTTTATGCAAAAGATTGAAAAGTTCAATGAGAAGAAAAGTTGATGAGGATGCCAATAGCTCAAGTGGGAGAGAATGTAAGAGTTCGGGCTTATCTAGAACATGTTATCCATGACCACCTATATTGTTAGGTTAGAATTGCTTTCCTTTTATGTAATGCATTTGTATTTCTTTTCTTTCTATTTCAGGTAAGTGACTCCTAGCTGTAGGATCAGTATACGCCTATAGAGGGGAAGTGAATATAGCGTATTAAATTTTTCGTGTAATATTTAAATTCTCTAAATCCCTAAGTGATTTATCGAACACGATTAAATACGCAATCACATTAAATGCGTAAATTAAAGAGTAAGGGTTAGAGAAGTACACACAATATTTGTTTACACGGTTTGGCAAACTCGCCTACGTCCACGCTCCAAGTTCCACTTGGAGATACACTAAGCAATTGGCTTACGGGTGCCAATAAAACTGTTTACAAATTGACTCTTACGATGGGCGTCACCCTTGACTAATTCTAAGGTCGTCAACCTTTGACTCTTATGGGGCATCACCCTAAATTTGACTATTGCAGGGCGTCACCCAATGATTGAACTTACGAGCGTTTAATCGAGTCTATAAGTATTTTGGGTTGTCACCCTCGTGTGATGAATTCTTAGGAATCACCCTTTACAATCAAGCACAATAATAATATATTGGAAATTAAAGCACAATCTAACTAATCCAAATTCTCCCGAACATAACTCGCAAATTTATGTGTTGGGGAGAATTTGATTTACAATGATCACAGTGATTAAATCGTGTATAAAATTCAGCAGGGCTTCACCACGATTCTCGGTTCGGTGTTAAGAGCTCGGAGTTATCTCATATTTATAAACACTGCTCAAGCGGTCGACTTATGCCCTAAACAGTCGACCCTTTTACTAGCCATTGGAGTTCTGCCTGTTGAGATTTGACTGTTGGAAGCAAACTTCCACTGTGCGGTCCACCGTGCGGTCGACCCTTTCCTTCGTGTAGAAACTCTGGAGCAATCTGTCCATGTTGCTGTCAACTTTCCTTTGTTGATGGACCTCTAGTAGAATTTTGAAGACAAGTGAGAAAGAGGAGTTTTCAAATGATGCGGTCGACCTTTTGTCAAAGGAGTCGATGGGGTCCTTCATTGCAGAAATTTTCGGCAAACTGTTTATTTTTTTTCTGCTTCACAGTTCAGTCGACCGTGAGGTCAACGCTTTCCTTCTTAGATGCACATCGAGGTCGACCTTTTGTGTTGTTTCGTCGACCTTTTGCTCCTTCTTCCCCTTCTTGATTTTCCTAAGTCCCAAAACGATATGCATTCACTACATGGACTTAGATAGATATGTTAGCACACTTTAATACCCTCAATATGGATATTTTTGATAAATATGAGTATAAATATAATGAATAAAACATTGAATACATTATCAATATAAACACAATCAACCAACTTATTATTTTCATTACATTAAACCATTTGGTCATCATCAAAATAAAACTAAGCCTAACAAAAAAGCTAACACTCGCCATTATAGCATGTACACTCTTTCTATGGTGTAGATAGTGTAGATTACTCTTTAGGGGGAAGAGGCATGATAGGATGTAGACCCCCCACCCACTGATGTAATTTGTTGCCAATGAATGAAAAAAAATTTGCATACAAAGTCGTTTCATGCTTATTATGCTTAAAGACGCTCTTTTCAATTAATCTCGCTCGCATACAGTTTGCCTGTTAGACACAAAGTTCGCTCTAACATCGTGGACAATTGGTGTCATTAGCATATCTCATAGGTTGACTCGTTATTTCCCCAAAAAGGAATGTCGCATGGTTCTTCTCTAATCCCTCTGAAAGTAAAACCATGACATAGTGCAAACTATGCTCGGAGGCGACAGGGAGAGCACGCTCTACGAATTGGGTAGGTTGAACCCCCTATGTTTGAGGGTGGACTTCATTGGAGGAAAAAAAATACTAGTCGTAGGTCATAATTAAAGTCTTTCGACAACTTGAAGGTACTTAAGGTGTACCATGTTGGGTTAGTCACCCACTATTTCCAGCAGGTAGCAAATGTTCAATGGGACATATTACACCTTAACTAACAACTAAAGAATACAAAGCTTAAAATGAAACATAACTAATACAAGAATGTCATAAATAAAGATTAAAATAAGAAAGACCAAAATGAAAATGAGATATATTGACACTAAAAGTTTCAATATTGGATACTTTAAACTTATCTAAGATATTAGGAATATCCATCGTTTACAATCAAGATCACTATTACACACCTTTCGTCGGCCATGCCCATATCAAGTAAAGAATGAAAAAAACTAAAAATACAAATATTTATAATCTAATGCAGAGAATTAATGGTGATGCGCTCATTGTTTTACCTCTCGCCCGATAATTTGAATACGTTATTACAACCCCAACTACACGCGCCGCCTCTGATTTGAACAGGCCCACCACCCGTCAAGTTGGATTAAGTACGGGAATTCGTGCTGCAGGTTTTCAGTGCAATGGCGCGTGACATTCTTGAGTCTCCTCCCGCTTCCCTCAACTGTTAGATTATTTAATTATAATATATATGATTGTGGACCATGTTAATTAATGTCACATTGACTTAATATTATAGTGCTTAATGTGATGGTTGTTAAGTGTTAAATACATTAAGTTAATTGGGTTTTAATTCCCTCACATTAACCTTATTAAATGTATAAAGTATAGTTGAAGAGATATGAATGAAAGAACACGAACGAAAGGGCATGTATGGAGAGTTGCCTTTTGTACGGGTGTCTCCTTCAATCACCTAGAGGGAAAATTACAGATTCATTCGAACCAACGAACGAACTCTCTCTGAAATACTCTCTCTAAAAGTACGCTATACTTCATTTCCGGATCATCGAAGAAACGCATTAAAGGAAAGGTCTTAAGGCTAATAAATAGAACTCAACATCTTCTACAAAAGCATCTTATATCATGGACCAAGGTTGGTATCATTGATTTAAATTATCGAATGGTTAAATCACTTGCGTTGTATGGGACGAAAAGTATTGCAAGCATGTAAATCTGTTTAATATTAAAATTGCTTACAATTGATATCAGAGCAGGTTAAATATACGTATTGATTTACCATGTAAATGTATTAGATTTTATGAAAGGATTTATGTAAGTAATGGCAAAGTAAATTTCGAGAAGTTCTGCATGAAACTTATAGATGAAATCATGGATAGGATGCTTATAAAATTATTTTATGTTGACTGTTATTCATGCGGACTATAAAACGTTCGTCTTGCGGACGCAAAATTAAGGCTCCAGACGCAATATTCATGTGAAAAACTATTTCTGGATAACTGTTCTTCACGCGGATGCATAAATGAAAGGATGCAGAAGCAGCGGACGTATCCATGTTGCATCCGGATTGAATCTGTAAAGAAAGATTTGTCCGGATGAATGGATGCAGACGCTGCGGATGCATTAAGGTCACGTTCGATATGAATATGTAAAGAATTCATGTAAATGCGGACGATGAGGAAGCACACGGACGCTAAGGCTTATCGTCCGATAAGAATCTGTAAAGAATTCATGCAAATACGGATGCCTGCGGACGCTAAAGCTACGCGTTCGATATGAATCTGTATAGATTTTGGTTTGTACGGATTCAACCAATCGGACGCAACGGACGGTAAGGTCAGCGTCCGCTGGAGGCAGTTTCGAACGAAAAGAAGAGGTTGTGGATGCCATTACTGTGTCTGCATGTCGTCCGCAAGGCCTTAATATACAGTTTAATTAAAGATATTGAATGAATGAATGTTTATACAATTAAAATATTGTTGTATAGAAACTAAGTAGTCACTAAAGTGACCTAGTTTGAAAGGATCAATATTGAATTGTGTAATTTATTCATTCAATTATAATGATGTTATTGAAATAAGTTTATTAATTATAAACTAGTAGGTCACCCAAAGGTGGACCATTGTTTATAATTAATAACATTTAAAGTGACATGTTTACATATTTCATTGATGTGTTTAAATGTCCAAAGATGTTAAACATACTGTGTTAAATGTGTTTATAAGTCAATTAAAGTTATAACATCATGAATTGTGTATTTCTTTAAGGATTACCCAAAGGTAAACTTAATGAAATTGTTATATGTTTTATTTGGATCTGGTTATGATAGAATATTCAATGTATTGATATATGAGCATGAATTGTTGTTGTTTGCAGCTTCTATGAATTTATTTGCTTCTGGTACTTCATATATTAAGTTCAATGGCCTTAACTATGCTGACTGGTCCGAACAAATCCAGTTTCAACTGGTGCATTGGATTTGGACCTAGCATTAGTTAATGATAGACCACCAGCTATAACAGAGACTAGTACGGAAGCTGACAAGTCTTATAATGAGGCTTGGGAGTAGTCTAATAGGCTGTGTTTGGGCTTAATGAGGATGACGATGGCTGACAATGTTAAGCCATCGATGCCAAAAGTGAACGATGCAAAGGAATTCATGTTAAATATAAAGGCATACTCCTAATCAGACATTACTGGCAAGTCTATTATGGGAAACTTGATGAGTGAGTTGATGACCAAGAAATTTGATTGGTCTCAACCCATTCATGACCACGTAACGACATTGGCCAATTTGGCTGCAAAGCTTAAGACGTTGGGTATGGATGTGAGTGAATCATTTCTGGTTCAATTTATCATCAACTCACTTCCTCTTGAGTTTGGCCAGTTCCAGGTGAACTATAACACCATAAAGGAAAAGTGGAACTTTCAGGAAATAAAGGTCATGTTAGTTCAAGAGGAAGGGAGGTTGAAGAAGCTAAAGGACCATACTGTCAACTTAGCAATGCAGAAGGATGCCAAAGGTAGCACATCAAAGCCGTCAAGTAAAAAGAACAAGCGGAAGGGAAAGGACCAATTAAAGATTAAGGATGGTCCAATCCGTAAAAAGCTTAAGTGCTTCTTCTGCAACAAAGCCGGACATGTCAAGAAAGATTTTCTGAAAAGAAAGGTACATTATTTGTTTCAATATGTTTTGTATCAAATATTATAGAAGTACCTAATAATACTTGGTGGTTAGATTCTGGTGCTACTACTCATGTTTCTCATGTTACGCAGAGATTTCTTTTGATCCAACCAATAAATGGAGCTAAGAAGTTCTTGTATATGGGGAATAGAATGAAGGCACGCATTGAAGGAATTGGAACGTATAGACTGATCCTGGATACCGGATACCACCTGGATCTAGAAGAGTGTCTTTATGTTCCTGAGTGTGCTAGAAACTTAATTTCTGTTACTAGGTTGGATTGTAAGGGATTGGTGATGGTATCTTTGCTATGTACAAACAAGAATACTGTTATGGTTATGGTATTATGAAGGATGGTTTGTATTGCTTCAATCTTGATATTAAATTTAAAGAATCTCTGTTTAACGTTGATCATGTGATTGGTTTAAAACGCAGTGCAACGAACGAAAGTTTGGCCTTCTTATGGCATAAGCGTCTAGGTCATATATCTAAAGAAAGGTTAATGAGGTTAATGAAAAATGACATTTTACCTCAATTAGATTTTGATGACTGGGGCGTGTGTATAGATTGCATCAAAGGAAAGCAAACTAAACACACATCAAAGTATCCTGCCACAAGAAGCAAAGAACTTTTAGAATTGATACATACCGATATTTGTGGTCCATTCGATATTCCTTCATGGAATGAAGAAAAGTATTTCATTACCTTTATAGATGATTTCTCACGTTATAGTTATTTGTATCTATTGCATGAAAAATCTCAAGCGATGAACGTTATAGAAGTGTTCATCAATGAGGTGAAAAGGCAGCTAGATAGATAAGTAAAGGTGATGAGATCGGATAGAGGTGGAGAATACTATGGAAAATTTGATGAAAGTGGACAAAACAAAGGTCCATTTGCAAGGTTTCTCGAAAGTCGAGGCATTTGTGCACAATACACAATGCCGGGTACACCACAACAAAATGGTGTAGCTGAAAGGCGGAATCGTACTCTTATCAAAATGGTAAGAAGTATGATAAATAACAGTAATGTACCTATATCATTGTGGATGCACGGTTTAAAGACCGTTGCATATCTGCTAAATAGGGTTCCTAGGAAGGCAGTTCCTAAGACCCCTTATGAACTGTGGACGGGAAGGAAACCTAGTTTGAGACATATCCATGTTTGGGGATATCCAGCAGAAGTTAGAATTTATAACCCACATGAAAGGAAGCTCGATTCAAGAACCATTAGTGATTTCTTCATTGGGTATCCGGAAAAGTCTAAAGGGTACATTTTCTATTGTCCAAAGCATAGTACAAGGATTGTAGAATCTGGAAATGCTCGATTCATTGAGAATGGCATGTTCAGTGGGAGTGATGATTCACGAAATGTGAATATCCAAGAGAATCGGGTGAAGGAAACGACACCTAGTAATTCTCATCAAGTTGTTGTACATTATGTTGTGTCACAGTCTGACAACATACCGGAACAACATATGGATATTCAACCCACACAAGGTGAATGAGTTAATGATGAGCATGTTAACGTCGATCAAGTCGTAAGTGATCAATCACAAGCAACAAAATTGTGAAGGTCTGTAAGGAAGAGAAGACTAGCAATTTCTGATGATTATGTGGTTTATTCACTAGAAGAGGAATGTGACTTGAGTATCGATAAGGATACAGAATCATTCAATAAAGCCATGGAATGTAATAATTCCGAAAAGTGGTTTAATGCTATGAAGGAAGAGTTGAAATCTATGGATGACAACAAAGTTTGGGAACTTGTCGAGTTACCTGAAGGAAAGAAATGCATTTGTTGTAAATGGATTTACAAAACCAAACACGATACGAAAGGTAACATCGAAAGGTATAAGGCCAAACTTGTCGCCAAAGGTTACACTCAGAAAGACAGCATTGACTATAAAGAGACTTTCTCTCCGGTTTCGAAGAAAGACTCTTTAATGATAGTTATGGCTTTGGTGGCTCATTATGATTTAGAGCTTCACCAAATGGACGTTAAAACCGCCTTTCTTAATGGAGACTTAGAGGAAGAAGTATATATGGATCAACCTGAAGGATTTTCCTTTCCGGGAAATGAAAAGATGGTATGTAAGCTGAATAAGTCAATCTATGGATTGAAACAAGCTTCTAGACAATGGTACATTAAGTTTAATGATACCATTTTGTCATACAATTTTGTAGAGAACATCGTTGATCGGTGTATCTATATGAAGGTCAGTGGGCGTAAGTTTTGTATCCTAGTATTGTACGTTGACGATATTCTGCTTGTTGCTAACAATAAAGGAATGTTACGTGATGTGAAAGATTTTCTCTCAAAGAATTTCGAAATGAAAGATATGGGTGAGGCATCCTATGTGATAGGAATAGAAATATTTCGTG
This sequence comes from Begonia loranthoides, assembly GCA_022433065.1. NCBI lineage: Eukaryota > Viridiplantae > Streptophyta > Magnoliopsida > Cucurbitales > Begoniaceae > Begonia > Begonia loranthoides. The sequence goes on along the minus strand of CM039473.1, from coordinate 1,851,671 downwards.
ATAGAAATGAAGGATTGCTAGGATTGTCTCACAAAGGTTATATCGAGAAAATTCTTGAGAGATTTAGAATGGATAAGTGTTCCGCTGGTGTTGCTCCAATTCAGAAAGGGGACAAATTCAGTTTGATGCAATGTCCAAAAAATGATTTGGAACGTAAAGAAATGGAACTTATTCCATATGCATTAGGAGTAGGAAGCTTAATGTATGCCCAGACATGTACACGCCCAGATATAAGTTTTGCAGTAGGGATGTTGGGTCATTATCAAAGTAATTCAGGATTGGATCATTGGAAAGCTGCAAAGAAAGTACTCAGGTACTTACAAGGAACAAAGGACTTCATGCTCATGTATAGAAAATTGAGTCAACTAGAAGTGATTGGATACTCAGATTCAGATTATGCCAGTTGTGTAGACTCGAGAAAATCTACATTTGGCTACGTGTTCCTATTAGCTAGAGGAGCCATCTCATGGAAAAGTGGAAAGCAGTCTACGATTGCCACTTCCACTATGGAGGCTGAATTTGTAGCTTGTTTTGAAGCTACAATTCAAGCATTGTGGCTGCGAAATTTTATTCAGGGTCTAAGCATGGTAGAAAGTATAGAAAGACCGCTGAAAATGTATTGTGATAACTCCACAGCTGTATTCTTCTCAAAGAATGACAAGTACTCGAAAGGAGCAAAACATATGGATTTAAAGTACTTGGCAGTCAAAGGAGAAATACAAAAACAAAGGGTGTGCATTGAGCATATAAGTACAAGTTCAATGATAGCTGATCCGTTGACAAAAAGATTGCCACCTAAAACCTTTAAAGAACATGTTGTAAAGATGGGTTTAGGTGACAAGTCTATGTGATTGTAAAAGTGTAGCTTGTATCTTATAACACTTATGAATTCAATGAAGGAAATTGTTTTTGTATATATATATTTATTATTCATATTATGGAGTATACAATTATTGTCTATGAATAATATATGAAGGGTTTATAGTATTCCTCAATTATAGAATTAGTGAATTGTATAGTTTGTGATACATAGAAAGAATCATGTTGACATAATTCACATGTGTCTGCCATGATTCGATTATACAATTCATTATGAAAGTATAACTTGATTTGATTCACATTATCTCACACTATAGTAATGGATTGTGAATTCAAGTTATGTCAGCTGGAAAATATAGCTGATGCAGCTGAAGAAATACTACATGCATATCAATTGATATTAAAGTTCATAACATGGCCAAAGTGGGAGATTGTTAGATTATTTAATTATAATCTATATGATTGTGGACCATGTTAATTAATGTTACATTGACTTAATATTATAGTGCTTAATATGATGGTTGTTAAGCGTTAAATACATTAAGTTAATTGGGTTTTAATTCCCTCACCTTAACCTTATTAAATGTATAAAGTATAGTTGAAGAGATGTGAATGAAAGAACACGAACGAAAGGGCATGTATGGAGAGTTGCCTTTTGTACGTCTCCTTCAATCACCTAGAGGGAAAATTACAGATTCATTCGAACCAACGAACGAACTCTCTCAGAAATACTCTCTCTAAAAGTACGCTATACTTCGTTTCCAGATCATAGAAGAAACGCATTAAAGGAAAAGTCTTAAGGCTGATAAACAGAACTCAACATCTTCTACAAAAGTATCTTATATCATGGACCAAGGTTGGTATCATTGATTTAAATTATCGAATGGTTAAATCACTTGCGTTGTATGGGACGAAAGTATTGCAAGTACGTAAATTTATTTAGTATTAAAATTGCTTACATCAGCCTCATGACAAGAAAAGGGGGGCAGAAAATTTGTTCCAGGGCAGTGAAAATTACCGGTCACCGGTGATAGGCGGTGGTAGGAGGGGCTTTCAGAAAACGGCTATGAAACGTTTTGAAGAAAGGAAACTCTCTCACTTCTCTTATCTTCGGTGTCAAAAAAAATTATTCTCTTTTGCCACTGAAATACAGACCCTCTCTCTCTCTCTCTCTCTCTCTCTCTCTCTCTCTAGAGGGTGGAACCGTGGAGGTGGACATTTTTCATTTTGTGAACATCGTGACAGTGGGTATTGGGTTCCATGGAGTTCAACGATCAAGGGGAGCATGACGAAGAGATGGCGAGCTACGACTCGCTTGGGAACTCGGTGTCGAGTGTGAAAATAGCGAACTTGGAAGCTCTGGCTCAGCAGAATAGGAAGCTGAGGTACAGAGAGTGCCTGAAGAATCACGCTGTCGGCATCTGCGGCCACGCCCTCGACGGCTGCGGCGAGTTTATGCCTGGCGGAGCAGAAGGAACGCTCGACGGACTCAAATGCGCTGCCTGCAACTGCCACCGTAATTTCCACAGGAAAGAGACGGAAGGCGGAATCGGAGTCGGAGAGCATTTCCTTCTCGCCCAACACCCTCACCTGCAGTTCTCGCCTCACTACCGAACTCCGGCGGGAAACCTTCACGTGGATCATCACCAGAGCCTGCTGGCGCTATCGTCGGCTTCTGGCGGAGGCGGAATCCATAGCCGGGAGGTTCAGGAGGACATTCCCAACCCCAACGACGGCCATGGTGGCGGCCGAAGCCGAGGGTTCGGGAAGAAAAGATACAGATCAAAGTTTAGTCAAGATCAGAAAGAGAGACTGTTGGACTTAGCAGAAAGAGTCGGATGGAGGATTCAGAAAGACGATGAAGCCATTGTTCGGCAGTTCTGCAACCAAACAGGGGTGAAGCGTCAGGTCCTGAAAGTTTGGATGCATAACAACAAGCACACTCTCGGAAAAAAAAACCCCTAATCAAAATATAACTTCTTTAATGGGTTTATTACTTTGTTGTTGCTGCTTGTGCAGCTGACTTGCTGAGAATTTTCCGTCACTTTCTCGGGAAAATTTAGCTTTAGGGTTCCTTTCTTTGGACTTTGTCGTTTGTCCTTCCATGAAATCTGGGCAACGTTCGATCATCACCATGGGATCTGCAAAATGTGGTCTGCTTTTCTGATTCTGATGCCAATGCCCATGTCTTTGTCCTTTGTTCTTCTATGTTGCTGCATGTACATATACTTTCTCACTCTTCTTTGCAGGTAGTGACAATCTTTTTTTTTTTTTGGAAATTAACCGTACAAAGCTGGAAGGCAAGATGATGAATTAACCATCCTCCTTTTTTATTGGTGACAAATTAATCACCATTCTTTTTTCTCTAACAACTTAACCACTGACGTATAGAAAAAAGAAAAAGCCAACAACAGTGTCACGTATGCCGAACCAACCCCCGCGGCTCCATGATTTTCCGAGAAAAGAGAGCCAAATTTGGCCTGAACCGCCACGGGGTCTCAAGAGACTGCCGCAATGTGTAAACCCGACGGTCTCTTGAGACCCCACCGCAGTTTGCTGGCCTCGGTCTTTTAACTCAGCGGTATACATAATTGCTGCCGTCCTAAGGGCTCGGTCATTTTCACCGCGAACAAATCATGAAATCCTCTTGGCGAGCCATTTTCACCGCTAACAAACCACGAAATCCTCTCGGCGAACTATTTTCAGCGCGAACAAATAACGAAATACTCTCGGCGAACAACAAAGTCAAACATTCGATCAAATGTATTTTCGAGCAAAGAAATTGGCGTTCAAGCGTGGGAAGTCAACAATGGAAGCAGTCCAAACCGCGGCAGTGGAAGATGATCAACCCGCGGTGGTGCAACACAAAGAAACCATCAATGATGGAGAAACCGTTGCACACTCGCAATGGCAACTAGAACCAGAGCCTGAACAATGAGAAGCCGAAGGCTCCTTGGTCTGGTTCCAACCCGTTACAACGAGTTTCCAGTCCAAACTATTCAGGACAGCTTATGCCAAAACACGGTATGAAGATGATATATAATACCGTGCAATTATTGTTTCAAAAATAGTAGATTTGGACTCCTTGGCAGCCATGGGAATTAAACAATTGGTTGAAGATGCTAGATTAGGCGAGTTGTGCCAGATGAGGGGCTGTTATTACGAGAGGATTATTAGAATGTTTTACACAAATTTGGAACTGTCCACCCAGCCATTATAGGTGCGGACGTACATTTTTGGACGAGAGTTAAGGTTGACTCCCAACAATCTAAATATAATGTTTGGATGTGTACTGCACGGGTCAAGCGAACAATATTATCAAGTGTCTCAGGATCCACCATTCATCAACCGAGGAGAAGGGCTAGCGGCGCTTAGATTGTTGCACTAGGATCCCAAGATTGCCTAGTACAACAACCCAAAGGGCAAGGAGATTAATGTCATAGCCTCATTGATCCCCTTGTTCACGGCGTATATGATTTTGCCTCGAGATGGGCATCGAGACCATGTTAGCTGTATGGATCTCTATTTACTGGAGAAGGTGTTCACCAGGAAAAAGGTGGACATCGGATACGTCATCCTAAGCCACATGCACGAGGTGCTCAACAACCCAACCAAGAACCTACCATACAACTGGCTCAACTAGAGTATCGTTGAGCACTATGGGGTACCCATCTTGGAGAAAGAGCCGAGAATTGAAGAATCGGCCATTGATGTGTACAACAAATTAAAAGTGGACCGAATGGGGATCACCCAAGTAGGAGGGGAATGGGTCCGCGACCAAGAAGCAGTCAGCACCTCCACCCCCCTCAGAGCCTCAGCATTCAGGCCCCTCAGTGGAACAACCCCCTCCCTAGACTTCTCACTTAGCTTCGATGCTTGAGAAGACGTTCGCCTAGATGAGCAGGATGGAGGAGCTCCATAATATGGCGCTTACGAGAATGCAAATGATGGAGGAGCACCTTCAAATGCAACATATCTAAATACAAAGAGGGGAGGAGCAAGCAGAAGAGAGGTATCTGCGAGCAGAAGAGAGGCATATGTGAGAAGAAGAGAGGCACCGTGAGCTGGTGGCAGCATTTCAGAGACATGAGAGCCAATCAGCCCATACAGCAGCCTCTCCATCGTCCTCTAAAGCAACAGAAGCCACATACTACTTGTAAGTTATTTACTTTGTACGCAAAGTCCAATCTTTACTTTATTTGTGTTTGACGTAATGACGTAATGTTGATTTACAGCACCAATGTCGTAAGCCGCAAACCTGCTCCTCCAGCCGTGCCTACCGAGGTGCAGGAGACCAATGAGTCAGAGCCTCCACCCCTTAGAACTATGCGCATGGTACGTCTTTCATTTGGTTATATATGTGTGTTCGTTCATGTTCATGCTTTGTTAGTCTGATAGCATTTTGCCATTTTTGTTGCAGTCTCAGGATTTGATAGACATCTTCAAGAAGTATGTTGCCCCAAATACTCAGAAGAACATGGAGATGTGCGCAGTTCTTTCAGGGAAAGCTGATCAGCGATGATTACGTCGTCACTAATATCATCTTCCCAGAGCAAGTCGGGACGCCAGATACGGTGAGAAGCCTTCTTTGTATCTTAGTGTATAAGATTTTATCTTAGTACTCATCCCAACTTATATGTAGTGCTATGCGGTCAACGACGAAGACGTATTCGCATTTCAACAGGAAAACAGTCTACTCACATTAGGGTGGATTCATGTAAGTAACCATCTCGCTTCTCCACGTTTTCGTTCATGTTTACTGATATAGCGTATTTGTTGTTTACATTTCAGACACACCCAAAGCAGGGGTTGTTTATGTTGTCCGTTGACCTCCACACTCAATATGCTTACCAACAATTGATGTCGGAAGCAATCTCCATCATCGTAGCTCCCACTGACAAAGAGCGGTATGTATTTTCCCTTGTGTAAAATCATAATATTGCTTTCCGCGTATTTTACCGACAATTGTTCCCTTTGCATTACAGCCCGTACGACGTCTTGCAGTGTACGAGTGAGGGGATGAGGGTAATGCGATAGTGCACTAATCAGGAACAATTCCAAGAGCACGATGCTGCAACCTATGAGTATGAGGGTCCGTTGTTCGACAGAGCAGATAACGTATTCCTTGACCCATAATTGTCTTTTGCGGTCAAGGATTACCAGCCGAAACGGACCAAAAAGAAGAAGGCGGCGTAGGAATTTATATTTATGTACACTTTGTTGTAATTTGTTTATATTTACGTTGTAATTTATGTTTAGTTGCGTTTGTTGTAAAATATGTGTACATTGAATTATATGTTTGGCTTAAACATTATATGTTGGATGAAAGAAGAATAGTAGAAAGGATGAATTATATGTTTGGATGATACTGGATGAATTATATGTTTGGATGATACTGGAACTGCTTGTGATTTTGTGCAGGATGTATGAGATTAGCTTTGGGGGAGTAAAGAAACAATGGAGACTTTGGCAAAATTTTTATAAATTAGGGAGAGGATACGTGAAAAGTAAATCCTGCATGACCTAAATCAAGTACATAATTAAAGACAGTGTATGGAGAAACATGAGTGAATTCAGTGCAACAATTTCAGCAAGCCACGGCGGTTTGCTATGGACGCCACGGCGGTTTGTTTTGCAAGCCGTGGGGGCTTGCTCACAAACCGCCGAGGCATTCTCACAAGTTGTTGCAGCTTACATAACAAGCTGTGGCGGTGCTACACAAACAAGAGCGGCTTGTCATGGTACCTGTAATCAATTTCCATGCGTCCTTCACAACCAAATGTATGGAACCAATATATCAATTTAAATTGCTCAAACGAAACAAATTCAAATTTATGAAACCAATTCATATTTATCTATTCAAAATTTACAATTATAGCGTACAGTACAATCACATATATATAAAACCTAATCTATCAAAGCAATGTATCACAGAAGGTTAAGGTCCACATTTGTGTATGTTTGTGTTTGTGGACCTTGCGCATCATACTCCTGCAAAACACATTGCAAATGAAATTAGCATAGTTCAAATAACAATTGAAAATGTTAACGTGATAATGGGCTCACCTGCGTCGCAAGAACTCTCTCGGGAACTGTATTAGAAACTCTCTCGGGAACTATCTCCAAAACTATGGAAGGAATTGTCTTGGGGGCTGCCTCGGGGACTCTGAAATCCATAAATGTGCCCTCCGATCTTCCTCTGCCGCCTCTGCCTCTACCTCAAGCTCTACCTCTCCCTCTATCGCCTCTACCGGCCCCTGCACTGGACTCTCCTCCACATTCACACGTGCGAAAATTGTGCCCTACACCTGCCACAGGTCATGTTCATATGTCTTCTGGGCAGCACTATCCAGCTTGGGGCCTCATCCACATCCCGTATTCTACATTTTTATGGCCTTCCTGGAAGCCTTTTAAATGGCGGTGGGATAATTGGATCAAGATTCGTCACAAGAGGCCACTCGATTTGTCCATTGACGGGGCGAACAAAGTGGGAGTATATCGCCATGTATGTTTCCCGGTGATAGCACACATGCACAAATTCCTCAAGAGATCTCCTCATAAAGTGAATGCACGGGACTGCATGAACACACGGGATGTCGGTTAACTCCCACCGATAATAGGTATAAGTACACCTGTCCAAATCGATAGAGTACTATTTGTCACCGTTGCTGACCTCAAACTGGGGACCTCTTAAAAACTAGGGGCTCCAATTTCAACCGGCAAGTTGTAGTTTGGCGAACCAGTTGCTAATCATTAGACACAAAAGGTCCGTCGAGCGAGCCATCTTTTTCATTTTTTTTCACGATCCTACCCATAATGCCCTTTTGAATGATCTCGAACATACTTAGAATCGGTTTGTCCTGGGCTGGTAGGATGCAGGCGTTGAAGGACTCGCTGAGGTTGTTGAGGCTTAAGTCGCATTTGGGGATGGAGCAGAAGGCATTTTTGGCACAATATGTCACATCTATTCTTCAAAGATAGTTGTGGGCTGCCGAGTCAAGCAAAAATAACTTCGCCATCGTTCTCTCAAGCTGCCTCACTGTTGTGGCTCTAGATGTGGCCCACATTACATCCTTTAACAATCTGCCTTCAAATTGTTTTTGAAAATTGCCATACAAGTGTCGGATGTAAAACTGATAGTCCGCTTGCCTGCCACCTCTCTGACAGTTGACACTAGCCCCTGCAAAGATTCATAATATGAGTCAGACATTGGTACAAAATGTATAACATAAACATTGAAGGCAAAAGCAATGAACCCCACTTTTTGTCGGTCAGAAATGATTGTCCATCCATTGCCAGATGGGGTGTTTAGATCGTCGAGCAACAATTCCAGAAACTAGCTCCACAAAGCCCTATTTTCTACTTCAACCACTACTACAGCAATCAGATACATTTCATCATTCCCGTCGATGGTGATAGCAGTGAGAAGCTGGCCTGGAGTCTCTCCTTTCAAGTGGCAACCGTCCAAACAAATAATCGGTCTACCACAGTTCAGTAGGGCCATCTTGCATGCAGCCAAACACATATACATCCTTTTAAATGCACTTATGTCCAGGTCAACGTGCACCGAGCTTCTAGTATTAAACCTCAGAAACTCCTCAGCATATGACCATATGAGCTTGTATTGCTCATTGACATCCCCTTCATTAATTTTTTTGGCCGCATTTCTTGCCCTTCTAGCAAGGCTAGATGTGATGTTGACATTGAAGTCCTTCCTGACTGTCTCAATTATGAAAGAAAGGTCCTAGTCGGCCTGACTTGTAAATATGTCTAAGTAATGCATTGCCACCCATTTGACAGTGGCATGGCGGCTATCCATCTTTCTCAAGCAAGTGTGAACGTCGTTGTAGAACTTTATTTGAAACGTCATTTCACCTTGCATTTTTTAGGCGTACAGCCGCCACGTGCATCCTTCCTGGCAGGCAGCTCTCAACCGATGAGCGTCATTATGGGTGAATTTTATCCTGTACCCATTCTTCAATGCATTATCAACAATTTTTCTCTAATTTTATTCAATGAACTGTACCTTTTGTCAAGACCCATACCAGCGAAGGTGCATTGTGATTGTGGTGGGCGTCTAGGCCTACTCTCGGCTATGTCAATGTCTTCGTCACTAGTGGATTGGCATAATGAATGGTGGTCCTCATTGTCCTCCTCGTTTAGAGTTGCTGAGGCAGAATGTAACACAATTGCAGCTTTATTTCCAATTCCACGTACCTCATTCTCATTGGCCAAAAATATGGTTGTGGGCCCCACTTCAACTGGACGGTTAATAACAGATTCTTCAACAATCAAAGACGCCATTTGCTTTTCAACAAATTCTTCAACTTTGCCAAAATGTTGTTCTCTTCAGCTGTTAGAATTCTCTAGGGTTCGCTAACCACTAACAAAATGCGTGAGAATATCGCGGGGAGTTCACTGTCTACTTATACAATTCGAAGCCGAGGCCAGCAAACTGCGGCTGGTCTCTTGAGATGCCGTGGTGGTGTCTCAAGAGACTGCTGGGTTTGGTATCACACTACGGCGGTCACATGAGACCCAGAGGCGGTTTAGGCCAAATGTGCCCTCTTTTCTCGGAAAATCGCGGAGGCACGTTTGTTTGTCTACGAACCGCCAAGGCTCCTCGTCAACTTGTTAATGGCAAACGTGATAGCGAGCGATGTTGGCTTTGTCTTTTTCTCATACGTTAGTGGTTAAGTTGTTAGAAAAAAAAGGATGATGGTTGGTTTGTCACTAACAGTAAAGGATGATGGTTAATTTGTCATTTTCCCAAGCTGGAAATATTTTTCAATGCCAACCTAAATTTTTTTTTGGTTAAAAATTTAAATTTTTTAAAATAATTTACCAATTATCCATAGCGAAAAGAATATTTTCTGCAGTGGATACTTGCCTTTCGCTACAGAATCTTAGTTTCTTCAGCGCAATCCAAAAATGAAGCACGACCTAACCCAAAACACAACATCAACCTTAACCTCAATCTCAAACATGATCAGTATCTCAATTGGACTGTTTTCAACCCATATCAGATGATTTCTATTCACCAGTCTTCAAAACTAAGTTAGCGAATGATAGGTATGAAGCTAATATTAAAAATAATTCAATTATTATTATATCTAGAAGTGTATATTTTTATACATTGACTAAAATGAGAATAGAAGACATGTTTCCACCGAGGAAACAAAAATTCCATAGTGGAAAACAAGTATTTGCTGCAAAAATTACCATTTTTGCTGCAAAAAATTACCATTTTTGCTGCAAAAAATACCTTTGTCGCAGTGGATATTTGTCTTCCGCTAAAGGAAGCAAGTCCTTGGAATAAGACTTCCTTTCTTTAGTGGAAAGTACATTTCTGCTATGGAAAATATTATTTCCACAACGAATACGTACCTTCCACTACGGAAAGTAAGCCCTTAGCTACACTACTCCATATAAGGGTCCGTTGCAGAAAGACGACCTATCCGCCGCAAATAAAATTTTAAATTTTTAATAGAAAATGTAATAGCGAGATTTGCCTTCTTCATTTCCTATAGTTTGAGATTTTAGTTTTTCGCAAAATTACTTCAAGGTTTTTTTATCACTAAACCAATAGTTCAAAGTTTGTTTTGGTACTTACCCTTTTTTTTATCTTTTTAAGAAAACAAATGAGCTTATGTTAATTTCTATGTATAAATGTCAAGCATAACTATAAAAATCTTATGGAAAAATTTTAATTGTTTTGGGAAGTAAATTTTCAACATTTATTTCCCGCATTTAATTGCATAAATTTCCAATAGTTATGATTTTTCATCATTGATGACTATTGAATTATTTGTTTTCTTTCTTTACCATATACCTTTGTAAAAGGTTATTACCTTCTAAAATTTTTCAATGAAATTCCTCTGTATTCTGGTAGAGAGAAACTAGAGTAAAACGTTCTTCAATTTTGCAGGAAAAAGGTGGTTTTCATCAATAAAATCATCAAAAGCTTTATCGAGAGTAAGTCATTTCCCTTCTACGTATTGCTTTTCTTTTTGAAGAATCGAATTTGTAGTTGAATTTTTTATTCAATTTCAAAAATTGGGCAAGACTAAAGTAGAGAGTGCTGCCAAATTTTTTTCGTATAAGAATTGAAATCGTAGATGGTAAGTTCACTTACAAAATCCTCTTTCTCTCTTTCGTTAGAAATTTTGATTTTTAACTTAAAATTTTGGGTTGGATTGAAGACTCCACTGATTGTTGTTAAAATGAAATTTTTGTGGTGTCAAGGAAATCAAGGGAAATTTTAGTTTTGACAATAAGTCTAATTCTTAACGGACTTTATTTCATTTATGTTTAAATTTGAATCTCCTACCCCTTTTTTATTTTGGTTTAATTTCATAATATCTTTATGACATTATCAAATCATTAGATCGTTGACCGGCCCGAATCGGATCAAACTGAGTTGGACCAGACTGACCCAACCCAAACCATACCAACTCAGAATGACCTGAACTCGTATTAACCATAATAATCATATTTACTATAATTAAGTGATAATAAGTCATGAGATGACTTAGAGGAAGAGACTGACCAATTAATTTATGAAATTTTTTCCAAAGTAAAAATAGGTATAATAGTAGATATCTTAGATTATGAAATAGTGATGGAATTAGATCAATTGATTGTATACTCATTAATACATACATTTTTGCACAAATATGTATGGATGTGTTGTACATGAGTATAGTCACTCTTTGAGGTTAATTGAGGAGGTTATTTTCATTAGTAATTTAAACCATTTTAAGGTCATAAAGTAGACACATAAATAAAGTGTATGACTTTGGATTGAAGAGATTTGGATGTATGCAATAAAAGTTATGCAAGTTGGAAGTTGAACGAGTTTAAAAATGCACTGTTTTGAAATGTCTTTAAATTGAACTTTGAAATGTTTCTAATACATTGAAGTACAAGGTCATGCAATAAAATTATGTAACCAATGAGAATTTGTCACGTGTCACCTAAGAATTTTGGACTAAGTATGTGATTAAGGTGTAATTACAAAATAATTAAAATTAATTAATCATGATTGTAATAATCATGGAGATTAGCTTAGAACTAATCTAAATTAGTTAGTTCTAGCTAAGAGTGGTTAAAGATAATTAACTATGGTATTTTTATCAATTTCCATAGTTTAAATGGTAAAATGATAAAATTTGAAGGATAAGATGGATAAATGGGTAAATTTACCTCTCTAGGTTATCCTTTAACATCCTGAGATGATAAGTGTTCTTAGAATATGCTAGAAGAAGCAAGAATTCAATGCTCAACCTGAGAGGGTAAAGAGAGAAAAGAAGGAAATTCTAAAGAGGTAAGTATCTTAAAATAGGTGGTTTATATAAACTATGCTATATTACATAGTTTTTTGTAAAGGAAATGACATAATTGAGATATTTGTTGATATATCTTGTTGACATGATTCTGAATTATTGATTGTTTAATGATTAAATATATTCATATTGGTTAATTTGTTTGATTATATAATGAAATTGATGTTGGTCTGAGATGGTTGAACCATTGATCATGTATTGGATCAATTGAAGAGAAAAACTAGGATTTTTGGGTTAAATGTCAGTAATCATTATTAACATTATGGATTATATTGTTTTAGTTGAAGATTTGATATATTAATTAAAGGTAAATTAATAAAATACGATATAAAAATGTTTTAGATGAGAAAGCATGAATTAAAAAATTAGATTTTCTAATAACATTTGGGATAAATTGATGTCATGCCCTGTGTCGTAATTCTTTTTTTTTTGTACAAAATACATTTTTAATACTTTTCACTGTACTTTTGAAAACCATTTTACACAACGAAAGACTTTTACATATAACACTTTGTAATTCCAACATTGTCTTCATGAAATCCTTTCATACCTATAAATATTCATCGAACTGTTATACAACAACATCAGCTTCCATTAAAATGATTTTATACAAAATCTTTACTTATGAATCATAACCAACGGGTTACAATTGACGTAACAACCTCAAAACACTTCTCACGAGCATGCATCATCAACCGCATTGCTATCATAGAGAGTCTCATCATTAAATTCCTTTATCTACACCACAAGATTCATCTATGAGTCTAATGCTCAGTAAGGAACTTAATTAATATAAACATGGTATGCACTTTACATAAAAATGTTTGCATTTAAATTTTTTTTTTTCTTCCTTTTCTTTTTTCGTTCTATTCTATCTTGTTCTTCTTCTTGACATTGGAACTTGACACCAAAGATGTAAACCATTGGAGGACAAGCCTACCAAAGCTCCTATGGGACCGAAGCCACCAAAGCTTTATTGATACCGTATCGTCAAAGCTTCTTACGTATCTTTCATTTCATCTTTAATATTTCTTAATGAAAACATATGCATGTAAAACATTTTCATTCTTTTATTGAAAAACATGATGCATGAGAATAAAGGCTCAATCATAACATAACATATCCTCGAGCAATAATATCATAACACATCCTCGAGCCACATATTATCAATCAATATCTCAACCTTACCTCAATCACCAAATAACATTTTATTAGCTAAATATCGTAGCACATCATCACAACATATTATTGATCCACATATTATTATAACATATCAACAACTAAGAACATCTTAACATCTTGTAATGTAGACTGTTAAGCTAATCATATGCAACCATGACTTACCTAGGAGTCTTAGCAACTAACCAATTTATCTTCTGGAGTTGAAGGACTTATAACATGATAATATATACATTAGTATTATAACATGCATATATCTGCAAATTGTTAGCCTTTTTGTTAGGCTTAGTTTATTTTGATGATAACTTAATAAGGATTATTTTGTTGAAATTAATAAGTTGAATATTATATTTTTCGTACATTATTGTGAATGCTTTTACCATAATATTTATACTCGTATTTATTGAAAATACCCTCAAAATTGGTATTATTAATGGTCTAACATATTTATACTAGTCCATGCGGTTCATATATATCATTGTGGGACTTAGGAATATTTAAAGGGATGAAATGGAGAGGCTATGGACGTGTTGCGGACAAGAGATCCTACCAAAACTGGGTTTTGGTCTTTCGGACGCGTTGCAGTCTAGTGTCAGATGAGGTGATTTCAAATCTGCCATTTTTTGGCATTTTTACAGTCGAGATGCGGTCGCGGGATTTGAAGATTCAGTTGATCGAAAAACATTAGAAAAGTTTAGGGTCAATTTTGTAATGGAAATGTTTGGGGTCAATTTTGTAAAAGATTCGGTTGACCGCAATGCACTTTCGGTCGACCACTGTAGTGCAGAAATGGACAGAAACTCCAACGGTCGGATTTCCAAAGGCTTTATTCTCCAACGGTTGGATCTGGTTGAACGAAAATGGACAGTTCTATAAATATATAGACTTCCATAGCTCTTCTACACAACGCAGACTTGAAGCGAAGCCCTGCCAAATTCAATACTCAATTCCATATACTCACTGTGAGCTTTGTAATCCAATTCTCCCTATCCCAAACTTGAGATTTCAATTTGGGAGAGTTCGAAATAGTTTTATTGCGCTTTAAATTTTTTGAAACACTTTGTACTAAATTGTAAAGGGTGACGATTGAACACCGTAAGTTCAATCAAAAGGTGACGCCTAGTTAATAGTCAAAGGATGACGACCCGAAATAGTCAAAGGGTGACGCCCTTATAATTAGTCTTTGTACATGGTTTAATTGATACTCGTAAGTTAATTGGTTAGTGAATCTCCAAGTGGAATCTTTGACGTGGACGAAAGCTGGTTTGCCGAACCGCGTAAACAAACTTTGTGCACACTCTCTAACCCTCTCTTTATATTTATGCATTTATTGTGATTGTCTATTTAATTATATATAATAAATCATATAGGGTTTTAAAGAATTTAATTATCGTACAAAAATACTAGAACGCTATATTCATCCCCCCTCTATAGGCATGTATACAATCCTTCAATTGGTATCAGAGCAGGTATTTAAATTTTTATGTGATATTGCAATTGTGTGCATATTGTATAAATTCTCTTGTTGAAATGAATTTGGATAAATTTGAATGGATTTTTAGGATAAATTTTCTTGTTAGAAATTATTTGATAAATATCGTTTATATATTTGATTATGGATTCCAAAATGTTTGTTGACGGACAATGCATCTCTACACCTCCACTTTTTTATGGTTGTAATTATTTGTATTGGAAGCGTATGATGAAAATATTTGTACAATCTATTGATTACACTTTATGGAAAATCATTGAAAATGGAATAACTCTTCCTAGACCATCTTGTGAATTCAATGATTTAGATAAATGTAATTGGAATTTAAATGCTCAAGCCATGAATGTTTTATTTGGTGCTTTATATAGAAACGAATTTGATAGAGTACAAACATGTGTTAGCACTAATGATATTTGAAAAGTTCTTGAGCTTGCACATGCAGGTCCAACTCAAACTAGAAGTGATGAAAGCAGAGATTACAACTGATGCTCTTTAAAATTTAACAACAAAGATGTTCCATAAGCTCATCATGAGTATCTCAATACCCAATCACTTAAGGGAAATTTAACTAAAATAATTCACAAGGACCTACAATTTCACTTCCTTATACTTATAACCTTAACATGTTAAACCAACATCAAAATCTCAACCCGAATCATCTATAATGAACTCAAAAAAATTGATAGCACCTTCATCTCATTAGCAAATTTACTGATTATAGCCAACTTGATATCGTCTGAGGCGAAACTTGTTAATCTTTTTAACTAGTCAGTTAGGACATTCCTCCATATAAGTGGATAATTATCATTGATCGTCACTTGATCGAACTTCAAGCACAAAATAAATAAAATTGGAAACAATTACTCCATTTTCAAATACACATTAAAACTGACATATCTCTTATGACAAACTAAACATGTGGAACTCATTCCACAACAAATCAATCTATTGCAATCAAAGTTTATTCACCTCACTTAAACCATCCAATATAAAGCAACAAAAACTAGAGCATTGTTGGGAAAAAATAAATCATAACTCAAGCTCACAATAGGGTGATAACCCTGACAGATCCTCAAGAAGAACGTTAGGCCCAGTCACAACTGACAAAAACTAAATTATGCCAAGTAACTCATAATCACCAATAACAAGAAACATACCCTCATAATGCTCTAGTCTTCCCTGCTGCATAGACAAACATTAAATGTGAAAAGAAACATCCCGCAAAGCAACAACTTGCTCGCTCACAACAAAAAAGTTGCACCATTTGCGTAACAATTAAATCTGAACTTAAACACTTAACTAGTCAAAATTCAAGATTACATCTAATCAAACTATAAGAAAAACTGAACGTTTACTGTTTAGTTGTGTCCAAAAATCTTATGGCATCATATTGCACCAAATATGAAACACTTCATCATCAACTCTTAATGCACTATAACAAAAATGAAGGTTAAATTTTCTTACCATTAATCTTCAAAATGATTGTTTTTCCAATTCAATAACAGACATTAAATCATCTAACTACATAAACATGCCTCAAAGACATCCCTTAAACTCATTTTTTGTATCCATATTTAATTTCATCACTGCATTCCAATCATTTATCATTTTCACTAAAATATTTAACAAAATTTGCTCCAATGTTTCAAATAACACCCAAACCTACAATCATAGAACTAAGTTTGTAAATCTCAGGATATCTTGGTCCTAAAGTGATTCTCAGTTATATAACTTCCTCAGTCGTAATCTAGGATTCTAATGTAATATGTTCTCTCCACAACTAACCTTTATATTCCAAAAATTGAGAGTTTACTTTTTTCTAAATTATGATCTATCTTCAAATCACCTCACGCACTAAACATTGCCTAAATTTTCATTAATCTTATAGATTGAACCATGCATTAATCCTTAAAAATTTTCCATCCTTAACTCACTATGAATTATAGCAAAACAAATCATATGTTCCACGAACATAATAATGACTTTTAAATTCTTCACCATATCTTAAGCGTTTCAAAATAATCTTCAATCAGATAAACTTCGTTGTAGTCGTTCCCCGAGAAATACCCACTTGAACAACTCCGGACCTCATACCAACATTCCGAACAACTTTTGTTAAAATCTACACTAATGTTGAAACATTCCATATAAGATTTATTCTGAAACTTCTATTAATAGTTTTCAAACTAAAGTCTACAACTGAAATGCTCTAATTTTGACTAACGAATTCCAAACATGATGGAACAAATATTAGACTTTTGAAGGAAACTAAGACTTTGGATTTCCATCTAAGATGGGTTTCCATCTAAGATGGGTTTTTTAAGTTCAAATTTCACAGACCCGCACTTATAACCCAGAAGAGTTCACAGACTCATATGTTTTGAAAAATTGATTCCAATTATTTACAAAGCATACTCCTCATCATTTCTAACTAAATCTCATTGACTCCAAATTACTTGTGTTCGATTAGAGAAATACTTTTATCCACCAACAGATAACTTGAGATGTCTTTCCAGTAATATCTTAATGCAAATCGATTTTTGTACTTTGTCCTAAAGTACTATAATTTCATTTATTGTATAACACTAAAATATCAATTTTGTTAATGTCACTTCTTCAGGATGTCAACCATGCTTTGATACCAAAAATTCTGTCACGCCCCAATGGGGACCTGACATAGAATAGGGAATGATCCAGCCTAAAAGGACTGAATTGTCTGACCCTCACTTAAATCCATAATTAGTATTAGAAGACTTAAATATTCACGTTGCAGATCATGCCCAAAATAAAGATCCAGAAGTGACAATAATATAATGCAAATTGACAACTTCTAAAGCCAGAAACTTAAAAATAAGATTTAGGGTACAAACCTTCCTAAAATAATCTAAGTGTCTATACAAATGGGATGAAATAAAATTATAAAGGGAAAATTCTAAATTTCACTCCTGGAGTGGTAATGGGGGACTACTTTGATTTATTTCCTGAAAAATAAAGTTAAATTTGGGGTGAGTAGACAAAACTCAGTAGGGATTAATTTATATTCAACTTTGTCTAATACGAGTCATGCATGAGATTTCAGTATATTATTCTTCACACTTTAATATAAGAAATAACAAAATGAACAATAGAATAATGAACATAAAACACAACGGTGATATTCAAGCAATCGCAACAGCTAAACAGACTCTGATCAGGTTTAGGGTTTTGCGTCCAGGGACACAGCACCTATCTCATTACTTTAGTTAACAATAAGAGTAAATAAATGAAAATTTGAACACAACAAACTGAATAGTGAATCAACATGTCTAAATTAAAACAATATTAGACATTTATAATTTAATGTGCGTTGAATATAAAATAATCCCTACCTCGAAACTAGGTCAACCAATGCTAAGGCCCAACCAAATAATCACTAAGGCCCAACAGTAACTCGTCCAATATCTCTTAAGTTTTGAAACCTAATATAATAATTTTATTGATAATTAGGATTTAAAATTTAAAATTAATTATTTAAATTTGGTCTGAAATAACATATGGCTCAGCCCACAACAAGACGTAAACAACAAAGGCCTATTAATTTGGCATAAAGTGCCTAAGTAATTTAGGATCAAATCCCTAATAATCTGGCCCAAAAAGTTCCAAATAATTTTGGTCCAAAAACCATGACATATGGCCCAATGGCCTTCTCAAAATCTGGCCTAAAAACCTTCACAATAATTATGGCCTAAAGGCCTTCTCAACAATTTGGCCCATCAACATTGGCCCAACAGATTTGGCCCAACAAATTATGTGGGTATACGACAGAATAATCTGCCTGCGACCAATAATATTTTGGTCTTCAAAGGAGTCCTTTGTCCATGGACAGAGTCCAGCCACGCTCATCGAAATCGTTTCTAGCGATGGTCACTGGTAGACTAGGCTCAAGAGTTCCAATCGAAGCTATCTTCCAACTAATCGAGCCACAATCACTCTCTTTAACCATTAGGCCGAGAGGTTGAGACTTTCGATCGGAAATTTCTCCCCAACCTCTAGTATTCCACAAAAATTCAGAACCCAACTATAAATCCAGAAATCTAACATAGAGTAAACAACGATTATGTAGAAATGCTTTTGGCTGAAAGGCCAAAGCTTCCAGTCGGGAATCCTTCCCAACCTCCAGAATATAACCTACACATAACCCTCAACGATCCAATTAATGTCCAATATCAACTAAACAGTCCAGAATCGTTAACACAAACAGAAGTATCTTCCACAAATATTTCAGTTTTTCTTCCATTACCTGAATATTGTCTAATGCCCAAATTGACAGTCAGAATTGTTCACGTAGCACAAACATCAAACATCCAAACCTTGAACAAAAACAATTTTTCCATTTACATTCTAATTTGCAGAAAGACCGCCCAAAACAACCAAGGAGAAATCAAAGGTTACCTTGGTGAAGAACTGCGAAGAACGAACATTTAGATAATCTTCTGTCCTTAACCCACTATTTGATCACTGAAAGGAAGAATCATATGAGGAGTAGAATGAGAATAGTGGGTGATTTCACCCCTGCACTCCGGAATATGGGGGGAAAAGTTCCCCTCTGCTTCGGCAACCAACCCCACAAAAGGGGTTGGTTTTTCCCCTTTCAAAATTGAATTTTTTTTTCATGGGCTGGGCTGGCCCGGATGGCCCGGATATCACAGACAGTGCGTATCATGGTGTTGGCATTGTAAAACTAATGGGACATAGCAATGGATTTATAACATTGCATGCATCTAGGCAGATCGATATCTGTTTGATTCCCGATGTACAAAATTGTACCTTATTTTTTTCTTGAAATTCATATTGTGTATTAAAAGAAAACTATATACAATACAAAAGCTCATAGCCCAGGCTTATAGCCTATATAGAGAAAGCCGCATAAGATGGCTAAAAGCCAACAAAGTTATGTAAGAAAAGTGTCTTTGCTTGCTCATATTCATGTCAATGTAATTATTTTCTTAGGTAGCTTTTCATCTACATGTGCCTCATGGTGTTTTATGGCATTTAAAATACTTAATAGAGACAAAGTGTAGCATTTGTCAACTTGGTGGAGCCTAGGGTTGAGGAGACATTTATGAATGGGGTGTTGAGGTGACATACACAGCGTGAGACTTTGGTACATGTCTCCTCTGCCATTAATCTCTTTCTTCCAGTAGCAGCAACCTTCATCTTTAAAAGAACGGATTCTGTCTCTCCGTGGTGAAGAATTTCAAAGAAAGAGGTGAACACTTTGCTGGAGGAATTGTAGTTTGTGGACGGCATTAAAGAAGGTTAGCTTTAGGAGTGAATTTTGGACACCACAGTGAGGTAATTCTGAGTTCATTCTTAGTTCACTAAATTATAGAGGATGATTTTTCTTCACTCCTTTTGTTTTGGATTTGAGATTTCAATTTGATGTTGAGGTTAGATTGATTGGTTTAAATCTGTAAAACTTTGGAAGTATATCACGTTATAATCATAAACAAATGCCTTATGAGTTTAATCTCTGGAATGTTCTATTAAAGCAAAGTTGGATTCCTTGACAAACTTGGAGTCTTTGTTGAGTTTAGAAACTAAATTACTGCAATTGGATTGAAATTGTTAGTTAAATCCGTTGGTTAACATTGTACTGGAGGGATGTCCATAGTAGTGTTAAAGGACGACCATCGTTGAATGTTATACTGGAGGGACGTCCGTTGTAGTGTTAAGGGATGTCTGTCATTGAATGTTGTACTAGAGAGAGGTCTGTTGTAGTGTCAAGGGACGTCCGTCGTTGAATGTTGTACTGGAGGGACATCCGTTGTAGTGTTAAGTGTAACATCCCGATTTTTATTTGCTTTTAAAATCGCGTAAAATTTAAAACTTTTTCTTTTATAAAATCAAAGTAAGACTTTTCTTTTAAAATCGAGTGTTAAATCCATTACTTAAAATCCTTTTACAGTAATAGTCGTTTACAACATTTTTAGCAGCGGAATAACTTTTATTTATAAATCCTTTTTCTCAAAACATAGTGGAAGCATAAATTAAAACAAATATTAAACTTAAACGGTTTACTTTATTAATTACAAAACCAGTTACTCTTTAGCCTAGTCAGCCACAAGATCCATCTATGCAAATTCTTCATCAACTCCTCCTTGTATTGTTTGTCTATTTCCACGCATATACGTACATCAACAAGACTTAACTAATGAATCTAACGCTCAGTAAGTGATAGAATGAAATGCAATGCACATGTTATGCTCTTTTAAAATCTTTAGGCAGTTTTCTGTATCTTTTCTCTTTACGATCCCATAATACCCTAGAAAGAACCTCGGGCTTACCTTGTACCTCACAACCTTGGTCCCAGAATGCCTCGAAAAGAACCTCAGGCTCACCATGTACCTCGTAACCTTGGTCCCAAAATGCCCCAAAAAGAACCTCGAGCTCACCATGTACCTCATAACCTTGGTCCTAGAATGCCCCGAAAAGAACCTCGGGCACACCTTGTACCTCGTAACCTTGGTCCCAGAATGCCCGAAAAGAACATCGGGCTCACCATGTACCTCATAACCTTGGTCCCAGAATGCCCCGGAAAGAACCTCGAGCTCACCCTGTACCTTGTAACCTTGGTTCCAAAATTCTCTGGAAAGAACCTCGGGCTCACCCTGTACCTCGTAACCTTGGTACCAAAATTCTCAAGAAAGAACCTCGGGCTCACCCTGTTCCTTGTAACCTTGGTACAAAAATGCCCCGGAAAAAACCTCAAGCTCACCCTCTACCTCGTAACCTTGGTATCATAATGCCTTGGAAAGAATCTCGGGCTCACCCTGTACCTAGTAACCTTGGTCCCAGAATGCCCCGGAAAGAACCTCGAGTTCACCCTGTACCTCGTAACCTTGGTCCCAGAATGCCCTAGAAAAAACCTCGGGCTCACCCTGTACCTCATAACCTTGGTCCCAGAATGGCCTGGAAAGAACCTCGGGCTCACCTTGGACCTCACAACTTTGCTCGCATGTGATTCTATTTTCATTTCATTTATTATCTATTCCCTTTTCAAAACCATGCATAAAAACCATTTTCATATCGTTTTGAAAACCATGATGCATAATGCTCACGAATGCATACAGTTCAATCATATCTCTATAAAACCTCGAAACATGCTCATCTATTAAACATATCATTAAAAGAACATAATTCTAATATACACCTAACAAACAACATTACAATTCACGGAACATGCTCAATATCTGGTAAGACAGTAAACAATCTAAATATTCTATTAAAGCAATAAACAGTCAGCAAATAAAGACATAATTCTTGCGATGTAGGGTTCGAAGACCAAAACACATGCATATCAACTTACCTGTACTCCGTGACGCGTTTAGCACTTTATTCTTTTCTCGTTAATACCTTCAAAATAATTAACATTTATTTATTAATTATGAACCTTAACTTTGATACCATTATCCCTCATTTATTATTTAATAATTCAATTACTGCTTATCAGTTTTTCATTAATTTATCTTTATTAATTTCATGGTCAATAAATGGATAACCTTAATTTATACATTTTTCCTTAATTCACAATTGTCCACTTTATTAAAACCAAGAGAACCCAATTCCAAACTATTAACAGCTAACTATAACAGGGAAAATC
This sequence comes from Begonia loranthoides, assembly GCA_022433065.1. NCBI lineage: Eukaryota > Viridiplantae > Streptophyta > Magnoliopsida > Cucurbitales > Begoniaceae > Begonia > Begonia loranthoides. The sequence goes on along the minus strand of CM039473.1, from coordinate 1,829,194 downwards.
AACAGATCAACCATTTTTCCATATTAGTAATTCACAAAGAAACTATGATGCTCGCATATTGACTATTCTAATCAATTATTTTAATTAAGTAAATTAACATGCTCTTACAACATTCTAATCAATCATATACTCGAGTTAATTAAATATGCTAGTTAAGTACTTATTAAACATGCTAATAAATAAATGACAATTCAAATGGTTTACAGGCTTGGACTACTAAATGAGTTACATGCTCAATTGATTATTATTTAACATGTTCAACTAGTTATTAACATACTTGAACATACTTAGATGAGTTAACATAATCAATCAACAATATTAATTAACGTTAAAAACATACCAGACCTGGCTAAGTTAACATGATAATTGATTTAACATACTTAGCTAATTAATCTACTTAAATAATAGTTAACATGCTTGAAGGAAGATTACAATTTATTATTAGTCGATTTACATGCTCTGCCGATTTACATGCTCGATTTCAAAATCTAATTCAGTTACTTACTATGATCAGGTCATCATGCTCGAGTTATCTAATTTAGTTAAGCTAATTAATATACTCGTACAATACTAGTTAACAATTAAACATGCTGGAATTAGAGAAGTCATACAACTGATTAATTTACATGTTCGGAAAATTACAAATACATGCTTTTATTAAATGCCTTGGTTAACATGCTCAGGGGTTATTAGCAATTAAACGAACAAAGACATACATAAGAGAATAATATTCATACGTGAAAGGGGAAACTATACGCAGAGGGTTAAACTAATTTCTGCATGATATTATAATAAATGAAACTGTGAACTATGAAAAATAGGATCATACTCAAAGGTCTAGCTCTCAACATCATTCGTTCATACTTTTTAGGTCATCAGCTCCTTTAATCATTCATCATGAGTCTATCAAAGTGAAACATGTATAACAGAACTAAACAATACTAACAACAAGAACAAGCTATCACAGAAGTAATATCTACAGGGTATCAAGCAATCTACACTACCAATAGGGAAATAACAAAAGTGAGGAAGTCAACAAGGAAATAACGACAGCAAACCATTCAAGAGACTAATAGCCACTAATAACAAACGTTACTTTTATCAACCTATTTACTAGCAATAGCAATATAGCATAAGGAACTTATAGAAAACTAAACGTATAACCCATGCACTCTACTTGTGGTGTAGGGCCTCCAAATGGCCAAGACACACCCAAGTTCCTTACCTCGAAGCTTTAATGTGCAATAACACTTATTCGTTGTTCTTCTTCTTCTCTTCAACACCTTCACAAATTAATAACATTTATTATTAATCTAATCGAATAATCAACTTATAATTACATCGTCTCTTCCCTATACTCATTCCCTACACATTCCTTAGTTTCGTAACCCAACTCAACATACATTTATCCAATTGATGACTCGAATCCAAGCCAACAAAACTTGTCATTTATTTATCCTTTTATCCAAATAATAGATCAACTGATAATTCGACCTATCGTGCATGTCAACAACATGCTTCACCAATTATCGTAATAGCCAAACCAACAAAGCAAGGGTATTACACACAGCAACAGTTAACTCTATACATCTTTGAAAACCAACAAAATCGCTAATTAAATTCCAACTAAAAAATGAGCTTCCAATTACTAAGCAACCTATTAACATTGAGCAATCAATATCCATTTTCAACACTAGCATATTATTGCTTCCAATAGGTTATCCAACATTCAACCAAAACAACCTTATACATAACAACCATTTTTCTAGTGTATAACTCCACTTGCAGATTAAAACACAACATCACAAACACTCTATCTCAACTACTATATCATCAACCAACGTACATAGTCAACATAAATCCACACATCAGCTGCATCAACCCATGATAAAAGCAAAAAAGTACATCTTCATTGACTATGATCAACACTCCAAAGGCTACAAGCTCTACGATCCAAGTGTCGAGAAGAGAATTATTAGCAAAGATATTGAGTTTCATAAAGAAAATTCTTGGGAATGGAGTAATGAAAAAAAAGAGATATATAAATTCTTTCATTTATTTGATAAGAAAGATCAAAGTAGAGAAGTCCATGAGCTCATTACACCTCCAAGATCACCAATGATATTACACACACCTTCTATTGAACCAATGCCAACCTAATGGGAGGAGGATGAATTAAACATTCTAAACTTTTTCGTGCGATATTGATTATTCTATTCCTAAGTAATTTAACACAAATATAAAAGCAAACAATCACAAATTTAAGAGATGAGGAATAGAGAGATTGACACCGATTTTTTAACGAGGTTTGTAAACCTACCTACGTCCACTCTCCAAGGTTCCTCCTTGGAGATTCCTCAATCATCTAACATCCCCGATATGTGATGATTGAGTTTCATGAGTGACAATCAAACTTTTACATGACTATTCACAGGACATCACTCTTTCCTTGACTATTCATAGGGCGTCACCCTTTGTTCTCCGTTTAAGTACAATGAAATGCTAAAACTAAAATTTCTAACTCTCTCAAATATAGAATCTCAATTTTGGGAGTAAGAGAGTTAGGCTAGACACTCAATTGTTGATGAGAATTCGTGTAGAAAAATCGGCAGCGTTTCGGTAAGATTCTTTATTTGTTAGATTGCAATTTGAAGTCCCTCTATTTATAAAATCTATCCGACCAGTCAACCTGTAATACCCTGAATTTTATTTTTTAAGTTTGTTTGAATGTGTTTAATGGGAGTTTATTTGGAATTGTGATATATGATGTTAACATGGGAGTGTTGTGTTATGGTTTATGGAGGAGTAGTGATTTAGGTGATTATGTGATGTTTGCTTGGATGAGTGGTCGATCACTTGAAGGATCGATCAACCATAATTGTACAAGATGAAGAAATAGGGCTCTCTGCTTGTGTAATGGTCAATCAGGAGTTGGAGTGGTCATTCGACTTCTTTACATTTTTTAATTAGGGATGTTTTGTGGAAGATCGATGAACGACCAGTTTCTGTGATGATTTGCTCTCAGGCTGAAGGGGCGATCGATCATGAGGATTTAGCGGTTGATCACAGTCATTACAGATTGTAAAATGTTGTATTTGCGGTCGGTCAAGTGTAGAAGATGATCGACCGGTATACTGAAGATGGCATAGAGTATTATTTTAGGTAAAGTTTGCTATCGGTGATCTGTTATAAGCAATCGACCGGTAAGTTGAAAGGTCACTGAAAATATGTTGCAATGTCATGTTTTTATTGGATAAAAGAAGGGATTGCTCATCAATGTATTAACAAAGAAGCGCCACTTCCTACTTGGGTGGCTGAAGAAGGAGATTAAGTTTTTATAAGAAGGAGAACTTAGGGGGAAAAGGGGGAGGAACCATGAGAAATGAGAGAAAGAAAGAGAGGAAAGCTGTGAGGCTGAGAATAAGAAGAAAAAGAAGAAGAGAATGAAGAAGAAAATCTTGGAAGGAAAAGCAAATTGAAGAGAAAGGAAACCTATCTTCTCATCTCCTCCAAGGATACTAAGGTAAGAAATAAATGATTGTGTTTTTTCCTTTTTGGGCTACATCACAAGAGGCAAGGTTTCATTGTTGGTTGATGCTTATGTTTGATAGATGATAGGTTCTTGATTATGAGTTGTTCTTGACATGTTAATTGATGTTTATACTTAATATATGCTGAGCTCAAATGATAATGTTATTGGTTGAGAATTTCATATGTTAAAGATATGCTAGATAAAATGAGAAGTTGTAAGCATCATGTTGTTTTTAAGAAATGTAAAAGAAATGACTTGTCATGTATATGGATTTCAATTAAAGAAAGGTAAGAAAGATTAAGGATTAACCAATGATAAAGGCTTGGATATTTGATTCAATGATAGAGGCTTAGGTAATTAACCAATGATAAAGGTTTGGTGGACGAGTCCCTAATGATAGAGGATTGGATAAATGAATAAAGGCTTGAATACTTGACTCATATGATAGAGGCTTGAATGCTTGTTCCAATGTGGAAAGCTATGAGTGAAGTGTTCAATGATAAATCTAAAGGAAAGGATAAATGGTTAGAGGCTTCGATACTTGACTCATATGATAGATGCTTGGATACTTAATCCAATGAGGAAAGGCTATGAGTGAAGTATTCAATGATGAAACAATAAGTAAAGAAAAGGAAAGAGAGGCAACTAAATGGAAATGTTTTATGTTTAATGCAATTCATGATTTATAATGCATCTCATTTCTTACTAAGCATTAGACTTATAGATTATGTATTGTGATGTAGGTATACAAGGTAACGAGAAAAGGAGCAGTTGATGAAGGATTTACGCGTTGTGGACCTTGTGGCTGGTTAGGCTAAACAAAAAGAAAAAAGAAAAAAGTAAAAGGTTTTTAAGTTATCTCATGTTTTGTAAAGTTTAAAGATTTATTGAAAACAATTTTATGATTGACATTTTATTCTCAAATGTTTTATTTACGAAAATTCTTTCACTAGGCTATATTTTATAAAAGAAAATGTGCTTTGAATCTCAACGTTTTAAGGATATGAAAATTAGGTCGTTACACAACCACCCTTTTGTCTGGTCAACCACTTTCTGATCATTGGAATGTTATCATTGTGAGTTCTATTGGTTCAGTTGCCCGCTTTGTCTTCATCCGACCACTTCCATGTATATCAGAATAAGGCTCGAATTTGTCTATTTTCCAGTCGACCACATTCCACTCTAGTCCACTGCTTTTCAGCTATTGTGAATTTTGTAGCTTTCTATCTGATTTCAGGTCGATCGCTCTCATGCCTCTGGTCGACCGCTTCTTCGTTGTTTTGCCTCTGATGCAAACTAGTCGATTGCTTTGTGTTTTATATATTTTGATGTTTCTAAGTCCCAATAATCAAGTTATAAGCTATATGGACTTAGACAAAACATTAATACTCGTATTAAGGGTATTTCCAATAAAGATCAAAGACAAATTCAATTGATTTAAGCACATTCAAGATATAAACAACTTATTATCAACTTAAACATTCATCATCAAAACAAATAAGCCTAAATTCTAGTAGACTAACATCTTCTTCATCTTCTTCCAATTGAAACTCAAGTGAAAGAGAGCCTCGAATGAAAAAATTTCAAAATCTTTATGTGGTAACCAAAAATTTAAGTGAAGATCTAACTCTCTTTTGTCACTTTATCGATTGCAAGCCTTTAGTGTATGAAAAAGCTGTGAAAGATGAAAAGTTGAGAATTGCCATGGATGAATAGATTGTATCAATTGAGAAAAATGAAATATGGGAGCTAGCAACCATTCTGGAAGACCAAAAATCCATTGGTGTGAAGTGGGTCTTCAAAAGAATGCAAAAGGATAAGTGGAGAAAGACAAAGTCAAATTAGTGGCGAAAGAATATAGTCAATGTCCAAATATCGACTATGGATAAGTATTTGCTCCTGTTGCTCGCTTAGAAACTATCTGGTTGATTATTTCACTAGCGGCTCAAAAGAGGTGATATGAATCTCACCAATAATAGTAAGATCCAAAGAAAATAATAAAGATCATTCTAAATTAGTTTTGAAAATAAATGAGATAAGTGGACCTTGACCCTTTATCTATGAAGAGATAAGGAACAAAGGTATAATATTGGTGGAAGAAAGAAAATTTTGACCCATTATCTATACAGAGATAAGAACCAAAAGTATAAGAAATATTGTGGTCACCACACTCAAGAAAAAAGAGAAGATTGTGAGTGATAAGTCTAGATTGAATGCAACAAGAAACTATTGATGAATTCATAAAGTTCTTTTAAAAAAAAAAAGAGAAAACTCTTACAATAATATTATTAATCAATTATTTTTAAAGGAATAAGTATGTCTATTATTTATAGGCTATAAAATACACTTAAACCTTCCTAAACACATCCTAAAAAATAAGGAAAGCAAATCTAATGGCAAATTAATGTCTTATACGTTTTCAAAGATAAGGAAACTAACTAGGTGGCTTTTTTAGAGAGATTCTAAAAAAGTTCAAGATGGAGAATTGTGATCCAATGCATACTCCCGTGGCATGTGGAGTGAAATTATCAAAGAATGAGGAATAAGAAAAAGTTGATTCTACAACTTTCAAGAGCCTTGTTGGCCGTTTAAGGTATTTAACTTACACAATATTAGATATTTTATTTGCAGTTATATTGGTTAGTCGATTCATGGAATCACCAACCATGACTCATTTCAAGGCTGCAAAGTGGATCTTTTGATATATCAAAGGTACAATTGATTTTGGCTTACTTTATTCATTTTCTGATTAATTTAATCTTGTTGGATATAGTGACAGTGATTGGGGTGAAGATATGGATGACCGAAGGAGAACGACAAGTTTCGTTTTCTACTTGGTTAATACAAATTTTACTTGGAGTTTGAAGAAACAACAAATTGAGACATTGTCCACTTGTAAAGCTGAGAATGTTGATGCTACATCTTGTGTATATCATGTCATATAGTTGAGAAAACTATTAAAGGAACTGCATATGTCACAAGAGAACGCTACGAAAATTCTTGTTGGCAATAAATATGCTATTACATTGACAAAGAATCATGTGTTTCACGATAGAAGTAAACATATAGATACAAGATACTATTTTCTTCATGCCTATGTTGCAAAGAGTGAAGTGCAAGTGAAGTGTGTGAAGACTGATGATCAAGTTGTTGATATTTTTACGAAGTCTCTCAAGTATTAACTTTTAGCAATCTAAGGATGATAGTTGGAATAACAAAGAATTAAGTTTAAGGGGAGATGTTGAAAATATTAACTTAATTCTATTAATCTTCATTGAGTTACTGTATTTTTAAATAAAACATCTTTGTTAATGTATGTTTTTAATATGATTTTGGTAAAAGTCCATGTATTTGTGAAGAATCACCTAAGGAGTTGAGATTTATGTATGTGTTAGTACATTGATACATGTAACTAGGTGATTCTTTATATCATAGTACATGTATTAGATTAAATAAGTCGTTCATGTATTATTTTATACATGTACCAAATAATCCTATAAATAAGATGAAAGTTTAAGCATTTTGAATCAAGAAAATAACCAAAGCAATTGGAAGAAAGTTTATCTAGTTCTTTTCTCTCATTATTTTTCCATCTCCAAAATCCCTTTTCTTTGTTCCAACATCTCATTATTCTTTCACACAAAGAAATACTTCAAGGAGTTAGGTGTTCTAGCTTATATGAAGTATATCGATCCCACATATATGATTCGCTCTTGTGCAAATGCATCATATGGGATTTTATGTGCCATACTGGGATAGAATGTAGTGGCTCTCTCTCTCTTTCACATGCTCTCTCTCCCTCTCCCTCCAAACCATCCACCCCTCTTTGCTCTCTCTAAATTGAGTAAACTATAGCCACACTAATGAATTCTAGCTTCATGTCAGTCAGACGATGTAAGAGAGAGAGAGATTGCAAGGAATAAAGAAGAAGATGTATTTCGTATTCTGTTTCTTCCATTATTATAGTAAATATTTTTATACACCTCTCTGCCACATGGCAGAATATAGTGCGCAGGGATTAACAGAAAGAGGGAGAGAGAAAACACATATGTGGCATGTGCAGGAGCTACACTAACATCCCCCCTCAAGCTCTAGGCGGTCGGACGCAGAGCTTGTGTTTGGAGAGGTTGAACGAAGTTGACGTAAGGGGCTTAGTTAACCCATCAGCAAGTTGATTACAAGCTGGAACAAATGAAATAGACAGTTGATCTGTAGAAATCCTTTCACGAACAAAATGAAAATCCAGCTCAATGTGTTTAGCTTTTGAATGCAATATGGGATTAGCTGCCAAGTATGTTGCACTGATATTATCACAGAGAACTCGAGGAGGAGCAAGTGAGATGTATTCTAGATCAGATAGAAGATTCTTTATCCATAATATTTCAGAGACACTATCGCTACGCTCTGATACTCTGATTCGGTACTGGATCTAGAAAAAGAGTGTTGTTTCGAAGAAGACCAGGAGACAAGATTTGGACCAAGGAATATGCAGTAACCACTAGTACTACTGTAAAACCCCGATAATTTTAAAGTGGGTAATTATAATTATCGGAGTATTACGAATGACATATTCTTAAAAATTCTATTTATTGAGATTAAATTGAATTTACCGTAATAAATATTAATTTAACTAACTTAATCAATAATATGTGAAAATTATTATAATTGTTATACCTTAAATATTAATTTAAATATTTTGCATTAAGAAATTAATTAAAGATTTGAAATGATAATATGGGTAACTATGATAAAATGGGTATTCTAAAGTTAATTGGATTTAATTAATTGATTAATTTGAATATTAGTGGTTAATTGGATTTAAGAAATTAAATGGCATTCAGCCATTTTTTCCGCCATACGCCGAGGAGAAAGGAGAAATCATGGGAGAGAAAAGAGGGGAGATCTCCTGCCATTTCGGATCTGCATAATGGAAATATAGAGGGAAAGGGGATCTGGCCTTTTTGACCATCCCTACGAAGGAGATCTGAAATTCACGAAGGGAGCAGAGAGGCGATCGGAGAGAAAGAGCAAGAGATCGCGAGAGGGACGACGATCGGGAGGGAGATCGCGGCGACGAGCAACGACGATGGAACCGCGAACGGAGCGGCTCGGGTTCATTTCGGCGATGGCGAGCTCAAACTGCAGAACAGCGACGCTGGTGTCGGCGGCTAGGGCTCGAGTTGGGCGATGTTTTTCCAGAGACGGCTCGGGATATGTCCGTTCGGGTTTTCTTCTCTGCTTTTTGGTTGATTGGTCGATGGCAGGAGGGTGTTGCCGGGACGGAATCCAGCGGATTGGCGATGGCAGGGGACTTTGATTTTTGGCAGCTCGGATCTGTTGGTTGTTCTCTGTTCCTCAGGTAACGAAATCCTCTAAGTGTTATTAGCCTGCTGATACGCTGAGATTTTTGTTATGGATGGAATTTGGAGGTTGAACGTGTGAATTATGCCCTGTTAGTGTTAGATTAGTTTCTATATGGAGTCTGACAGCGATATGGAGTAGTGTTCTGGACCGTTTAGTTAGTTTGATTGTTCAGTTAGTTAAGGGATACAATACTGCTAATTGGATGATTTTGTTGATTTGAAATAATCTATCGCATTAGATTATAATCTGTCAATGTGGGATAAATGTTCTAAATATAGTTGGATGGTTTTTAAGGTATTAAAAGATTATAAAATCTTAAGCAATAGGCGATATATCTATGCGACCTAATGATAGTTACTGTTGGTTGAGTTGATGAAAATATGCATATGTTGCTAGATGTCCTGCTATTGTCAACATTGAAGAATCAGATTTATGTTCTAAGAATTGGGTCCTAGATTTGGATGTTGGATGCAAATTACTAAGCAATTGGACGATAAATAATCGAGGTAAGGATTAAGGATTGTTTTGGCCATTGAGGCCCTACACCACAAGTATGGATGGGTGCGTTTAGTGTTAATGTTAGGTATTGTTAGTTTAATGTTTATGCTTAATGTTAGTTGAATGTTACCATTAGGATTAATTGTGGTGAAATGTTCCCTGTGATAATGGTAGTGTAGATTTATGCTATTTGAATGGTATTTTGTTCCTCTGTTTTTATTGCTATGTGATGTTTCGTGAGGTCTAACTGTGTTATTTGTTAGTACTATAAGGATGCCCTGTTATAATTCTTTTATGGTTAGATAAGTTTGTAGAAAATGTTTAAAAGATGAAGAATGAGCAAATGAACAATAGAAGAGCTAAGAATTTTATGCTAATCTTAGATGTTTACTTGTTGTGTAATGTTGTTTTATTTTCCTTACGCATTGTGTTTCTACATGATTCTTGCTTGTTTAAATGTTAAGTTGTATGAGCATGATAATTTATTAGGGCAATTAGTTGACCCTCTATGAAATTAGCAGTTAGCATGTAAATGAACTAGAATTATATCATGAATCAAAATAATGATTCAAGCATGTTAAACTAACTATAGTGATTCACAGTTGGGTATATTTTACTCAGTATATAACTAACATGCTTAATTGCTAATTAAGTTAGTTAATTGTCAAGTAAATTGTATGTCAACCAATTTACTAAATTTAAGCATGTAGTTACTTTAAACAATCGTTGTGGATGTAAAGACTAGTAGTTAAGCATGTTGTAATTAATTTGGTTAATATTAAATTGTTAAGTAACTAAAACATGTTAATTAACTAACTAGTTGAATGTGTTAATTAACTAAATGCAAGAAATAACCTACCCTTGAGTATGAAATCAATTACGGTAATTGGTTAGCAAGTTAGTGTGCATGATTAAATAGTAATGAATTAACTAGCAAGAATGTTTAGGACAATTTAATTAATCATGTAATCTAAGCATGCATGCTGACTAATAACTTAATGATAATTAATGAAGCTAGCATGTTAATTAATTAGGCTAATTAACTGAATATAAATACTAGCGAGCATGTCAATCATAATTAGTAAGTATGTTAATTAACTATGATTAATTAGTGAGTACGTTTAATTATTAAGCATGTTAGATTTAATGATTTCCTTGTATGCTTGTCGTACTTGTATGCATTCACTGTTTCGAATCAATGTTGCTTTTCTTTCGATGCTAGTATTATTTACCTTTCTTTATATGCGCTTTTACTTTCATTCAATGCGTGCTTCAAATATTTATAATCGATGCTTTACTTTCTAAAGAACATAATGATGAAGAGGATAAAAAGAGAATGAAGTAGATGCAAGTGAATAAGGGTTTCATTGATTAAGCGAATGAACGTCTTATGAACGCTTTTATTATTTTTTTATTGTATTGCTTTTGATAGCTAAGTAGTATAAAAACGTGAAATTAACGTAGGAGCATATTCATAACTGATTAGAATAATCGCGTAGAAATATAAATCTAGGAAGTATGTAAAAATGACTAAGAAACATATAAAATGACTGAGAAAGAAATTAGGATATGATAGTATGTTTCAATTCCTCTTCTGTTCTTCGTTATTTACAAGATTATATTATTAAAGTTTTCTATTGTGTGCTTTTAATTACTGCGATGTATTATATGCGCTTTTCATTTCAGTTGCTTTCAGTTACTTTCGTTTACGCGCACTTTAAATTATTATGAATTTTATGTTATATGCATCATGCATCACGTTAGATTGAGAATGTATGTTCATACATCATGTAATAGAAATCAAGTAGGGAGTACTCCAAAGGGCTAGTATTCACATGCATGGTGAGGAAGTAAAATGATAATGAAAAGACAAAGGAAATGAATGAAAGGAAAAGGGAGTTAGGAGGTGGATGGGTAGCGGTCCTAGCCTGATAATTAGGAAATGCCCCTACCATATCGGGAACGGGACCTAGTTATCCACAGGAGGTTAGGTCCGACTCACTATACCATCCCATACGGGTTCTTCTAATCTCCAACTCAAAGTACGAGTAAAGAAAGAAAGAAATAAAGAAAGAAAGGAAAGAAAGAAAGAAAGAAAGGAAACGTAAATGATAGAATTGGTTTGGGTGGCCCCCATTCCAAATGAACTAAAGAGAGTCATAAGCATAATGCATTTTCTCTTTTTCCTTACTAAGTCTTTTTAGACTTACAGTTGCTTGTGGTGTAGATGTAGGTACTAGCACGCTATGAGGAATGTATGGACTAGGAGTAGCGAAAGATAAAGAACAAACAAAACAAGTAGGGATGATGGGTTTACACGCTCGAGGGATGCTCACGGCTGGCCCGACATAAAAAGGGTAAAAGAGAAATTGTTTTAATTAAGTTAAGTTGTAATAAATCGTATTTAAATGTTTTGGGTTTCTTTAGTTGAATTGTATTCATGCTTCCGCAACGTTTTACCTTAATGGTTTTGATTTCACGCTTCCGCATAAGTTTTAGTAAATGTGATTTTATACTGAGTTTTACGAAAGAGTTAGTAGCGATCCGGTTAGACGCACTCTGATTTACTTTCAAAAAGAAAATTCAAATTTTCACGTATTTTTAAGAATTATGAAAATCTGGGTCGTTACAACTACTACGGTCATCAGGTGACGACGTGCAATCCACATCGGTGTACCTAGTTAAATCAAGAGATGGTGAAGCAGTAAAGAGAAGATAATAAGAGCTAGTACCTTGAAGATAATGAAGAACCCACTTAAGTGCTTGCCAATGGACGTCGGTGGGGTTGTGCATAAACTGGCATAGTTTAGTGACAGCATAAGCAATGTCTAGATGAGTAATGGTACAATACTGCAAGGCCCCAACAAGACGACGATAAACAGACCCATCTTGTAAAAAGTTGCCAAAATTCTTGGAAAGAATAGGGCTAGGAACAAGTGGGGTTGAAACAGCCTTACTATCCAACATATTTCTTGGCAAAGAAGCTCTTTAGTATAATTCAATTGATTGAGCATGAGTGAACCACAAGAATATTCAACATTAATGCCCAAAAAGTAGTGAAGCTGTCCAAGATTTTTAACAGAAAATTGATCACCAAGAGAGGAAATGACTTTGCTGATAAGGCTGTTATCAATGCCAGTAAGCAAGATATCATCAACATAGACCAACATGATCAATGGGGAGCTGCCAATGTGATAGACAAACATGGAAGAATCTACTTTAGAAACTAAAAAACCAAACTTTAATAAAGCAGTCAGCAATTTTTGATACAACGCCCAAGGAGATTGCTTGAGACCATAGAGCGCCTTGTGAAGGCGACAAACTAAAGATGGTTGCGATGAATCTTGAAATCTTGGAGGCTGATCCATGTAGATCTCTTCAGATAAATCACCATGAAGGAATGCGTTGCTAACATCAAGCTGCGTAGTGGTCCAATTATAGGATAAAGCAATAGATAAAACCACCCTGATTGTTGTATATTTGACAACATGACTAAAAGTCTCATAGTAGTCAAGACCTGCAGTTTGATGATATCTCTTGGCAACTAGGTGTGCTTTATAGCGACTTAATGAACCATCAGCATTAGTTTTTATTTTGAACTCCCATTTGCAGTCAACTACCTTGGCATGAGGAGGAAGAGTCACTAATCACCAAGTATGGTTAGCTCGTAGAGCTGCCATTTCTTCAGCCATGGCAGTCACCCAATTAATATCTTGAGATGCTTGAAGATAAGTTGTTGGTTCTAATGAAACTGTGGAAGATGCAGCGGCCCACACCTATGGTTTGAAAATAACTGCTTTTGCTCTAGTGGTCATAGGATGCAAGTTAGAAACAACAACCCTATCATAAACATGATGGTTAGATGCAATAATAGGTGATGGAGGAGAAGTGAAAGAAGCGGGGGGAAGTGGAAGAAGGAGGAGATTAAGTGTGAGACATTGAGGGAGGAGTAGAGAAAAGGGGAGGTAGTGAAGTGGCACTGGAGATTGGAATAGAAATAACAGGCTTTGAGAAGGATAGAGAGAGAGAATAAAAGGGATAGGAATTTTCATTGAAAAAACATCCCGTGATGTGTAAACTTAGCCAGAGGATGGATGAAAGGTTATATAACCTTTATGGTGAGTGTTGTATTCAAGAAAAACACATTCAAGTGATCGGGCTTGAAGTTTATGGGAATTATAATGATGAAGATTGGGAAAGCAAGAATAACCAAAGGAGTAAATGTGTTCATATGAGGGGCGAAAAGAATGAAGTCACTCAAAAGGAGATTTGAGGTGTAAAACTGGTGTCGGAAGACGGTTTATTAAATATGTGGCAGTATGAAAAGCAAAGGACCAGAGGGAGAGGGGTAAACTAGCATGAAACAGTAGTGCCAACCCAGTTTCAACAATGTGTCTATTCTTTCTTTCAACCCAGCCATTTTGGGCTGGAGTATAGGAACATGATATTTCATGATGAATCCCAGAAGAGATAGGGAGATGCTTACCGTTAGCAACCATAATTTGATCAATGTCAAAGTAGGGAGTGGCTTGATGCAAGATGTTGATATCAAGTGTGAAATGATTAGTGGCACCCCAGTCAAAACACTAGGATTGATGTAAGTTATCAGGTTGCGGTGAAATGAAATTGGTAGGTGTCCCAGGTGACAAAAGAGTCATGTTCATGGAGCAAGGAGGTGGTTTGAAGCTCAAGTTTCCATGATGATAACACACCATTGCTGTATGACCCAGTTTGTGGCATATCTGGCATTTTGGCCGATAAGAGGTTTTAGGTGGGTGCCAAATATTCTGTGAGCTAGACAGTTTCCCAAGTAAACTAGGCGGGGCAGAAAAATGTGTGGTAGGAGAAAAAGATGGTCGCATCGAAGGATGAGAATAATAAGTTGCTGCATTAGCCTGAATGGTGGGAAGGGTGAGAGCCTTATTTTTTTTGTCGAGACGAAATTCATAGCTCAAAAGAAGACTATGGACTTCTTCAATACATGGCTCTATAGATTGATGCGAGAAAGCGGTAACTAAGGAGTTGTACTCACTACCAAGGCCACTGAACAAATATATTAGTTGATCTTTGGGAGTGACTAGTTCACCAATAGTTGCAAAGTTGTTGTGAATAGTAGTGAGTTTTTGAATGTACTCATTTATAGAGAGCCCATCTTTGTTGAGATGGTGCAGCTGGCTGCGCAGTTCAGTGATGCGAGCTAAAGAAGTGGAAGAGTACAGACGAGCAAAGCATTCCAGATATCAGCTGCTGAGTTATACCCAACAATTTGAGGAAGAATGGATTCAGACAATGATGCAAATAACCAACTCATGATGAAATGATTATAGCGATGCCATTCTGTGAAATCGGGATTGAGTTGAAAAGTAACATTATTGAGAAATTTTGAAGGAGATGGATAACTAGTATCAAGAAAGCAATCTAAACTGTTAGCGATAATCACATTAAAAAGCTGGGTTTTCCAGATGAGATAGTTATCAGACCCAAGTTTGATTGTAAGATTTTGGGTTTGAGAAGGAAAAGGAGGCAGAAAGGTATTTGGGGATGAAGGAAGCTCAGGCAGGGAAGCATCGCGAGCAAGAGGAGGTTGTTGAATAACGCTGTTGCCGGAGTTTGTCATGGCTTTGATACCAAGTCAGACGATGTAGGAGAGAGAGATTGAAAGGAATAGAGAAGAAGGTGTATTGCGTATTTTGTTTCTTCCATTATTACAGTAGATATTTTTATACACCTCGGGATTAACAGAAAGAGGGAGAGAGAAAACACGCATGCGGCGTATGCAAGAGCTACGCTAACAATGTCTCCGAAATAAACTTGAGATAATCTAGGTTGTTTTCGTGAGGAATTAATTCCACTTCCATTTTCAATTAAAATACAATTTTAAATTATTTTACTATAATTCTCTTCTGCTCTAGAGTTTCTATTTTATGTTGGGTTCTTAAATTTTTGTTCTAAGTTTCTTTTATTGACATGTCCACGGTGCATTTGCCAGCTATAGGGGTATTACATTAGGCATATGTAACGCTCACTATGTCTACCTTCCCATCCAAGAAGTCATTTCATACCCCAGAATTATCGACCCCAACAGCCGAATGTGTGGCATCGTTGCCTAATGTCCACTAGCCAACCCAACTTTTTCTAATACACCCTTTTTCATTAGTTATGCCTGAATCTAAGAAAAATCAAGTTCCAAGATAGAAAAAATAAATCTGGCCTCTTTTTGGACTAGCCTGCTTGGCGGATTCTATAGAAGCAATAAATCAAGAGCCATATAACTATTGTTCAGGAATGTAGAGCATTATTTTCTCCAGATCAGATTCAGATGAGATCTGATCTGAATTATAGTAAAATTTCACCAAGTATTTGGATGCTTGGTGAGAAATATTCTGTATTTGATTATATGACAAGTGGATTAACACTTCAAATTTTTTGATGTTTTATGGCCCGCTGATGCCATTGCAATGTTACACTCAGAACTTGTTTGAATGCTCTTTAGAACCATTAGTTCAAGCTTGTTTATGGTAATTCCTAGTAGCTTTGACTAAACATTTGAGACTATCGTGCATGAGTTTTGAATATTTGAGTACACTCCATGTTCTAATTAACATTTACCATCCAAAAAAGAGTGAAAAAATGGAAAGAGTTATGCTAGGTTTGTTATTTACATTTATTGAATCTAACAAATCAACCATTGTACTATAGAATCAATGACAAGTCAACCACTGAACAATTTTTGCTAACAACTTAAACACTAAACTATGAAAAATGGACAGAGGAAACATCGCCGTTACGTTGAACTTGCGAAGAAAACATCTTCAACATAAAACTGAACCCGCAAAAAATTATCTTCAAATACATTTCTACAATTCTAATTCTTCTTCAGTTTTATGCTAAAATCAAAATAATAGAAACAATCTTACTGCAAAGAAAATTCAGGGAGACTCCGACATGGTCTTTTCGTAGTTGAAAATAATTCTCATGTTTTTAGTTTTCTGAACATCTTCTTGTGACTCACCCTCCTCTCGACTCCATCATCCAGTTCGTATCGTTATCTTCTCTTTCCTCTTCCTGGTCCGTCGTCCTCGTCGTCGTCCAGTTCTCATCACCAATGTTTCCCTTTTTGCAGAGGAAAGTAATCTTTCTATAGCAGAACATTGTCTTTTTGCAGCAAAAAATAATTTTTGAACTCTGTTTAATGGAAAGATAAAGTTCCACTACAGAAAGCTAAAGTTCAGCAACGGAATGACATCGTTTTTAACGAAAAACGTAACCGCGATGTTTGCTCTGTCCATTTTTTATAGTTCAGTGTTTAAGTTATTAGCAAAAATTGTTTAGTGATTGACTTGTCATTGAATCCATAGTATAGTGGTTGATTTATTAATTTTCCTTACATTTATACTAATTTTTTTCCTTGTGACATGATGTGGCGTTTACTTATTAGTGTAATAATTAAAATTAATTATAAATAGCTGAAGTAAGAATTAATTGCACCAATCAATAAGCATCACGTTTAGATGTAATAATTATATTGTAAAATTAAAATGCAAACCTAACCTCACTCTTATGAAAATGTTTTGCGATAGGGCTGATATGTAGCACCTTTCAACGAGAAACCAAGGTCTAAATGTAACAACCTAGAGAGTAAAAGATTAGTGAGATGTGTAAAAGATGAGTTGGAAAAGGTTGTAAAATGAATATGTTCAAAGTCTTGATCGAAGCAAAGGGTTACTCTAAAATTACATTAAACAATTGTGTCTGCAGAATGAACGTGGATGGTGTCATCCTCTTAGTCTTCGTCCTATTTTGGGTGGACTCCATTAATGGAGCCCTAATTCTCAGGTTTGATTCTTTTCAGTTTGAGGAACGACACTCGCAGGATCAGCCAGTGGTGATGAAAACAAAAGTGAAGTGGACTCCTCCATACCCATTTTGACTCTTTCGATGTCTTTCTCTTCCATGGACGCAATCCAACTGTGGTTTTTATGTCGTTTTCTGTAACGTTTTATTTATGATTTTATGTAGTGTTGTTTACAGTCCAAAGCTATGGACAATGGTGTCTGATTGTCGTCAGCTTTCTGCTTGAACCTTCATTTACTTTCCCATCCCTCATCTCAATCTTCTCTCTCTAGACTTGCTTTGCGTTGAAGTTTTTCTGGTCCTTTTCTCCCACTGAAAACTCACCATCTTGGGTCCGATGATCTTGTACTGTACAAGTGCATAGGATTGAAGGAGGCTAAGTTCATCTAGTGGAATCCACTTATTGACTCGTATCCATAAATTTTATTTAAACATGTAATTGTCACGTTATACGCGTCAATATAAAACAATTATGAAATATACGTGAATTCATCACCGGAGAAAATAGTTTCTATAAATTGTCTTTAAATTTAGAACCTGTAATTAAAAGATTGAATCATACGCTATGGGATGAATGGATCGTGGTGAAGAGATGCAAAATACTGGGCCAAGTGAGCAGCACCAGTCTGCTGGTCTGAGCTGGTGAACGCTCTGAGGCTGCAACTAGAAAGAATATTGCAGAGAATATATTTACAGGCAAGTGGGGCTTACCACATTACATTTCCCCTCTTTAAATAACAGAAACATGTCAAAAGATTAGGTCTGTTTCTGATTTTTCTTCTTCCTCGAGCAAGAACTCCATTAGAGCTAGACTGAACAAAACTCCATAAAATAAAAGAAGAAAACCCAGAACTCAAATCATAATCTGATGACTGTGGACATGTTAGATATGTAAGTTCAATCTTATGTCTATCTTTCTGTTGTTTGCTGTGTAAATTCAGGGAAGTATGAAAATAAATATCAATATTATGAGATATTATGATAATGCGTACGATTTGACCAAGTTTAGTTGTCGTCTTTATCAGTCAAAGAAACCATTTTCTGCGAGATTCTGCCAGTTTAAAACATGGCCTGGCCATTATTCCATTGTTGGAAAAAGACAGCTCGAAACATAAGTATTCTCTTATTTGGCTACTTACCTTGTTTATGTTCATTTAAATTGATGATGTTCTAAACTCGCTCTTCGGGTTTACAAACAGTTCATTACATAACCAAAGAACAACTTAGCTTAGCATGTATCAGTAAAGTTTTAATAAATTCTTCATTGATAAACTCTAAACGACTCGAGATTATGAAGAAAAAGTATATTTGTTTCTGTGTTTTTCTTTTTTGAAGAAAATTAAATTTAGATCATAACGTTTAAAGTCATCATTTACAGACGTAACTTCAAACTTTCAACTATCAGCAATTTGAACTATGTCGATCTCCTCTCTAGCGATTTCAAACTCTAACAGTCCCGTGATAGACTTCGAAATCAAGTTGTAAATCGCAAATAAGATTAGGAATCAAGTTAAAACACCTCATTAAATGAAAAACGTAATATACACATTGCAAGTGAACTAAACGTTAAAATCTAATTGTACTTTACTCCTTTTTTTTTTATTGGATCATTTGCAAGGTGAGGAATGGACACAAAATAATGTTTGGTTTGGATAGTAAATGGAAGTTGTGCATTTCCAAAGTTTGTCCTCAACCCTTTTATTAAACAGACTCAGATGGGTTCCAGCAGAACAGATCATACCTACCCAATGTTGACTGATCATCCACAGTCAAACCAACCTGGCCCCACCAGATGGGTACTGGGTAGGGCCCTGCAAGACAGTTTTCCATCCCCAAATGCCTAAAACTCAAAAAAAATGCTCAATCAGCACTCTTCACAGATTCAGACTAATCAAACTGCAATCTCTCCTGTTGAGTTTTTTAACACAAATTTTCTGTTTTTCAATTCCACTGATATCATCATATAATGCTTTGAATCTTGCCGGTAATCAGTGGTGTACTCAATCGATCTACACCCCCGATGGATCGGATCGATCAATCTGAACAACGTCTCGATTCGTATTATTTTGCTTCGGGCAAAAAAATGGTTGAGATCAGATGAGGCGATGTAAATGACATGATTCTGATTCTCATTATGCACAGTTTGTATTACATTTTGATTATCTCCAAAACTCTCTTTCTCAACTCCCTTTCAACTGATATGACTTTGGAGTGAGATTCAAAAAGAAAAAAAAAAAAAAAAAAGAAAAAACTCACATCTCATGAGCTGGAATCCACCTCAGATGAACTTAATCTTCTTCTCTTGATGTTTGGATCATTATGTGAAGAATGAGCCATGGGTTCATCACTTTTATAGCACCAAAATGCAGCATCTAGAACCCCAACTGGACTTTGAGGGACAGAAGAGGCTGCAGCCGACCCTCTCTCTCCGTTCCCAGACCCACTAACCGATGAAAGCCTCGTTATCAATTCGATACACTTCTTCAGTCTTCCCTGCAAATTCCACAAAAAAAAGAGATCTGATTCCAATCTTTCTAGAGATAAGTTGTAGGTATTCTGCACATTTCTGCCATTTAGGAACCAAAGAGCTTAACTATCGACATGATGCAGAGAAACACATGCGCTGACCTTACGAACAACCTAAGAGTGAGTCATCACATGCATGATGAAGTGTTTCTTTCGTCGACAATGTTAGAAATTGAATGATAAACTTGAAAAAAACATTCAAAATTTAACACCAAGATTCAACGTGGAAAAACCCTAGCATGAAAAAACTACGAACAAAAAGAAAATCAAGTATGAAAACAAAATTACAATAACGAATTTTGTGATTCAAGCTTACATGCAGTTATAGAGTAGAGTAAAACCTTAACGAGATATGTAATGCAACCTTATCACCCGACCCAAAAAGAATTCAGATCACCAAACTCTAACAATCAAAAGTTTAATTTGAGCTACCTATGATTTTTTTGCTCTATAATCGTTATTTATTATCGCTACTTGTTCAAACCAACTTGTTTATATCAGGACTTATTTTTGTAGGCAACCCAGATTACCTCGTGTACATGCTCAAAGCCAGAGATTGCCTTGTTAATGTATATTCCTTGCAATTCAACTGATATGGAAGCTGCCACAGCGGCAGCAATTTCAGAAGGTCGGAATTCCAAACAATCTATACCTGAATTTAGTATTATCAACACGTCAACATTACAAATTTAACAAATATTGAAAATCTAAACTTTTTTTTTTAATCTTATGCAGTGAAAAAACAACCATTGATTGTGTTGAGTATGAGTTGTATTGATCGAGAGATGGACAAATCAGACGGCTTCCGACCCATATTGATCTTGCTGAGGAAGTAGTCAATGAAAGAGAAAGGTGTTACAGCTTGCATTCTCCATTTTAAGGTGCTGAGAACAAGAAGCTCCATTCTTTGAATAGTTTTAGCTTCAAACACAAATTTAGGCTCTCCAATCTGCCATAAAAATGGATCAAATCAATAAAAAAGCAGACCCATTAATGGATTTAGTACCAATTTCATAATCAAATGGCCTATTTTTCTTCTATACCTGGAAATTTACAGATAGAGGCACTTCAGTTTCTTCCATTTTGGCTGCTAGAGATACGCAAGCTACAGATATCAACTGCACAATCCAGCTTTGATCCATCTACAAGATCCAAAAAAGGGGAAGAACAGATGAAAATCTAGCCAAAATCATGGAAGAAGCAACGATTTTTTAGGATAATTTCTCAACTTACAGGAAATTGATAGACAGAAAGGAACCGATCCAAGTAGTTCACAGAGAGATATACAGTTTGTGGGCTGAAATTGTAGTAAGCTTGAACCTATCGATCAGAGATCAAACAGTCAGCACAAGGCATCTACGTATGCAAACATAATTAAAGTCTTTCGAGCAAGATTTCTGAAAAAAAAAAACGTCATTAAAATCATCAAATTTGAACAAACCAACCTTCCAAATCCAATCAAGGGCTTCTCTCCTAACGCCTAAGTTCAAATCCCCAACTCGTAATCTCTCGAGGTAATCGTGTTTCGGAAAATGCTCACTTTCTCTCTCAACCATTGCTCTTATTCTCTCTCCGCACTGTAATGGAAATGCCATCAAAGAATCGGATCCATTTAGGTCAAAACTCCAGTTTTTGCCAGAAAGAGAATGGGTTAACCCCAGACCAACAGTGGCATTACTATTAGCTTCATCAAAACATGTAATGGAGTTTTCTGCACAAAGAAGATTGGAAGTAGAGCAGTAAAAATCATCACCCATTATTAAAAACCCAATCTTTAAGCTTTAAACCCCCAATAAAATTAAAATCCTAAAGTTGCAACCCATGGACTTCGCAAAGATTGCAACTCTCTCGTCTAAAATTTCCATTGCCTAATAACCCATCACAAGGAGAGAGAGAGAGGCGGATTAGGTGAGGAGAGATGGAAAGAGATGAGCTTTATGGAGGAGGAGATAGGGTAAGCAAGTGACGCAGGTAATGGAGGAAAAATGGCAGGAGAGTAGTCAGGAGAAGATATGTACATACAGAAGAAGAACGTAGTGTATAAAAGCTTGTAATAATTAGTAATGAAATTATAATTAGTAATGAAATTAACACGACGTATCCTATAGTATAAGATTATCGATAAATCAAACTCTAAAGAAAATTTATAGACAATTAAATCATAAACTATGGAAAAAGAATGCCGACTATCTCAAAGTTACGTTTTCCGTCTAAATCCGTCGACATTAACTCTTGGTTTCGTTAACACCAACTATCGTTGAACGGAGACGTCTAAGGCTGTAATGACCCGCATTTTCAAAACCTTTTTTTTTAATTCTTCATGTTTTCTGTCATAAAAAAAGAATTTTGTTTTTAAAACATGTACAATTAAACTTTATCAGAGTAAATCAGTGGAATAATTTTAAAAAACATTATTTAACGTATATGAAGAAAACTGACTTGGAATGATACCAAAACTTTGATACTTAAAACACAACAGTTCATAGGTTCAAACAACAGTCCAGTTCGCAAAACGTTTATTGAATTTAAAAACATAGTTAATCATAAAATCCACCAGTGTTTTTCTTGATCCATAACCCATCAAGTCGAGCCCGGTTGGTAACTCAAGAGCTCTGCAGGCAATGCCTTCTCTTCCTTACTAATATCATCGATAAAATCATATGCATCACAAGTAAGAAAATGACCCTAACGCTCAGCAAGAAATAGGATAAAATGCAATATTTATGCTCATGCTTATGAAGTCGTTCTCCAGAAAAGAACCTATCTTTTATGTGTTTTCATTTTCTTTACATTTCCTTTACGTTTCATTACCAGAGAAAGGATACATCTGTTGGTATGGCTTAACCGACTTCATCCCTACATGGGTGAAGGTTTCCATCAAGGGTGTCACCACCACTGTCAAGTAATCTCTGTCTTTTCTGACATTGAAGACTAAGAGCAGGGATACATCTGTTGATCGGTGTGGACTAACCGACTTCATCTCTACATGAGTGGAGGTTTCCATCTGGGATGTTCTCACCTACGACCGTTACCACCTACGACCGTTAACCTAACTCCCGAACTCCCACACGCGCATTTACGTTTATTCGTTCATTTCATTTATCATGTCATGCATATGTCATATTTTCATAAGTCCTATCATGATGCATCAATGTGAATTCATATACAGTCCAACAATTCATATATGGAATATAAATCATATTGAAATAGAGATACAACAAATCATGCTTCATCCAAAACAATTCATCTTATCTTCTAGCGCTTATTAACAATTACAAGGGGCAATAAGTTAAACGATTATCAACTAAGGGAAAACTAACAATTCGACAAAGCAAATATCTATTGGTTAACCCACAACAGTTTGTAAGTTATTCAAGGGTGGGTGGTCCAATGTTCACTCACCACTTGGACGATTTGATCTCTTTGGGACAGCTGATGCAATCTCCTCAGGAGAGGAGAGAAAGTTACCAAGAAAAGAGTTGTAGAGAATGGTTGTAATACCCCGACTTTTTATATCGAAATTTAATAAGAATAATTGAAAAGTAATTGAGATATTACCAAAGATGTATTCGTAAGATTATAAGTTAGAAATTTATTGGATAATAATCAGGATTAAATTTAAAGAGCATTTTTGGGTTATTAATTTAAGGATGGAAATAAATAGGATTAGAATTAAAAAGCAATTTAAATGTGAGAGTAATAATAGGGGTTAAAAATAGAATTAGAATTTAAAAGTGGGGATTTAAGTGAGAAATTAATTTAAAAGAAATTAAATGGTGATTGAGGAAGTGTGAACCGGTTCACATTGTGAACCAGTTTGATGGAGAAAACAAAAGAAAGAATGGCCTTCGGCCATTCTGCACGGACGAGATCCAGACAAGAGAATACGAGGAAGAGGGAAGGGAGAACGATCTAGAGAGGAGGAGAACGGTGAAGCGAAGGTCGACAGGAGGAGTGGCAAGCTCAGGGCTGGGCTTCACCGGCAGATTCATGTCCGTTCCAGCTCGCGGGGCAGCGCGAGTTGCAAGCTAGGGCTCAAGTCATCGGGGCTGCGTTGGGTCGTGGCGAGCTTCAATGTTTCGTCGATGCTGGTGGTTGGCGATGGTGACAGGATGGCGATGGCAACAGTGATGTATGGCGTTGACAAGGCTGCGTTTTGGAGAGGCTGGCGCTGGCAGTTCGTGCTAGACCGGCCAAAGGCCGTGGTCCAGCTTGTGATTTGGCCCAAGCCGATCTTCTCCTCTGTTTTGCACAGTTGAAGCCAACAACAAAACGTGCGAAGGAATGGCGAGGAGCAAGGTATGGCCCAAGGCATGGTGGAGGAGTGTCTCTGATGGATTGAAATGCATGGGGAAGGAGGTTGGCAGGGCAGTGTGCTTTTGGGGTGAAACAGCCGAGAGTTGTTAATACTAAAAGACTAGAATACTAAAAGTCATAATTAATAAATATCTAAGAATTCTAAAAAATACTAAAAATAAATGCACTACAATAGTAGTTAGACTCTATGGACTCTAGGCTCCACTGGATTTAGGAATATCTACCAATCGACAAGTTTATCGCCCAAATTCAACGAGAAAGTACGTAATTTTTGCAACAAAGATGAGAAGAAATATACTTGCAAGCACACAACTTCAAGTTTATAATTACATTGCTGTCATACTTACATGACATCATTTCAAACCTTGATGCAGGCACCAGTATTTGTGTGGATTTAATCAGAAAGCAAGTAGTTCAATGCTAGAATTAAAATCAGAAGTCACCATCATAAACCAAAGTTGAGTGGCAAAGGGGGGAGAAGAAAATCAAGACCACATGTTTCTTGACATAATGAAACCAAGTTCAGGTCCATTTGAGGAGTAGAACAAACAGCCGCTTAAGCATCGTCAATCTGCTCCTGCACCAAAATCAGCAACCTTGCAGTAAATCCACACGCAGTATCAGGGGAAACATGTAGTTCACTAATCAATGCCCAACAAATATCTAGGTTCTTAGTAGGGTTGGGCACGATATGCTTTGCTCAAGTTTTGTGGTCAAATCAAACTATGAGCTAACCATTCCTAGATTTTGAAACTGAAACAGGAATCAGAACCCTGAATATTACGAACCGAATGAAACCAAACCTTGATTTTGTTATCCACAGTTTCGTTCGGTGCTAACGGGGTTGGAACTAGATCGAATGGGGACCAAACCCATGGTTCCGGTTTAGGTTCGAACAGGGGTTAAACTCTTACTCTGTCCACCCCTAGTTTTCAGTCATTCTTAGTTATCCATTATAAATGTTTTTCGAATTTTGGTTCATTGCTTATTTACTTGAGGCTGTCGTCAACAGAGTAAACGATATTAGTGTCATTAAGATTATATTAAAAGTCACACGTACCTGCATGTCGGAAGTCCATAGAGTGAGATTGTCCCTCAGAAGCTGCATGATAAGAGTGCTGTCCTTGTAGGACTCTTCACCAAGTGTATCAAGCTCAGCAATGGCTTCCTCAAAGGCCTGAATTCAGAATAAAAACTGGCTGTAATATAATAAAGAACCATACAGAACGCTAGGAGCCCATGATTCAGACACTGCTTAAATAACAATTATTCATAATTAGCATGCAGCTAAAGCCCCTTTTTTCCTCATTTTCAGATAGTCATACACTCAATTTTCTTTAACGATTCCATCAATTGATTATATAAAACCTGGGTAGCAAGTGAACAGGGGAAAATTCAAATCTTATTCATTAGGATATCTTGATTGAATCACATAAAACTAAACCCACAAGCCACTCTTCGAACCCTCGTACGCTGATTCTAATCTCCGAATCACTCTTGATAGAAGCACAAAACATATAATTCCAACAGGCAAACAAGATGATATATACAGGGTGAGGATCTTGGGGGTAAAATGGATGTAAATAAACTGGGGAAAAGAGGGAAAATCAGGGAAGTATTGCGTAGGAAGTTAGGGGAGAATCGGGCCTCCCTCTTATGCTTGTAACTGTAATCGTTTTTTTTTAATTGTCAATGAGGAACTCTTCTGATTCTCTTCTTAGAATTGCTTGAGTGCTCTTATCAGATACACATTAGGTTCTTCATTTAACTTGTCATAACATAACATAATCTATCGATCAATTCAACTAAAATATGAGTAAACATGAAATAATTCATTAATCTACATTTGTTATATGACTAGTGTTTTATAATTCCTTCCTGTTTTCAGGGAAGAACGATGGGAAACGAAGGAATGTGGGATAGTTTTAAGAATTTTTCGGCAAAAAAGTTAAAAGGATACCTGCTTAGCCATGCTACAAGCTTTCTCCGACGAGTTGAGAATTTCATAGTAAAACACAGAGAAGTTCAGCGCCAGCCCGAGTCTTATAGGATGAGTTGGAGGAAGATCAGCAATTGCTATATCCTTCCCAAAAAAGAAAAGGCCTCAGTAAAGAAATGAAAGTAGCAATATAAAAACATGTTTTTCGGCTCCATAACACCAAAAAATAAAAACATTATGTCCAGCATCAAATTCTTTTTGCCAACAACCTGATGTGGTTCATTGATGGCAACAGACTGATGAGATCAACTATTAAAAACCATCATTTCAAATAGCATATTTTCATTAGCTTACTTAAGTGGCACCATCCATATTGGATGGCAGATTGAATCACACTCAGGTTTTCAAGAAATCCAGCTCCACAATTAAGAAATCTTAATCCAGATTCAATTTTCTAATGACTGAAATATTAAATAATGTCAGAATTAGGCTCATTTACTATCCAAATTACATAGCGCGATGCCCAGAAGTCAAAACTTTAACTTTCGCAACAACTAGTACAGAGCAAGAATCAAATACCTGAGCAGCCCTATAAGCCAGCATGGTGTCCTCCGCCGCTGCTTTCCTCTCATCACCAACCTTGAATTCGGCCAAATACCTGTGGTAATCCCCTTTCATCTTCAAATAAAAAACCTTCGATTCGCTGCTCGAAGCAGACGGCACCAGATGCGAATCCAAGAGCTTCAAAATTCCAGCGCACACAACCGAGAGCTCCAACTCCACCTTCGATCTGTACTGCTTCACAAGCACCACATGTTCCTCATTCTTCCGACCCTCCTCTCTCTGCTCTATGGAGGACACTATACGCCACGCCGCCCGAAGCGACCCGATCACGTTCTTGTACGCCACCGAGATTAGGTTGCGCTCCTCCACTGTGAGCTCCGAGGAAGGAGTGGAGCTCACCACGAGCTTCTCCATAAACTGGACCATCTCCTCATACCGCTCCGCCTGCTCCGATAGCTTCGCTAGGTAAACGTAATGGTCTCTGGATAGATTTTCCGGCGCAGTAAAAGCCATTGATTCGGCAGAGGCAAACCACAAATCTCAAAGCCAAGATTTAAAGAGAGAGAGAGAGAGAGAGAGAGAGAGAGAGAAAGAGAGAGAGAAAGGGAGGGAAGTGCTTTCGACAGCTCGAACCATGGCCTTATATGTTACGAGGAAGCCATTTGAAATTATCCAGACGGGGAACTCCCTACCTCGCGCGATGCTGGATTTTAAACACTCGCCTGCCTAACTGAAGAAACAGGGGTGTTATTGTCATTGCGACAGAAGTTTATTAGACGTGGCAACGGCTGATTGGTGGCAGGTCGGCAAGGAGAGTTGAGGCGGAGCGTTGAAAATAAGGGCGTGTGGGAGCATGATTTGTTAGCTGGAAAGAGTGGGGGGAAGATTAGAGCGGATATGGATGAACCATAATTTCCACGGACATCTTACTCGGATCCCTGCCGACCTGAACTCTCCCCCAGCCTTTAAACTTCGACGTCTCGTTTTCAGACACTGTAAATTTGTCACGTGATAGAATTAGAGAGCCGTCTATTTCAGTTAATTTAAATATAATAAATAAATAGATAAAATACATTTTTATGGGGTAAATAACAAATCAACCATCGTAGTTTCTGTTCAATGATAAATCAATCACTATAGTATTTTTTTAACAAGTTAATCACTGACATATAGAAAAATGACAAACCCAACAGTCACGCTCTCCGTTAATAAGTTGAAGTGAAACAAATTAAAAAAATGCCAAGCAATCAAGACACCGTAATTTCTTGTGGTGTCTTGAGATTTTGGGCATTTTTCTTTCTAGATGTCGCAATGTCTTTCTTCTCAGAAGCCGATGAACGCCGTGACAATATTCTCTCTTACGTGCCTGCGTTTTCTGTCTTGGCTTAATACACTGCAAATGATAATTGAATTGTTTGCAGGCGAAGACACCGAGTTGCGGTGTTTTTGCAGTCTCAACACACCGCGTGTCTCGCGGTGTTTTGGGACGGTGTCTTGAGATACCGCGTGTCTCACGTCAACTTGTTAACGGAGAACGTGACTGTGATGTTGGGTTTGTCATTTTCCCATACGTCAATGGTTAATTTGTTAAAAAAAATACCATAGTGGTTGACTTGTCATTGATCAAAAACCACGATGGTTGATTTGTTATTTACCCTTTTTTATCTATCTAATTTATAATAAGACTTAATTGAATCCTCATAATTTTAAGGAATGACCACGTCAAGTCTTATAGTTTATAATTAATGACAAGTCAAACTATAAAAAAATTTCGTTAACAACTAAAATTCTAAACTATAAAAAATTCTCGTTAGCGACCCCGCAGTCACGTTTTCCATTCAAATTTGTCGACTCTAACGCCTCGATTTCATTGACGCCAAGAACCGTCGAACGGAAACGAAGGACATCAATTATTAAGGGTCGAGGGACGTTTCTCTTGCCCGTTGGAAGACGGATGGTCGTTGGAGCGATTATCGGGTGATGGGGGACGATCTTTATTGACTGTTGGATCGAGGAAGAACGACTCTTATAGAGATTGATGGCCAAGATTGAATTTGTCATATTTCAAAGGCGATGAAAGTAGGGGTGTGCAAACCGAACCCGAATAGCAGGACCGAACGGGAACCCGGCAATTCAGGTCTGACCGGTTCGATTTTGTGAAAAAAAACTGATTCTCGGATGGAATGTGTCCAAACCGGATTTCAGTGGTTCAGATCTTGGTTTTCTTTTATCAAAACAGGCGAAACCGAAACTACTGAGTCCTTTACCTTTAGTTTTAGGGTTTTTCATTGTTCAGTTCTGTACTTTTGTTTCAGACTTCAGAGTTTAGACAGAGTGTTCTCACTTTTATGCGTTATCCCTGTTCGTTCTTAGGCTGACGGCTCCTAGGTTAAGGTTTTCGTTTTTGTTCCTCGGTTGAAACCAAGGAACGAATTTGGTTCCTTTGCAAGCAATCCAAGTTTTCATTTTCGTTCCTCGGCTCATAGGGTTTTGGGGTTTTGTTTTGTCTTCGCGTCTCTAGTAGTTGAGCTCGCTGATCAATCTTGGGTAAGTTTTCTGGTTAGTTTTCTATAGATCAATTTTGCTGATCTATTTTCTGATTTCAATTGGAAGGGAAGAGGAGAGCCGAGAGGATAGCTCAGCAAAATTTTGTTGATCTGTATTCATATTTTTTAATTCTAAGATAACTGTTAATAGTATGAATTACTTCCATAGGACATTTATTTGTTACCATTCAAGATAAAATATGAAAGCAAAACTTGAACCAGATCATTTTACAATAAAAGAAATTTTACACGAAAAATTGCTTGTTTTATTATTGAGAATTAAACTCAAAAAACATTCTGCATTCTAGCGCATTTTGCAATGAGGATTTGAAGGGTCAAATGGTAACCAAATAAAATATATGACCTATGGATTTTGATGCCCCAGATGTCTAGTTTTTGATGGTTCACGTTTCAAGTCGTTTGAAGTTCTCTAGAAGACGTTATGATGGTTTTAGTAACCAAAGGTCAGATATTACGTGGCTGTTTGATATTTTATCTTTAATGCCTTTAAGGTCTTTTAAGTATGTTTATTGCTTTAGTTATTGTATGAATTTGAAGAGTCTTATTGAGTCTATAAATATTGTACTGTACTCATTTGAAAATAAGATAGAGTGAAATACAAATCTTTGAAGAAAACTTGGTGTAGTGATCCTCTCCTCTCACTCCAAAAACAAACACTCCAATTGTTATCAAATTGGTATCAGAGCTATGTTGAACCATGGGAGCACACTGTTGGGACATATGCCGCTGCCACGACTCATCAAGACGAACTATGACAATTGGAGCATTCAAATGCATGCGTTGCTTGGTGCACAAGATGCGTGGGAAGTAGTCGAAACTGGTTTCACAGAGACAGAAACCATTGGTGCCTTGACAACAAATCAATTAAAAGCGTTGAAAGAAACGCGAATGAAGGACAAGACTGCTCTCTATCTCATGTTTCAAGCAGTAGATGAGTCTGGTTTTGAGAAGATTGATGGTGCAACAACTTCGAAGGAAGCATGGGACACTTTGCAAAAAGGTGTTCAAGGGTGCCGATCGAGTTAAACAAGTGCGGCTTCAAACTCTTCGTGGCGAGTTGGAGGCCATGAAGATGAAGGAGTCGGAAGACATATCAACCTACATCACACGTGTACAAACGGTGGTGAATCATCTTAAACGCAATGGAGAAACTCTCAAGGATGCAAGAGTCGTGGAGAAAATTCTTCGGTCATTGACGGAGAATTTTGAGAATGTTGTATGCTAAATTGAGGAGTCGAAGAATTTGGAAGAGATGACCGTCGATGAACTTGCTAGCTCTCTTGAGGCACATGAACAAATAAAGAAAAAGAAGACACAAGAAGTCTTGGAGGAGGCCTTACAAACAAAGACGACTATCAACAATGATAAGGTAATGTACGGCAACACAATCGAGGAAGAGGACGTGGTCGTGGAGGTCATGGTTTTGGTTGCGGAGGAGGACAGGATCATGGAAATAATCGCAAAGAGAAGGGTGAGACCAGCCAACAAAATTGGCGTGGACAAGGATGCGGTCATGGAAGAGGTGGCCGGTCGAATCGTTCAACTATCGAGTGTAACAATTGCGGCAAGTATGGACACTACGCAAAGGAATGCTACTCCGAGAAGAAAGTGGGAGAAAACGTGAATCTAATAGTGAAAGATGAGACAAAAGACAATGACATTCTCATGATGGCCCAAAAGGACACCAATCCGAAAAACGATACGGTATGGTATCTCGACACCGGTGCTAGCAATCATATGTGTGGACACAAACATCTCTTTGTTGATATGCAAGAGATCAAAGACGAACATGTGTTTTTTGGAGACGCCTCGAAGGTTCAAGTTAAAGGTCGAGGAAAAATACATTTTTCAAAAAAGGATGAAAATGACCGAGTAATGTCTATCAAGCAGTGGCTAGAAGAGAAAAAACTACTATAGGTAGAGATGCAACAATTGAGAGAGAAGTTAGAAATGTATCAAAGAAAAGCTAAGGCTGAAGCATAACTCAAGGAAGAGTTGAATGTGAGATTGGAGATACTGGAAGATGGACTGAATCAAGTTTCAAGCTCCCCCATGAATCCCAGCACCTTCTGTGGGCCTCGAAAAATAGAAAAATCCAATAATGTTCTTGGTTTCCTAATGAGTAATGGCAGACTTAAGGAGGTCAAACTCACAACCAAGGGCATCTGCAGCCAGTTGGAGGTTTACTCTGCAACAACCAGATAAAGAAGGAGCTGCAATGGAGCTAAGGATATCAAAGAGCTTGAAAAAGAGGTATGGTTGTGGAGAAAATGTGTTGAAAAAAGGTATTTGGGCATCAAAAAGCAGAGTAGTCGATAGTGGCAAACAAATGGGCATGGAAAATAAGTTGAACACAGTTAACAATGGAAATGATGAAGTTGTCAAAGGAACTAAAACAGAAGGCAAAACCAAAAGTGGTGGAAACGTTGATGATGGAGATACAGTCTCAAGCTTTTTGCATGATCGACTACAAAAGGAGTTGATCTATCTCAGGAAGCTGTGCGGAGATGTAGATGACCGGAAAAGCACAGCGGGATACGTGTTCTATATGGGAGACACAGCATTCACATGGCTTTCAAAGAAACAACCGATCGTGACTTTATCGACATGCGAGGCGAAGTATGTAGCTACATCCTGGTGTGTGCGCCACACAATTTGGCTAAGAAATTCGCTACATGAGTTAAATCTCAAGCAACATGAGGCAACCGAAATACGAGTCAACAACAAATCAGTAATTGAATTGGCAAAGAATCCAGTTCATCATGAGAGAAGTAACCATATAGATGTTTGTTTTCATTTTATTAGAAAACATGTCAAAAAAGGAGAAGTGCGAATGAGTCACGTTGCAAGTCGTGATCAAGTGGCACACATTTTTACAAAACCATTGCAAACGGTGCTGTTTGAAAACCTCAAGAAGATGATCCGGATGAAGGATCGGAAATGTTTGAGTTTAAGGGAGGAATTTGTTGAGAATTAAACTCAAAAAACGTTCTGCATTCTAGGGCATTTTGCAATGAGGATTTGAAGGGACAAATGGTAACCAAATAAAACGTATGACCTATGGATTTTAATGCCCCGGATGTCTAGTTTTTGATGGTTCAAGTTTCAAGTCATTTGAAGTTCTCTAGAAGACATTACGATGGTTTTAGTAACCAAATATCAGATATTACGTGCCTGTTTCATATTCTATCTTTAATGCCTTTAAGGTCTTTTAAGTATGTTTATTGCTTTAGTTATTGTATGAATTTGAAGAGTCTTATTGAGTCTATAAATATTGTATTGTACTCATTTGAAAATAAGATAAAGTGAAATACAAATCTTTGAAGAAAACTTTATTTAGTGATCTTCTCCTCTCTCTCCAAAAACTAACACTCCAATTGTTATCATTTATGCTGCACCTTGGTGGTTAAAAACCCTCAATTTGTAAAATTACAGTGCAATGTGTTAACTCTTAATGTCTTTTTTACTCATTTAATCATTGATTGATTCATGTCCAGTAATTGATATAACTCTTAATGTAATTGATCGCATTAGATAGTTTGCTCATCGGTGCTCGGAGTATAGCCCATCATGTAATCCATCTGGATGTGCTCGTAGTGGTACGACTATTCATTCCATATTTTGTATAATTTTTGTGATGGCACTGTCTAAAGTTATCTTTTCGGCTTTTCTCCGTAATAATGATGATCCTTGAACCAGCACCTTTGCATTTTTGTTAATGTGTTTATTACGTATAAAAAAACATCATGTTTTTGTATAAAAAACAAAACCAAACACTGCAGTCTGTTTGGTTTTGCAAAAAAAAAAAATTGAGACTCTCTCATAAATAAAAATTTATATATATATATATATATATATATATATAAAATACAGATTAAACCTGGAATCGAACCGGAATCGGAATCAAACTGAAATTTTGGTTCTGGTTCCAGTTCCAGTTCCAGTTCGGGTTCGGTTACCCCATACCAAAATCTCGGTTTAGGTTTGAAAATTTTTGAACCGAAACCAACCAATTCGGTTCACTTTCGTATTAAAATCGAACCGAACCCGAATTTGAACACCCCTAGATGGCAGATGACATTCCATGGCCGTTGGATCGGGCAAGAGACGTCCCTTATCGAGATTGATGGCTAGGATTGAATCTGCTATTTTCTAAAGGCGATCGCAAATGACAATCCATGGTCGTTAGATTGGAATGGACCGTCAGATTGTACTCCAAATTCTTTTCAGTTGAAGTGTCGCGTACAAGGCACACGCGTTTTTAAATGCACGAATTCTCTCAATGACGACAAACGTCCCTCTTCCAAAATGGCCATCACACGACCTATTTTGGACGTCCCTCTTAGAGAAACGAATGTCCCCCGAACAAGACTACATCGTTCTGCCCGCAATTGACCTCTCTCGTTGAAGACATCGTCGTTCAGTATGAAATGGATGTTCATCTTAATACGAGGGACGTCCATTTTTGATAGAATGTCATTCTCTGAACGCTCAATGACATCATTTTGACCAAATGTCATTCTCTTAATGTTAAATGACAGCATTTCAATTGCGAGCAGAACAATGTAGTCTTGGTTGAGGGACACTGTTTCTCTAAGAGAGACATTTGAAATAAGTTGAGTGAGGTCTATTTTGGAAGAGGGACGTCCATCGTCATTGAGGGAATTCATGCGTTTTAAAAACTCTTGTACCTTGCACATGACACTTAAACTGAAAAGAATTTGGAGTTTATCATGACCGTCCATTCCAATCCAACAACCATGGATTGTCATCTGCCATTGCCTTTGGAAAATGACAAATTTCAATCCTGGTCGTCAATCTCAATAAGGAATGTCACTCGTTCGTTCCAACGACCATGGAATGTCATCCACCAACACCTTTGGAAAATGGCAGATTCTATCATGGCCGTCAATCCTTATAAGGGATGTCTCTCCCTCAATCCAACGGCCATTGACGTTCATCCGCCATTGCCTTTAGAAAATGGCAGATCAATCTTGGCCGTCAATTCCGAGGGGACGTCCTTCCTCGATCCAACAGCCAATGACGATTGTCTGCCATCACTCGATAATTGCTCCAACGACCGTCCATCTTCCAACGGGTAGGAGAGACATCCCTCGACCCTCGATAATTGACGTCCTTCATCTCTGTTTGAAGGTTCTTGGCATCAACAAAACCAGGACGTTAAAGTCGACGGATTTGGATGGAAAATGTGATTGTGAGGTCATCGGCGAAAAGTTTCCATAGTTCAAGATTTTAGTTGTTAGCAAAATTTCTTCATGGTTTAACTTGTTGTTGATTGCAAACTATAGGTCTGCAGTGGTAATTTCCCTAATTTTAATTGAGTTTTTATATTTTTAAATGATCTCTCAGTCTATTTTCTCTGTTAACTTCAACCTACTAAATCATGGGTTTGTATTTTTATCAGTATGATCTTGCTCAAGCTGGAGTAAGAATTTTAGTTTCATTTATTTTTTTGAAAAATTAACAAAACAACTATTGAACTATAAAATTAATTATAAGTCAATCATTAAACAATTTTTGCTAACAAACAAAACACTGAACTATGATAAATGAACGACGTAAACATTGTTGTCACATTTTTTGTTATAAATTTCAATTTCATTCTGCAATAGACAAATTTTCTTTCTGCAGCATAATGTAAATACTAATTAATGGAGCTCCTAGTTAGTAATTCAACTGTAGAATGAATACTTTCCTTCGCAGAACGTAAATACTAATAAATTGAGATTCTAGTCAGTAGTTCTGCTGCAGAATGACTACTTAACTAGCAGAGTGAATACTTTTCTCAGTAGAATGACTATTTTCCCCTGTGAAAAGAATACTTTTCTCAGCGGAATGACTATTTTTCCCTGTAGAATGTATACGTTCTGCCAAGGAAAGTAATGTAGGACCGTATGCACACCTATAGAGGTGGGTATTAATTTCTCTAAATTCCCTAAGTGACTTATTACATATAAATAATAATTCAATACATAAAAGTAAAGAGATTAGAGAAAAAGATAGTGTAGACACTTTGTTAACGCAGTTCTGCAACTCCGCCTACGTCCGATCTCCAAGCCTCACTTGGAGATCTTTAACCACCCAACCTCTCTGGTTGACGTTGTTTGACTTACATGTGTCAAACTAACCTTTACAAATGACTATTACGAGGCGTCACCCTTTGACTTTGACTATTACTGTAACGACCTGAATTTTTCTTCCTTTTAAAAATGCGTTAAATTTAAAACTTTCTTTTCTTTTATAAAACAGTGAAAAACCTTTTTAAATTATGATCAGAGTTCTTTTCTAAAAACCAAACCATTAAAAATCCTTTTACTTAAACTTGTTACTTAAACCGTTATAAATAGTGAAAAACTATAATTATAAAATTATTTTTCTAAAAACATAGCGGAAGTATAAATAAATAATTTAAAGACAATAGACAACTGTTTACATTATTGGTTATAAAACTCTTTTCTCTATTACATTCTTTAGCCTTGCCAACCACGACGTCCGCATGTGTAAATCCTTCATCAATTGCTCCTCAAAAGAGTATCGGCATCATAAACATCACCTACACCCCAAAGCAAACATGAGCTAATGCCCGACAAGAAAGGAGATGCAAAACAATGTATGCTTGTAATTGATTATGTCAGAATGGAATCCATCCAAACTGTTCTTTACTTACGATCATATATACGTCAACTCATACATTGAGCTGAGACATTGGAGGATCCGTCGCAGGGAGAGAGGCAGCTAGTCGGCATCTAACCCTTAGGTAGACAAGCTTTTGCGAATGGCATAATCTCGAGTTTACTCGGTTATGATCCGAACCGCCTCCTCAACCTCCAAGTCCCCTTACATTCATTTTCTTTATCCATTTTTCCTCTCATAATGCATATGAATACCAACCCAACGTGGCATTTCTAGTTATTTCTATTATCATGATGCATGTCAATGTGAGGTAATAATCACAGTAATATAAAAGCATGAGACATGAAAAATCTACTTGTAATACCCCGAATTTTTAGAGCGAAATTTATTAAGAAATAATTGAAAATTTATTATGGATATTTAGATTTATCGGGATATTACCAAGAATATAACCGTCATGTTATAATTTAAGAGAATTTATTAGAGGTTTAATTGATGGAAATCCATTTGGGAAATGAAATTAAGAAATTTCAATAGGATCTGTAATAATCCTTTAACGACATTTGGAATAAGTCGAGAGTTACAATTTGGGTTTGGTTAACTTACTAAAAACATGGGGATGTATTCTCGATTAATTGGACCGGTTCTGTTAAGGGACCGGTCTAGCACTTCTCATTTCGTATGGCCTTCAGCCATTTGACGAAATGAGAAAGGGGAATAACTAATTGAAAACAAAGTGAAAATTTGAGTAATTAACATAAATGTTAATTTAAATTATAATTTATTACATTATAATGTGGGGGTTAAATTATAATTGTTTGGATTGATAATTAATTGAATAATTAATGTGGAGATTAAAGTGAAGGATTAATTTAATAGGACAATAAAATGAGAAGGAGATATTGGATTTACTGAACCGGTTCAAGGAGGAACCGGTCCAGTGAGTCAACAAAAACAAATGGCCCATGGCCATTTGTTTTGTCTTCGGGAAAGAAGACCCGAAGAAGGGAGGGGGAAAGAAAACACGGGGGAGAGGTTGAGGGGGATCGAGGGAGAGCCGACAACGGCGAGGCATAAGACGGGAGTGAATGGCGGACGGCGATCACGGACAACCCTGTCGTGGCGACCGGCGAGCTCCTGTGATGACAACGGTGTGCGCGGCTAGGGCTCGCGTCAGGCTCCGGCAAGCGTCACGTGCTAGCGACAAAATTTGGTACGTTCGTCAAAGTTTCTTCTTTTCTTGCATTTTCTGGTGATTGTCGTCGGCTGGAGACGAAAAATCAGGGACGAATCAATGAAACCCGATTCGTTGATGGAGTCCCCTGCGCTGGCCGTGTGGGTGCGAGCTCCAACCACGACCCGGGGGAGTCCGAACCAGTTTGGTTGGTTCGGACCGAAACCTTGTCGGTAGAAGACAACTCCTTAAATTTCTTCCAGTCTATTGTCCCCTGCCGACAGTGGAGAATTGAAGAGGGTGGCTGGAGAATTTTTGTGATGTGTTGATAAATTTACAGGGAGGAGATAGTGAGTGGTTGTAATTGAAGAGGCTGTCGAGAGGAAGAGGCATAAATGGACTCAGGGGAATGACTGAGAGCGGAATGGTAAACTGAGGAAGCCGAAGGTTGAAGTTTCTCTGGATGCCCTGTTTTCTGGTGATGACCGAGAGGGGATGGTGAGACTGTTATTTTGGCTGTTGTCTGTGACGTGTGATTTTTGTTCTGGACATAACCTATGTTGTTAGATAACAAGCATATGGATTTTAGTAATTTACTAATGAATTGGATTGATGAGAGCGTTAAACTGTTAGATTTGGGTCAATACTTTTTGATGGTTGGATGAATATGTTGGATCTTCATTTTGGAAGTTGATTGCTCTATTGATAATTCTTCAGCTACTGTCGTTATTTCCTTGTGAAGCTTGTGATTTTGGGTTGAGAATGGTTAAACTAGTGTTTAAAACCCTTATTATTGTGCTACTTCTTGAACTTGTGAAAGGTTTTGTGCTAATTGGAAAAGTTACATTTTGTTAGTAAGGACGAAAGATGAGTAAATGTAGTTCTTTAATATGCTGATAGTTATCATGTTGGATGATCTTATTAGATATGATAAGCTATTGGTTATTGGATAGAATCTTGTTGATTTTCGCTATACATTAAGCTTAGTTTCTAGACGCTATTGATTGATTAAGCCCAATTATAATTAACAAAACAGTTTTGTTTAGGAAACTCTAGTAAGCGACGTATAAGAACTAAAGATAGAAAAAATGACGACGAATGATTAATTGATTTGATTAATAATTAAAAGTTATTAAATTGTGAAGGTACAAAGAAGAAGAGAAAAAGAATAACGGCTAAACGCTAATGCACGTTAAAGCTTCGAGGTAAGGAATGCGTTGTCTTGGCCTTGTGCCCTACACCCAAGTATATGTATGTTTCATGCTGTAGTTGTGTTGCAGCTGTTAACTTTGCTAAGTTAGTTGACTTGAATAGTCATTTCCTCTTTAAATGTTTTACTAGTTTTTGTGTTAATTTATGTTAGATGCTGAAAGTTACATAAAAGTGATAAATTAAGCATGAAGGAACCAAGGAAAAAGGTTGTTTGATGGATGAAAAGTAGGAATGACTGCCTAAGCGATAATGATTGGAACTAAGGATGATGTTGTTATCATCAAAAGAAGCATTTTACGTTAGTAGAATTATTTGCTAGTGTTGAATATGTGATATGTCCTTTTTATGGTTAAACTTTGTTTTGTTACTCATTATGTGATAAAAAGGTTAGTTGGATGAATATAAGAGGTAATGAAGAAATGATAAAGGTTAATGCTTAAGGGTGATGGATGTTAGTTAACAAATGAGACATGCTTAATGTTTTGAATTGCCTTACAATGCTTACTGCTAGTATTAAGTTCAAATGTATGAAAAGAAGAATGTTGATGGCATAGTTTCCTTGCTATTAAGAAGTCCCTAATATGTTCTCCTTATAGTTCGTAGATTTCTTTAGATGAATTGTTTTATAATAATCCTTATTGTTTTGTTATTAGTATACTGAAAATGATAAATTACATAGATTGGTGATTGAAATAGAAACTTAAGTAAATAAGGGATTAGTAAAGTCTGAAAATGAGAATAAAAGACTGAGTAGTTTTCATTGTATTCTTCAGTTGATTGTTAAATAACTTGGAAAAGCATGTTATTATTCTTGGTTAGGAACAAGAAACGCTCTAGAGAATTTAATATCAAATTGCTTAGCACATTCTCATTTAATAACATGGCAAGCATGATTTTAAATGTAATTCGTTAAGTAGTTTCTGTATATGATTTTAGAAGTATGTTCACTACCTGTTTTATTCAGAATAGCATGCGTAGATAGTTTGAGATTGTCATTTGATGCTGGTTAGGAATTGTAGTTCTCTTTGTTCATAGTAATGTGATTGATAAATGAGGAAATGAAGAAGAGAATATATGATGAGCATGAATGAACTTTGATTTCCCTAAGTGATAGATTTTGTAACACCCCGATAATTTTAAAGTGGGTAATTATAATTATCGGAGTATTATGAATGACGTATTCTTAAAATTTCTATTTATTGAGATTAAATTGAATTTACCGTAATAAATATTAATTTAACTAACTTAATCAATAATATGTGAAAATTATTATAATTGTTATACATTAAATATTAATTTAAATGTTTTGCATAAAAAAAAAATTAAGGATTTGAAATGATAATATGGGTAACTATGATAAAATGGGTATTTTAAAGTTAATTGGATTTAATTAATTGATTAATTTGAATATTAGTGGTTAATTGGATTTAGAAAATTAAATGGCATTCAGCCATTTTTCCGCCATATGCCGAGGAGAAAGAAGAAATCATGGGAGAGAAAAGAGGGGAGATCTCCGGCCATTTCGGATCTCCATAATGGAAATATAGAGGGAAAGGGGATCTGGCCTTTTTGGCCATCCCTACAAAGGAGATCTGAAATTCACGAAGGGAGAAGAGAGGCGATCGGAGAGAAAGAGAGAGAGGGAGAGTGACAACTAGTTAGAAAGGTTGATAGTGCTAATGTTAATTATTGATTAGTTGGTCTTGGCGGCAATCCTTGAAATAAACCATTATGACTATTTCCCTGATGTTTCTCCTAATCTCTATGTTGATAGATAGTGTAGCCTGTTAGTATCTTGTAGTTTATTTGTCCACGATTA
This sequence comes from Begonia loranthoides, assembly GCA_022433065.1. NCBI lineage: Eukaryota > Viridiplantae > Streptophyta > Magnoliopsida > Cucurbitales > Begoniaceae > Begonia > Begonia loranthoides. The sequence goes on along the minus strand of CM039473.1, from coordinate 1,789,174 downwards.
ATTGCCTTGAAATACTGCCTTGGGTGTTAGCCTTGTTCTTGTGCTTTTGCTGACCATGTGATAATTCTATGTTGGCACTTGTTGTGATTGTATGATTTCCCCTGCATTTAAATGATATGGTTAGTCGTTAATAGTATTACTGTAGAATGTAGAAATGATGAATCATAAGTTGAAACAGGGAAGAATGAGTGAGGAATGAGGAAGTTACCCTATAACCCCTGTCTTGTTAAAGTTATATATAGATGTATGATTTTTGAAGTTAATTGCTGCACTTTTAATACTTGTTGTACTTTTAATTAGCATCGCCGCCATGCCTACACTTAATGTCCTACAGTTCTGCTGTATTGTAAACCATTCTACTATCATTGTTGATACATATGCGGCAACTAAACCAATGCGATTAGCCTGATTACTTAGTTAGTAATCCTAATAAATTAGTATGATTACTCAATCAATACTTGTATGTAAACTTCAAACTAGTGAATGTTAATTTACTTGCGAGGAATTACATTACTTGATGCATGTTTACTACTTAGTCCAATTAAATCAATTAGCATGTTGACTTAGTTGGCCCAATATGTTGAATTGGTTAATCAATTAGAATTCTAATTTTAACCTTTGTTGAGCATGTTAACCAAACTAAATAATTAGCTGAAGTAGTTAAATTAAGTAGCATGTTTAAATATGAATTGGTGTTGTATGAGCATGTTAATTAGCATAACCAAATTAGTTAACTCGAGCATGTTAATCTGATTAGAGTAAGTAACTGGATTAGAACTTGAAACCGAGCATGTTAATCAATTTTCTTAACTAATTAATAGTTGCTAGCCACTCCTTGAGCATGTTAAATTATGTAAATATGTTTGATCATCTAGAGAGCACGTTAACTTAATTAAAGTGATTCAATTGACTCAAGCATGTTTATTTAACGTTATCACTTGAACACGTAACGCACATAAGATAGCTAAAGTAGATTAATTATCTAGAGATAAATATAGGGAGTATGTAAATGAACTAAGAGATTAACTAGAAGAATGAACATGTTAATTGATAGTATTATATCCTATTAATTCAAGCATGACTTCCTTGTTAAGTTTATTGTATATTGTTTTAATTGGGTGTTCAAGTGATTTTACTTTCCTTGGGTGTGCTTTCAATCCCTAATATCCCTTTGTATGCATTTTTAAATTCAGTTATTTATATCGAATGCGTACTTCAACTTTACAATCAATGTTTTACTTTACTAGAGAGTAGAATGATAAAGAAGAAGAAAAGAGAATGAAATAACGTGAATGAGTTAAGGTCTCAATGAATCTTACTTATTATGCGAATGAATGTTTTAGAATTGCTTTTGTTATTGTTTTCTTAGTATTGCGTAAGATCTCGATTATGATTACATGTCCTTAGTATGTACTTTATGCTAAACCAAGCATAATTAGTTAAGTACAATTAAAGCATGAAATCAACGTAGGAGTATGTTAATAACTGAATTGAATAATGACTTAGAAATATAAACGTACGAAACATGTAAATAGACTGGAGATTAAGTAGGCTAAATAACTAAAGAACTAGAATAATCATCTTATCTTCCTGAGCATGTTTAATTTATTGTTCATTTGTTGTCTTATCTTAATGACATACTTCTTTTCTGTGTGCGCAGTTTCTTCATTCTATTACATGTTTTACTTTCCTTATATGCGTTTTTAGTTACTGTTACTTTATTTATATGTGTACTTCAATTTTATGAATGTTATATCATGTCATCATGCATCACGATAAGTCGAGAATGTATGTTCATGCATCATGTTAATAGAAAGAGTAGGACGCATGCATGAGTGAGGAAAATGTAAGAATAAATGGTAGAGTAATAGGACGATGGGTCTAGTCTGGCATAAAGGTGCCCACAGGAGACTAGTAACTAGCCTGACAGAAAGGTGCCCACAGGAGGTTAGTTGTAGTCTGGCATAAAGGTGCCCACAGGAGACTAGTGACTAACCTGGCAAAAAGGTGCCCACAGGAGGTTAGTTGTAGTCTGGCAGAAAGGTGCCCACAGGAGACTAGTGACTAGCCTGGCAAAAAGGTGTCCACAGGAGGTTAGTTGTAGCCTGGCAGAGAGGTGCCCACAGGAGGCTACTCCAACGAAAGAATGGACGATTAATAGGAAATAGTAATGAAGAAATGAAAGGCTTAACGAAAAGGACTAAAGAGAAGCATTTCATAATTGCATTTCCCTTTTTCCTTACTAAGCCTTTTGGGCTTACAGTTGCTTGTGGTGTAGATGTAGATACTATACATAAAAGAATGCACGGATTAGGAGTAGCGAAAGATAAAGAACAAACAATAGCACGCAGGGATGATGGATTTACACGCTCAAGGGATGCTCATGGCTGGCCAGGTATAAAGAGAGTTAAAAGGAAATGATTTTAATTAAATTGTCTAAGTTGTAATTAACATAAGTTTTAATTAAAATGTATTTAAATTGGTTAGTCTTTTCATTCAAATTATTAAGGTTTCAATTCAGTTTCTAAATGATTATTTTAATTACGCTTCCGCTATGTTTTCAAATGGTTTTTATTTAACGCTTCCACATAAGTTTTACAAAAACAATGAGATTTCATAACGAGTTTTACGAAAGAGTTAGTAGCGATCCGGTAGACGCACTCTGATTTACTTTCAAAAAGAAAAATTCAAATTTTCACGCATTTTAAAGGATTTACGAAAATCCAGGTCGTTACAGATTTGATGCCTATGAAATGAGCTGTGAACTACTATGATGTGAACTATTAACTGAACAAAAGAAGGAAAAATGTTTAGTTAACTAAACAAATAAAAGAAGAAGGTTTAGTTAACTAAACAAACAAACAAAAAGGGTTTAAGGAGTTAAGATGCATGAATGTTGTAAGTCATTTCGGATTCCATTGTTTTCTTTAAATGTGAGTTGTGAACTATTTGATGAATAACAAACGTGACTCTAAATGTTATTTCTTGGTTCGTAGTTTTATAGATTTATTCAGCATGTTCGTTATTGAATTCAATAGAACGGTAAATAGATTTTATTACCTTATTATATTCGCTAGCTATTACATTTCGATAGCATATTTGTTTCTCGTATCTACATCAACTATTGTGATTCTTTATATACGTGAAGTCAAGTATAGTATATTCAATTCAATATGTATTTCAGTTTATGTTAAAGTATATTATTTCTCATATGTGCTTTGTTTATCAGGAAGAAGTTAGATTGAGTTCATGATAATAGAAACCAAGTAGGGGGTAACCTTCGGGGTGGTACCCACATGCATGAGTGAGGAAAAAGAAAGAACCTTAAAGGCGGGTATATGCCAGAAAAGAAAGAAAGAACCATAAAGGCGGGTATATGCCGAAAAAAGAAAGAACCCTAAAGGCGGGTATATGCCAGAAATAGGGAGTTGAGGTAGATGGGTAGTCCGGATCTAGCCTAGCTGCTAGGATACACCCTTACCAAGTCAGGGGAGTAGTATGCACACAGGAGGTTAGAATCCTTACAGGTATGCCATCTCAAAGGAAAAACCTCAATCTCCAGCTTGATATACGAGTTTAAAGAACGAACAAAGAAAACGAACAGATAGTAAACTCCTTACTGGGTGTATGCTCACGTCCTTACTTATGGTGTAGGTACAATGACGAACAGAGAGTAAACGGATAAGAAGTAGATGAGAAACGCATAATGAAGCAAGGATGGATGATTTCACATACACGATATTCGGGCTGGCAAGGCAAAGACAAAGGAAAGTAAACAGTTATGAATCAACGAAGTTAAAGGAAAGTAAACGGTTATGAATCAACGAAGTTAATTGTTAAGTTTTATTTGATAAACAAAATGTTTGAATGACTCAGTATTTCTTTGAAAGATTTCTTATGCTTTCGCTATGATTTACAAAGGGTTATTTTATAATGCTTCCACAAGACTTTGAAACAGATTATTTTCCTTATAGTATTTATGCTTTCGCATTTTTAATAAGTTGGTTTTCACGACGAGTTTTAAGAAAGAGTTAGTAGCGATTCGGATTTACGCACTCTGATTTGTCTTAAAAAGAAAATTCAAATTTTTACGCATTTTAACGATTTATGAAAATCCGAGTCATTACACTACTAACATGCTATACATGGCGATATGGTCTAAAACATGCTTGGTAATTAAAGGAATCAACAACTATATAGGCATACTCGACAATTTAAAGGAAACAATATCAATATATTAACATCCTAAACATGCTTAATAATTAAAGGAAACAACGACTATATCAAGAATGCTAAACATGTTTGGCAACGAATTGATGATATAAGTGAGCATAGGCATAATAGAAAGGGACAGATTATATATAAAATTACTCGGAGCATAGAAACGATAACAAACTTTCAAGGAAGACTCTACTTGTTGTGTAGGTCCTCCACTGGCCATGACTCAATCTCATTTCTTACCTCGAAGCTTTAACGTGTATTAGTAGTTAATTGTTATCATTCTTCTCCTTTTCAATACCTTTATAATTAAAGACATTTAATTTATCATTGACAATTAATCAACTAATCAACTAACCAAATTCTCCCTATTATCTGCAACTATCTATTTTCCTTCGACATCTTTCATTTATGTAAAACTTGACGTAAACCGAATGTAATCCTCTTACTTCCTCTAGTGAACAATACATGCACAATAGCTCCAAACAAACAACAACGAGTACATTAAACCAACAGAACACATTTCTTAATTCCTTCATCTAAAGAAAGGCAACAGATAGATCATCCAAATGTACAGAACTAACAGTTTAGCACAATCAACACCAGAGAGCTATATTCACGCCTCAATCACAACTCAAACACCACAGGTTAATGAACACATCACCAGCAATCAAAACCAATTCTATCATATCAACGCTTAGACAATCACCAATTAGAGGCATTTCAATATATTTCAGCATTCAATAACCCAAACAAACAACCATAACTAGAACCACACATCCGAATAGCAGGCAAAGAAATCAAACTTACCTAAGGAGCAACCGAGGGAAATAGCTCCATTTTCTAATCACGGATCATCCGGCTCCTACACCCCCTGCACCCACTGCCATCACGCTGCCACAGGAGTTGAAACATCCTAGGGGGAGCAACTTCAACAGAACAAAGTAGAACCCAACACAATAGCAGCCAACATTCAAGAGCCGAGGAACAAAACACAACCCAGTCAATAGAATAGAAATCTCATGGCAACCAGTAAGCAGTAGAAGAAATGGTCGTGAGGCCAGAAACGCATACAACAAGAGCTTACCCCACACGGAAGGAGAAAACCCACCGACGATCGCTGCCTACACGGAAACCACGCCTAGAGGTTCAGCCTTGTCGAAGCCGTACCAAATGAAAGCCCACATGCCAGAACTGTGACCCCCGATCAAAGCCCTAACCAGCCTTCAGCGCGCACAGATAGGGGCGAACGCCATGTTAGCCTTTTTGTTAGGCTAAGTTTTATTTTGATGATGACTAAAATAGTGATTAATTTAATAAATCCAATAAGTTATATTTTGTATTTTTTGGATATTGTTCTTATCGTTTTATCATAATATTTATATCTGTGTTTATTGAAAATAACCTAAAAATGAGTATTATTATTGTACTAACATGTTTACTTGAGTCCATGTAGTGCTTGATATATTTTAGGAACTTAGTATAGTTCAAGGGTGAAATTGGAGTGAAGTGGGGACGAGTTGCGGATGAGAAAATTCGTCCCAAATCTAGTCTGTGCTCATTCGGACGAGTGCGGATGAAGGAGAGTCATCCAAATTATCCTAGGAATGAGTCCATCAAGTTTAGGATGAGTTGAGGATGAAAAAAATGCGTCCAGAGTGTTTTTAGACGAGTGCGGACAAGCTCTGACACGTCCATTTTGAATCTGTCATTTTTCAGGATGTTTTTGGATGAGTGCAGATGAGGATCTATATCCTAAACAGCTCAACAATGAACATTCGAATGAGTGTGGATGAGAGTGAGGATGAGAATCTGCGTCCTCAAGAGGTGAACAGTAAACATTCGGATGAGTGCAGATGAGTGCGGATGAGGAGATCTGTGTCCTAAAGTCAAAAAAATCTGCATAACGGCTATATTTTCAATAGACGAATTTCAACAGATATTTTCTAACGGCTACATGTGGACGAGTCCGGACGAATGAGGATGATCCGAAAGTCCTTTGTCTATAAATAAGAGTTCACTCCAAGCTCTCCACAACGATCAGATATTCGAGGCGAAGCCCTGCCAAAATCAATACTCGAATATTACCCACTATGACCTATTATTGTAAATCTAATACTCCCCAACACATAAACTTGCGAGTTATATTTGAGAGAATTTGGATTAGATAGATTGCGCTTTAATTTCCTATTCATTATCTTGTGCTAAATTGTAAAGAGTGATTCCCTAAGAATTCATCACACGAGAGTGACAATCTGAAATATTCATAGGCTCGATTGAACGCTTGTAAGTTCAATTATTGGGTGATGCCCCGCAATAGTCAATTTAAGGGTGACACCCCACAATAGTCAAAGCTTGACGACCTTAGAATTAGTCAAGGGTCATGCCCCGTTCAATAGTAAACTTGTAAACAGTTTTATTGGCACTCGTAAGCCAATTGCTTAGTGTATCTCCAAGTGGAACATGGAGCGCGGACGTAGGCGAGTTTGCCGAATCGCGTAAACAAATATTGTGTGCTCTCTTTCTATCCCTTACTCTTTAATTTACGCATTTAATGTGATTGCATATTTAATCATATTCGATAAATCACTTAGGGATTTAGAGAATTTAAATATCACACGAAAAAGTTAATACGCAATATACACCCCCTCTATAGGCGTATATCGATCTTACAATTGGTATTAGGGCGGGTATTTAAATTTTTTTGTGCGATTTTGTGCATATTGTAAATTCTCTTATAGAATTTTATTTGAATAAATTTGATTGAATTTTTTGAATAAATTTCTTGTTAGAATCCATTTGACAAATTTATTGAAATATATTGTATATCCTTGTTTATATGGATTGAATTTCTTGTAGAAATTTATTGTGCATATCCTTGATTAAATTTCTAGATTGCATAATTGATTATGGATTGCAATATGCTTATTGAAGGTCGATGCACATTTACACCTCCATTATTTGATGGTTATAATTATTTGTGTTGGAAGTGTAGAATGAAAGTATTTATACAATCCATTGATTACACTCTTTGGAAAATTATTGAAAATGGATTACACCTTCCTAGACCATGTTGTGACTTTAATGATTTAGATAAATGGAATTTGAATCTAAATACCAAAGCAATGAATATTTTGTATAGTACGTTGAATAAAAATGAATTTGATAAAGTTCAATCTTGTGTTAGTGCTTTCGATATATGGAAATCTCTTGAACTAACACATGTAGGCACAAATCGATCCATTGTTGAATTGAAAAGCATGATTGATGCTTCTAATGCTTCCTTTAAATCTCTTGAGCATAATAGTAGTAATTTGAATTTGTTAAATGATGGATTGAAATCTACTATCAAATCATATAAAAATGAAATTGACTCATTGAATGTTAAAAATTGTGATTTGATTGCTATTATTAAATGTCATGAACATGAGTTGTGTGATTTGAAATTGAGGAATGATGATTTAATCAAATCACATGAAAATGAAATTAGTGAATTGAAAGATAGAAATGATTATTTAAATTCGATTGTACTCAAATTCACTAATGGGAGCAAAAATTTAAATATGCTCTTGAATTCGCAAAGGGTTACATTCAATAAAACTGAAATTGGCTATGAACTCTTTGCAAAGAAAAAGAATTACACTAATCTATTTGTAATTCATGCAATTGTGTTGGACACAAATCATTTTGTTGTCCATTAAAGTTGCATGCAAATGTTAATTCAAAATTTGCTTATTCTTTGGATGTAAATTCTAAACTTAAGTCTAGTTTAAAAACTAAATCGAATTTGAATTCTAAACTTGTGTGGGTTCTTAAAGGAACCAAGCCTATAACAAAATGACCCAAAATGGTTTGGGTACTAAAAATTTCAAAATGATTTTTGGTCGTAGGTTGAAGACTCTTCCAAGGAGCTTGAAAGGAAATTGGATACTTGAATATCCAACAAAAGAGGAGAAGCTTCAAAAGATGTATCCTATGCGATAAAATGGAATAAAACTCATGGAGATACACAATATGATTTTGTTTTTGGTAGCTACTTGAATTGATCTAATTTCATTTTTATTCTTTATTGGATTAAATTATTTGACTTTGATTAGTTGAACATTTAATTGGACTAATTGTTAGTTTTAATCTTTTTGTATATACATTGGTTGAAATTCTCTTTTGGAATCAATATTATGAATCTTGATTTGGAATTGAATTGAATCAATTCTATTTTCTTGGTTAGGTTTGAAAGATAATTTGATCTTGATTTTGGATTGAATTGATAGATATCATAGATTTTGATTTTAATTATTTCTTCAATTGGTATCTAGGACTTGAACTGTTTATGATCTATTGAATTTGTTAGTTTATCTTTGATTGGCTTAAATTGATAGGTTGCATATAAGTTATATATTTGTTGTGATTTAAATGATAAGTTGTTGATTCATTAATAGCTTTGATTTATGATATCAATAGGATGAATTTCTATTCTTGTCTTGGTTTAAAAGATCGTTGAATGCTATGGATCTTTTATTGAGTAGAGTAAATTGGTTGACTTGGATTAGTAGAATATTTTTTTTCTTGGTTTCATTGTTAGCATTGATCTTTTTTGTGTATATAGGTTGAAATTTTCTTTATTTATTAAATTAATATTTTGATGATAGGGTTCCAACAATTTAATTCTAAATTGCAAATTTTGGTTTATTGGATAATCTTGATTCATTTTGATGACTTTGATAGTCCTCCCATTGATTTGAAGTTTGGTTATTTAATTAGGGAAAAAAATGAATTGATCTTGATTTTTTTGTTCCCCTCTCAACAAGTAGTTTAATCTAAATGATCTTTTATATTTGAGAATTCTTGTTGAAGTTTATTTTTGTTTGGGCTTAAATTGTCAATTCTATTCATTTAGAGCCAATCAAAGTTAGAAAATTATTGGATAGACTTAGAACACTCAATTTTTTTATTTTTGACTGGATTGAATTGATAGTGTGCTTATAGGGTGAAATTTTGTTTGTAATTCTTGAAATTGCATCATTCTTGAATTGGTTGGATTAAATTGAATGGAGTAAATTATTGATTGATTCAAAAAAAAATTTTATTCTTGATTTAGAGTTTAGAATATTAAAATTATGAATTGAATTTTTCAATAATCCTTGAAATAACATATCTGTTAAATTGTTACATGCATATTTGCTTGAGATTTTGATTCCAACAATTGGGTTTCTAATTTGAATATACACTCGAATTGTTGGATGCTATTTTCGGAAGCATAGATGGATTAAAACAATTGAATTTTTAGACTATTTTTTAGGGTTATTATCAATTTTCACCTTATAGTTTAGGATACTTTTTAATTAACACCTTGAAGTTTTTTTTTTTTTTTTATGGATCACCTTGAAGTTTGATCCGTTATGATGGAACACCGTGAAGTTTCTTTCCATTTAAAGGGGAGGGAGAGAAAGACAAAATGACATCCTCATGGTCTTCGAAGCTTTCGAAGCTTTCCGCTTCTGTTCGAGTTGAATCTGGAAGTTGGTCTTCTTCTGGTGTGCGTTTATTATGGTTTCCCACTTCCTGCCTTCTTCTTCCTTGGTTTTTCTGCAGAAAGTTTCAATTTTTTCTTTCTGGGTTTTTCATTTGTGAAAGGAAGAATTGATTTTCTCTGTTTTTTTGGCAATTTCTGAATTTCTGCAAATTGTAGTGGGTATCGTCTCACTTTTTGAAATTTCCTGTTCCATCTTGTTTACTCGACGCAGCTTTTCACTGAGAATATGAACAGATTCTCTCCATTTTACTCGAATTAGACGGACGACCATTTTTATGCTTCAAAGCTTTCGTGTTCTTAAGTCTCTATTTCTGATTTTTACGTCTAATTGCTAATTAAAAAGTTAGATTTCAATCTTATAATATTATATGATTATGACCTTCCATGAAGTACTTATTAATTGTTGCTTCTACCCCCACTAATTATGTTTGAATAAGTTTTAATTGGGTCTTAGTCAACCTAATTATGTAATTAGATCATGGGAAAAAAAGCTTTAGTTAAGAAAGTATAAAAAGAGCTTCAATGTTCATCAGTTTTCTTACTGAAAATCAATCCAAACTTCCCTTTTCTGTAGAAATTTTGTGTTTGGCAGCCATGAATCCCTTTCTTCTTGACTGGAGTTTCCAAGGAGAGCTTCCTGCCACCAACCAGAAATTTTGTTTTTGGCAGCCATGAATCCCTTTCTTCAAAAACCGTATAATACTCAAACTGAGGCAAGATAATTTCAAAAGAATGATCAACTTCAGCAAGTCGATGGATTGTGCAGAACTTGAATCTATTTTTCAAAGAGCTGTTTTAGTGTGCTGGTGCCGAATTTCATAATCAGAAACTCGGTGATTTCAATTTTCTGGGGTGATGGGGTCGTTCTTTCACTTCTTTGTAAACTCTGTGATTTCAGGGGGATGAGGTCGTTCTTCCTGAAGAGGAAGAAGACGATGAGGATGTGATTCTGTCTCTCTCTCTCCCTCTCTCCCTTCAAACAAAAAGAAATGTCAAGGTGTTCCATGATAACATATCAAACTTCAAGGTGATCCATGAAAAAAAAAAACTTCAAGCTGTTAATTAAAAAGTACTCTATACTATAAGGTGAAAATTGATAATAACCCTATTTTTTTTTATCTCATTTGGATTAAATTTGTATATGGATAAAAAAGGAGAAAATAGTATTGTTTTGAAATCATTGACTTGTTTTGAAATGTTGATTTCAATTATAGTCTTAGATAGATTATGCTTCCGCTAGACAAAACTTTGATAACTCGCTTTTGATTTTCAAATTAATTAATGCTAAAGAGGGAGAAAACCAAATGTATAGCACTCATTGATTAGCCTTTAAAAATTGTTCAAAGTTTTCAAGTTTTTGATAAATTTGCTTACTCTAATTGCTGTAGACTTTGATAATCTCCATTGATTTTATTTTGACCATGAATTTAGGAGGATAACATAAAATTGTTTTTGATTTTGATAATTCTCTTTTAGACTTATTTTTATGATAAAAAGAGGAGATAAATGTAATATCCTGATTTTAGTAATATAATTAATTAAAGATAATTGGAAATTTATTTAATGAAAAATTAATTTGGAAATGGAATTGAGAAATAAACCGATAATTAAATTGAAGATTTAAAAGGAGAAAAATAAAATTTAATATAGTAAAGAAAAGATTTGGATTAATGGATAAATGGAAGAATTGAATTAAAAGTAAATAAGGGAGAATTGTGGATTAAAAATCAGTTTTCTTTCTAAAAGAAATTGTTGGTTTGGTTTTTGACAAAAGTGTGGCCCGGTTCTTTGATGAAGAGAAATCAAAAGGGGGGAGAACTGTTTATGGCCTTCGGCCTTCCTTCGCTGGCGAATAGAGAGAAAACAAGAGGGAGAGAGAGAGAGAGCGATCGGGAGGAAGGCGACATCGAGCAGGAGGCGACGGACGACAACAAGGCTCAGGTGCGTGCTGTCTAGCGTGTTGGCTACTGGTGATGGCTGCAGGCGACGTGATGAACGGCAGGCTAGGGCTCTGCGGTTTTGGCCGATCGGAACTGCAGGGCTGCGTCTCTCTTCGTAGTTGTCCAAGGTAAGTGTTTGAATTGTTGATTGTTGAGTAACTCGACTCTGTAATGGACGATTCGGTGAACAAATTCGTGACGGCAGTGATGGCAGGGGCGAACGTGATGGTAGGGGAGGGTGAACCGGACCGGAGCAGGTTCCTCTAGCTGCTCCTCTGGCTAGCTTTCAAATTGAAAGTTGGGCAATGGACCACTCTCCTTGAAGTGGGCAATCCTCCTGTATTGCAGCTTTCCCTGCCTATATAGGAATGGCAGGGGAATTGGACAGTGAAATGGCCGAGTGTCTGGGAGGAAGAAAGGAGAAAAAAGAGGAAGGAGAGGTTGGCAGCAACACTCTCGGGTCTGTTCCTGTTTTCAGCTACTGGAGTTGAAGAGTGAACTCCCTGTTCTTGACTCCTCCTGGTTATGCGTGAGCCAGACTCCTTTGGGTGAACGATTTCCTTCCCTGTTTAATTAGTTGAAGCATACTAATGGAGATATATATATATATATATATATATATATATATATTGTGTTATGGATTGATTGTTGGATTGCCCTGTTGATTTGGATTAAATGTTCTGTGAAACCTCTTGATGGATCTCTATGTCAGATTGGGTTATGCTACTTGGAAATAAGAGGTTTAGTTGGATTTTTGTATGAATTAATGGGGAGGAATATGTTGTTAACCAAAAGTGTGTTAGGTTTGATTTATTCACTGTTATAGTTATCAAGAATGCTATAACTTGTTGTTGGATGTTTAATATATCATTGAATGGTGTTTCCTTGCTTGGGTATATGTTAGAAGTGTTAATTTATTGGGTGCGAACTTGTTATGTACAATTTTCTGGTTTTATACTCCGTTGGATTTCTAAATAGATTTATTGGGAAGGAATAATATGTTGGGTTCTACTTTTCGATTCAGTGAATGGTATTATTAACTGTTGTTGGAAGTTGGATGTTAGAAGTGTTGATTTGTTAGATATAAACCTGTTAGTTAAAGCTTTGTTGATGTACTCTATTGTTGGAAAGTTAAATTGTGGAATTGAACTATGTTGCTGGAGGACGAGTTGTCAATTGGTTATGCATGATTATTGGAATTAATTATGAAACTAAGTTTAGAAGATTTTAGTAATGATTTTAGTAAGTAAACTAAATGATGTAGGGCATTAAGAGTTAGTTAATGAGTAGATTAAATGATTTTAGTAATGACTAGATATTTCTACATGTGAAGGTACTAAAAAGAAGAAATATAGCAATTAAGTGAGAACGCAACGCATTGAGGTAAGTGATACGTATGTGCTTTGGTCATTAGGGCCCTACATTGCAAGAATAGAATGTGCATGTTTCGTTATTTACCGCTTTCCAAGCATGTCTACAGTTTTAATAGTACTTTTCATTGTTTACAGTTTTTATAAGCATATCTACAATTTTAATAACACATTTTATTGTTTACAGTTTTTATAAGCATGTCTACCATTTATGAAGCATGTTCTATGCATTGTATGTTAGTTGCGCTATTAAATTTATCTAATAGAGAATGTATGCATCATAGTTTTCCAAAAGATACGAAAATGGTTTCCATGCATGTTTTAAAAAGGAAACGAAGAAGAAATAAAACAGTTATGAAATGTAAAGAAATGAACGTAAACAGGTGTGACGAGATGTGAGTTAGCCGCTTCTCCTCGTCAAGTTTAGACATCTCTAACACTTTCAAGATAAAGATAAACATAAACAGGGTTGTTTGGGTATGTGAGGTTGAGTTAGCCGTTCCCCATCGTCAAGTTTAGACATCTTCAACACCTTTCAAGATTAAGACAACAATAAACATAAACAGGGTCGTCTGGGGATGTGAGGTTGAGTTAGCCGCTCCTCCTCGTCAAGTTTAGACATCTCCAATGCCTTTCAAGATAAAAAAAAATATAAAAGGGTCGTCTGGGGATATGAGGTTAAGTTGGCTGCTCCTCTTCATCAAGTTTAGACATCTCCAACAACTTTCAAGATTAAGACAACAATAACATAAACGGGCTCGTTTGAGGATGTGAGGTTGAGTTAGCTCCTCCTCCTCGTCAAATTTAGACATCTCCAACGCCTTTCAAGATAAAGTCAAGTAACGATCAAGTAAAGAAATGAACAGTAAAGTAAAGTCAAGATAAAGTAAAGTTAAGATCAAGATAAAGTAAAGAAACGATCAAGTAAAGAAAATAACAGTAAAGTAAAGTTGAGATAAAGTAAAGTTAAGATCAAGAAAATGGTAAAAGAAAAGAAAAAGAAAAGATAGAAAAGAAACATAAACAGAAAGTGAAAAGAAATTTAAAAGTTGCAAGACATGTGCATCATACCTTTTAATTTATATCACTTACTGAGTCTTAGGCTCATTAGTTAAGTCTTGCGATGTAGGTACACGCACAGGTGAATAGGCTAAGAGGCAGTTGATGAAGGAGTTGCACACGTGGATCTTGTGGTTGGTTAAGCTAGAAGAATTTAAAGAAAAATGGTTTGTAAAGGACTTTATAAAGGAATTAACTATATATATGTTTTATTTAAAAAGGACTTCTGCTGTGTTTAATAAAATGTTTTACGAAAAAGATTTTATTACTGTTTTTAAAATGGTTTTAAGAATAAAATAATCTTCTGCTACGCAACTGCAAAGAAAATGATTTAAGTAAAAGAAAAGTTTTAAATTTTATACGATTTTTAAAGTAAACAAAAACCGGGTCGTTACAATAAATGTTTTAGACATTTGATTTGTTTTAATTTTTGAATTTCCCATTGTTGCTATTTAGATCATTGATGTTAGGGGAGAAGATAAATTTGTATAGAGTTTATTGACTTGCTCTTAAATGTTGATTTTCATTTTTTGTTTTGATAAACTTGCTTCTGATATGCTTAAACTTTGATAATTCCCTTTTGGATTGAATTTGTCTCTTAATAAAAAGGGGATAGATATTTATGTAGATATAATTGTTACAAAATTTGAACTTCCCCTTGGATTGATTTTGCTATGGATAGAAAGGGGAGACATAAAATGCATAGACAATTGTTTTGCTCTACCATTATTTTAATATCTCCTCTGGATTAAATTTGTATATGGTTAAAAGGAGGAGAAAATAGAATTGTTGAGAATTGGTTTATATGATTGACTTGTTTTTAAAAATGGTTAAGCTTTTGAAATTTTGATAATTAGCTTCCACTAGGCTTAAACTTTGATATTTCTCCTTGAATTGAAATGAGATAAATGATTTAGGAGGAGAAAAATACAAATGTTTTAATCTCAATAAGTTTGCTTCCACTATGACTAAAATTACTTATCATCAAGTGGAAGAAGAATTTGTATTTAAATTTCAAATTGGTTTTTCCATAATCAATGGAGAATATTGATATCAATAATTGATTTTTCTTTAAACTTCTATAATTGGTATCTATCTTGGATTTCTATCCCAAATGGTTTAATTATGTGTAATGATTTAGGGAGAGAGAAATGATCTTTAACTTGAATATCGTTGAAAGATAAATTATATTAATTAATATTTTTTAGATTTTTTTTATACCACAATTGGTTAAATTTCTACAAATTGATATAATTGGACTATTTTTTTTAATTGGTATAATTTATAAAGTTATTTTTATTTTGGTATCAATGAAACCATTTTCTCTACAATTGGTATAATTTTTTTTGGGTTTTCATTTGGTATCATATTTAGTTTCCCTAACTATTTGATTTTGTGCATAATGATAGAGGGAGAAAAGTTTGTTTTGGTCTAACTTGAGTTCATCCATGTATTGTATTTCAATTGGTATATATTTTGGTTAAACTTAGATATTTCATAATTTTTTTGTTGTATTCCCTCTTATATGCTAATTGATAAATTTATAGCGAGAAAAACTTATTAAGTTGTTTTATTATTTCTCTAAAGGGAAGAGCAAAATTCCACAAATTGGATTATATCCCCGATAGATTGCTTTGTGTGATTAACATAGGGGGAGAGATATTTGAATTGAGTTTGATTTTAAACATTGGTATCTCTCTTCAAAATTTCATTTTGAATTTACAATTGGTATCATTATTTGCAAAATTGATTTGATTTTAACTTTGGATCTACAATTGGTATTAATCTTTGAAAAGCTTGTTTTTGTCTTAATCATGAATCATTAATTGGTATCCTTAGTTAATCTCTTAATTTGTACATTGATATCACTTGTTATAAATTGAAAATTTGTTTACAATCCTTGGTCTTTATGTAGATTCTATCTCCTACATTTGGTATCAATTTCTTGAATCCCATTTTATTTGGTATCTATTCTTTGGACTTCAATGCATAATTTCCCTCAAATGAGTTTATTAGACTTAATGATCAAAAGGGGGAAGATTAATTTTTGATTGAATATTTCTTCAATTGATTGATTTTTGGATAGATTACTTGAAAAAGGAGGAGATTTTGTTTAAAGAATACTTTTCAATATTTTGTTAGAATTTTGCCTTGGATGTGATTTTATGAACTTATTATTGTATCTTGGACCACATATTGGATTATAATATCATTTTCCTCCATTGCTTGAGTTTTGGTTTGATTATTTGATTAAGGGGGAGAAATATTTTTTTGTAAAATTCGTTGTTGAACTTGGTTGAAATTATTTTTGAACTCTATTGCATATTCCTGCATTATACTCATGTTGATCATGTCAAAGGGGGAGACATTTTCTCAAGAAAAAAATTGCTTTGTTTGTGAATGCTTTTAATGATTTTATTTGATAAAATCCTTGTTTGTGTTAGGACTCTCTTCCTATAGGAATTCTTTTTGATTATGACAAAAAGGGGGAGAAAGGTATATAAGTTGTGATATATTTTAGGGGAGTTAAATAATATGTTGTATGAATTTAATTGGTTGATAAATTGCATAACTTAATTAGATAAATCTAATATGCAAATGCTTAGTTTTAGGGTGAATAACTTATTGAATTTTGTCATCATTAAAAAGAGGGAGATTGTTAGCATTTTTGTTAAGCTAAGTTTTATTTTGATGATAACTAAAATAGTGATTAATTTAATAAATCCAATAAGTTATATTTTGTATTTTCCATATATTGTTTTTTATCGTTTTATCATAATATTTATATCCGTGTTTATTGGAAATACCCTAAAACTGGGTATTATTATTATTGTGCTAACATGTTTGCTTGAGTCCATGTAGTGTTTGATATTTTTTAGGAGCTTAGTATAGATCAGGGGTGAAATTGGAGTTTAGTGGGGACGAGCTGTGAATGAGAAAATTCGTCCTAAATCTGGTCTGTGCTCATTCAGACGAGTGCGGACGACATGCAGATGAAGGAGAGTCGTCTGAATTATCCTAGGAATGAGTCCATCGAGTTTAGAACGAGCTGAGGATGAAAAAAATGCATCCATAGTGTTTTCGGAAGAGTGCGGATGAGCTCGGACACGTCCGTTTTGAATCTATCACTGTTTAGGGTGTTTTTGGATGAGTCCAGATCAGAGTGCGGATGAGGATCTGCGTCCTAAACAGCTGAACAGTGAACATTTGGATGAGTGTAGATGAGAGTGAGGATGAGGATTTGCGTCCTCTAGAGGTGAACAGTGAATATTCGGATGAGTGCGGATGAGAAGATCTGCGTCCTAAAGTCAAAAATTTGCATAATGGCTATATTTTCAAACGACGGATTTCAACGGATATTTTCCAACGGCTACATGTGGACGAGTCCAGACGAATGAGGATGATCCGAAAGTCCTTTGTCTATAAATAAGAGTTCACTCCAAGCTCTCCACAACGATCGGATATTCGAGAGAAAGCCCTGACAAAATCAATACTTGAATATTACCCATGGTGAGCTATTATTATAAATCCAATTCTCTCCAACACATAAAGTTGCGAGTTATATTTGGGAGAATTCGGATTAGATAGATTGCGCTTTAATTTCCGATTCATTATCTTGTGATGAATTGTAAAGGGTGATTCCCTAAGAATTCATCACACGAGAGTGACAACTCGAAACACTCATAGGTTCGATTGAACGCCCGTAAGTTCAATCATTGGGTAACGCCCCGCAATAGTAAATTTAAGGGTGATGCCCCACAATAGTCACAAGTTGACGACCTTAGAATTAGTCAAGGGTGATGCCCCGTTTAAAAGTAAACTTGTAAACAGTTTTATTGGCACCCGTAAGCCTATTGCTTAGTGTATCTCCAAGTGGAACTTGGAGTGCGGACGTAGGCGAGTTTTCTGAACCGCGTAAATAAATATTGTGTGCACTCTTTCTATCCCTTACTCTTTAATTTACGCATTTAATATAATTGCATATTTAATCGTATTCGATAAATCACTTAGGGATTTAGAGAATTTAAATATCGCACGAAAAAGTTAATACACTATATTCACCCCCCTCTATAGGCTTATATCGATCCTACAATTGGTATCAGGCAGATATTTAAATTTTTTTGTGCGATTTTGTGCATGTTTTAAATTATCTTGGAGAATTTTATTTGAATAAATTTAATTGAATTTTTGAAATAAATTTCTGGTTAGAATCCATTTGACAAATTTATTGACATATATTGTATATCCTTGTTTATTTGGATTGAATTTCTTGTAGAAATTTATTGTGCATAACCTTGATTAAATTTCTAGATTGCATAATTGATTATGGATTGCAATATGCTTATTGAAGGTCAATGCACATTTACACCTCCATTATTTGATGGTTACAATTATTTGTGTGGGAAGTGTCGAATGAAAGTATTTATACAATCTGTTGATTACACTTTTTGGAAAATCATTGAAAATGGATTACACCTTCCTAGACCATGTTGTGATTTCAATGATTTAGATAAACGGAATTGGAATCTACATGCCAAAGCAATGAATATTTTGTATAGTGCCTTGAGTAAAAATGAATTTGATAAAGTTCAATCTTGTGTTAGTGCTTTCGATATATGGAAATCTTTTGAACTAACATATGTACGCACAAACGATCATAAAAATGAGAAGAAAGCTTATCCTCCGAAAAAAGAGGAGAAGATGGTCATCTCTTGCTTTGTGGCCAATGAAGATGAACTTGAGGTAACAAACAACTATAGCAATTCTAATTCTAATAGTGATGATGATGGTGATTTAGTAAATGAATTGCTAGATAGTTTAAATGAGCTTAAAGATAAATATAAAGTGTTAAAAAAGGAGCATAGCAATTTGATCAAAAAACATGCTAATTTGGATAAATCTTTTGAGGATCAAATTATTGAATTGAAAAGCATGATTGATGTTTCTAATGCTTCCTTTAAATCTCTTGAGCATAATAGTAGTAATTTGAATTTGTTAAATGATGGATTGAAATCTACTATCAAATCACATAAAAATGAAATTGACTAATTGAATGTTAAAATTGTGATTTGATTGTTACTATTAAATGTCATGAATATGAGTTGTGTGATTTGAATTTGAGGAATGATGATTTAATCAAATCACATGAAATTGAAATTAGTGAATTGAAAGATAGAAATGATGATTTAAATTCGATTGTACTCAAATTCACTAATGGGAGCAAAAATTTAAATATGTTCTTGAATTCGCAAAGGGTTACATTCGATAAAGCCGGAATTGGCTATGACCCTTTGCAAAGAAAAAGAATTACACTATTGTATTTGTTTGTTCATCTATTTATAATTCATGCAATTGTGTTGGACACAAATCATTTTGTTGTCCATTAAAGTTAAATGCAAATGTTAATTCAAAATTTGCTTATTCTTTGGACATAAATTCTAAACTTAAGTCTAGTTTAAAAACTAAATCAAATTTGAATTCTAAACTTGTGTGGGTTCCTAAAGGAACATGAGCTATTGATGCTCTCTCTGCCTGCCGTACCAAACGTGGAGCCTGCTCCCTCTTATTCCCATGCACGGTATGCCACTGTTGATGATATTGCTCAATTGCAAGAGGCCTTAAGTAGGACCCTGAACTGGCAATCGGATTTCATGCTTGAATTGGGATCTTCCCTCAACACTTGTCTAGATACCCTGGATAAGCGTATGGAGGCCTTAGAGTGTGGTGCCTGGACTACCGGTGCTTCCTGTTCGTCGGCTCATCCCGACTTCCAGTCATCATCCACTCCACCTCCTCATGACATAGACGATGTAGAGCTCCCGGATGTTTAGCTTAGCCCTATATTATTAGATTCTATGTCTTGTAATGATTGTGAACAAGTTTCTCTTGTATTGCCCTTAGAGTGTGAAAGTTAGTTTTTCACATTTCAGTTTGTAATATTTTTTGTTTGTCTATTATGTTTGTAATCCTTACACTTTTCGTTTGGAACTTCTTGCTCTACTCTCAATGGTATGCATGTTTCTACTCTCAATCTTATGGATGTGTCTTTTACTTCACTCTTGAAATTCATGTTTCGTAACTCCTTTCTCATAGCTTGAATGATTGCAATAATTTGGATTGTTTGGAATCCTCTAAATTGTGTTTACAAGATTGTTTTTGACATTATGGGAGAGCCTACAAACAAATGAAACCATGCCAATTTTTTTACAAAAACTATGCTCTTCCACTCTATTTGTTAACACATTAAGGGGGAACTTTATATTTTGTTGATTATCTTCTCCCTTTGTTCCTTTTGATTGTGAGAAAAAGGGGAGAGATAGGTTAAATTGGTATGAAAAATGCTTGAAAATATGATGCATATATTGAGGGGGAGTCTTTTTTCAAATCTCTTGCATTACAAATTCTAATTTTTACTTGGAATTGAAAATAAACAACTTAACATATTTTGTCCATAAAAAAGAGGGAGATTGTTAGCCTAATTGTGTTAGACATATTTATATTTTGATGATGAATGATATTAATTGAGTTTATAAGTTGTTTATTGGTTAAATTTATAATACTCACATATCACGCTTTAAATTGGAAATACCCTTCATAAGGGTATTATAATTGTCTAATGCGTTTTTCCAAGTCCTTGCAGCGAGTATAATATATCATGTGACTTAGAGAATTCAATATGTGCGCCACGAAATGGGAAGATTCATCTCAGGATGATTTCCGACGCTATGAAGGATGAAGCATATCTTCCAAATTCCAGGTGCTTCAAGTTTTGGGACGAGGGTCTGTGTCCCAATCTGTAAGACATTTTCGAACGATAGCGGATGCCAGGGGATGGGCGTGGACGTTATTGTTTTGAATCTGTAATATTCAGAGACGTTTTCGAACGTTGGCAGACGGGACTGAGGACAAGGCATGTCGTCCGAAATCATGAAGAGAACAAGCATTCGAGTTTGGGGATGACTCTGAGGATGGGACGAATGCATCCCAATACACTGTCTGGAGTTTTTGGACGCTCGTGGATGCACGCGGACGAAGGTAGATGTTCCACATTTGAATCTGTACAAAATGGGACAACACTGTCTGACATTTTTGGACACACACGGATTCGGGTGGACACACGTTGACGTTCTACGTTTGAATCTGTACAATTCTGGACAACTTTGCATGGAGTTTTCGGACGATCGCAGACGGACCCGGTAGAAGGGTCTGCGTCCGAAATCTCCAAATTTTGCACAACAGCTATATTTCAAAGGTCGGATGAGGACATCCAAAAAGTTTTAAGACGTCCGAAATCTCCAGATCTATAAACATTTGGACTTTGAGGAAGGACACGCACCAAACAATATTAAGTGAAGCTTTGCCGAATTTTCAACTCATTCTTTGTGCGCAAAAGTGATTGGTAAACTCATCCTCCACATAAACTAAGAGTGATTATTTAAGGACATGCACCAAGCAATATTAAGTGAAGCTTTACCAAATTTCCAACTCATTCTTTGTGCGCAAAAGTGATTGGTAAACACATCCTCCACATAAACTAAGAGTGATTATTTGTTTTTTGTGAGGATTGTTGTATTTGTGAGTTTGAGAATTTTCCAAGTGCAAATTTGTAAACGAGAGAAAAGAGTAGTGCCCTAAAAGAGTTGTAACGGAATGATTGACACCCTAGAACCTCAATCATTTGTAACCCGAAGCGGTTGTGGAATACATCTTCAAGGGAGGACCTTGAAGCGCGGATGTAGGCGTGCTTGGCCGAACCATGCTAACTGTAATACCCCAATTTTTTATATAAAAATTTAATAAAGATTAATTTGGGATATTTAGAATTATTGGGTATTACCAAGGACGTATTCGTAATAATATAATTTATGGAAATTAGCATGCTATCATCTACTAAACCCGAGCATGAACAGTTAACTAAGATAAAAGCATGTAATCAACCTTTGAGCATGTAATTTATCTAGGACAACTACCTAGGATAATAATTGTAATCTGTCTTGAGCGTGTAACTTAACTAAGAATAAAAGCATGTAATCAACTCTTGAGTATGTTAATTAAATTATGTTTGACTTCAGACGCACGTTTATTGTTAATTCCGTTATAATTCCTTTATTATTGTGAATTACATACCCAAGCATGTCCCATGTTTAATTAATTCTATAATTACTTCTTTCACATGCCTTACCTTGTTGGGTGCTCCATTGTCGTTACTTATCCTTGGGTGCGCTTCCAATTTTTGTTATACATCTCTATGCGCAAATTCAATTATCGTTGCTTTCACTTCAATGAGTAATTCCATTATTGTTAATGTTATGATATAATGCATCATGCATCATGTTAGGATGAGAATGTATGGTCATGCATCACGTTAATAGAAACCAACAAGGAATGCCACCAAGAGTGGCACTCACACATGCATGAGTAAGGAAAAATATTAAGAAAATGAAGAAAAGAAGAAAAAGGAGTTGGGGGATGGTGGGGTAAGTACGGATGAGCCAGGTAGACAGGATTTAAAAGAATATTACATTTCCCTTATCAGGACTGCGAGACTGTCTACCCTAGGTGGTTGAAGCTGACAAAGATCTACCCTACCGCCACGGATTCCTCCAATCTCCAGCTCGAAGTACGAGTAAAGAACCAACGAACGTAATGAAAAGACTGGTTTGGGGCGGTACCCACTCTAGGAAGAACTAAAGAGAGTCATAAGCATAATGCATAAACCCTTTTCCTTACTGAGCCATTAGGCTCATGTATTACTTGTTGTGTAGGTACAAATGGTGGACATGTAATAATAGACTCATATACGAGAACGATGAACAAATAGCAAAGCAGAGATCAAGAATTTGCACGAATGAGATCGGGCCTGGCCAAGCTAAGAAGTAAAATAAGGAACAATTGTAAATACGTTAAGTTTTATTAAATTGTATTAAATTGTTTAGTTTCTTCTTTAAACGATTTATGCTTCCGCCATGTCTTACAAAAAGATTTATTTTAGAACGCTTCTGCACATTTTTTTCAATTGGTTTTTTTTATAACAAGTTTAAACAAAGAGTCAGTATCAATCCGATTAGACACACTCTAATATATTTCGCTTTAAAAAGAAAATTTCAAATTTTATGCATTTTAACGGATTTACAAAAAACTGAGTTGTTACATTAACTACTCGGTGTCGAAATCTCTAATCTTATCTCTAATAGCTATTTATTATTGCTATTGAATAATTAAATTGTTGTGATGAATTAGCTCAAGGTTAGAAAAATTATAATAGCACGAAAAAGTTAATAAACTTAATTCACCCCCCCCCCCCCCCCTCGCTCTCTCTCTCTTAGGTTAATTTCGATCCTTCAAACACTAATGATTTTTCTCTCGAATTCTCATCCATAATTGAGTGTCAAACTTAACTCTCATGCTTCTCAACTTAAGAGTTTCCATTTTAGAGACTTAAGTCTCCAAAGTTGTAATATTTCAATTACATCATTTGTACTGAAACGGTGATCGAAAGGGTGACGCCACAGAATAGTTATCAAAGGCTTGATTAACACTCATGAAGATCAATCAAAGGGTGACCCCTACAAACAGTCAAGTGTAAGGTTTGATTGGCACCCGTGAAACTCAATCATCACTAATTGGGGAGGTTAGGTGATTAAGGATTTCTAAGTAGGAAACTTGGAGTGCGGACGTAAGCGAGTTTGCTTAACCACGTGAACAAATTGTTTACATCTGTCTTTCCTTAGCTCTTTACTTTTATGTATGTGTTGATTGCATATTAGTGTTGAATCACTTAGAGAATAGAGCTTTAATATCACACGATGTAATCAATATGTCCATTACAACAAGGGTTGCAGTGGCCTCTCATATATGTGGACCTTGCACAACAGACTCTTGCATAACAATTTAAACATATTGCAAATAAAATTAGCATAGTTAAAATAACAATTGAAAACATAAATGTAATAATGTGTTCACATGCGTCTGGAAAATTGTGAAATCCATAAATATGTCTTACAAGCTTTCTCTCCTGCCCTTGCCACTTTTGCCTCTGGACCTACTACTGTCATTTGCCTCGCTAGTGTCTTGGCCTCCATCATGACACATGCAAGAATTGTTCCCCACACCCACCCCCCCCCCCC